>MU839839.1:848416-1364471 GCA_030411725.1 Echria macrotheca
CCCCAACCCCCCGATATCACCTTTTTTTCGTTAATTTTGGGAAATGGCCGCGGCGCGGCCCCGCCTCATCGCGCGCCCCGGCCGTCCTAAAAAAAAACAACAACCCCCCCCCCCCCCCCCCCCCCCAAAAAATTCTCGACAAAAATCACTTCCATCTAGGCGAAGGGAAAACACAAGAGCCCAACAAAATGCTATACGAAAATGTCTTCTCCCATCCCGAAGACGTGCTCCTCTACCAGGTCGGCCAGCCGGGCTCCGTCGGCGAGCGGTTCGTCGTCTACATACTCCCCGGCAACCCGGGCCTGATCCGCTTCTACCTGCCCTTCGTCGAGACACTGGCCATCGCGCTCAAGGCGAGCCGCGTCGCGAACCAGGTGTCCGTGCGCATCTGCGGCCGGTCGCTGATCGGGTTCGAGACCGATCCGGCTGCGAATGCGGAGGGGAGGTTCTACGGGATGGAGGAGACGCTGATCCGCGCCGAGGAAGATGTCGCGGCCTTTGCGGGGCTAAATAAGTCGTCGGACCGGCCACGGGACCGGACCAAGGTTATTCTGATGGGGCACTCGGTTGGGGGGTATTTGTTGATGGAGATGTTGCGGCGCGCGAGGGAGGGGAGGGGGAGGGGGGAGGTTGATATTGTGGGTGGGATATTGCTGTTTCCGACGATTACGGATATCGCCAAGTCGAGGATTGGGAGGGTGATTTCGGTATGTCTTCACCATTTTGAGGGAACGGCAAGATGCTAATGAAGGATAGCCGATACTGGCCATCCCCAATATTGCCAAGGCTACGAACGCGCTAACCAGCTTCTTCTTTTCGTTCTGGTCGCTGACGGCAACCTTCTACCTCATGATGTTACTCTTGTGGTATCCGCCAGCGGGAGCGTATACGGTGGCCTTGTTTGTCCGAAGCAGGCTCGGTGTCGGTCAGGCTCTGTATGTTTCGAGTTCCCATTTGATTCCACAGACACTAACGAGCTACAGGCACCTTGGACGAGAAGAGATGGTGTCCATCACACATGACAAGTGGGACGAGAGTGTCTGGGGAACCGGCAAGCCCGGCGATCCGACGTTATACATGTATTTTGGACAGAACGTGTGTTATCTCCACTTGAAGTTGAGAAAACAACAGCTTACCAAGCGCAGGATGGCCATGTCCCTAACTCGGCGCGCGATGAGCTCATCAGGACCCGCGGGACTGTCTCTGCGTCGGATGGGACGCAGCAGCGCCGTGCGTTTATTGACAGCGACAAAATCCCGCACAACTGGTGCATTTGTACGTTTTTAATTCCGACTGACAGGGCCGCCACTGACAGACACAGCACACGAGCAGAAGATGGTCACCAAGGTCGTTCCGTGGCTCGAGGACATCATCACACAACACTCTGAGAAGCCATTAGAACGCTAACGTACTCCGATGTACCGTCTTCAACTTTGTACCGTTCTATACGTCTCTTTCCCTGGATACGATAGATCTTCAAGATCCCAATAGACCCCCTATAGACTCATACAATTTCACTTCATCTCTTCTTAGTCAACTCCAAAACCTTCCCCTGAAACTTCGCATGCAGCGCAATAACCTCCGGCACCTGCGGCGGCACAAGCTGGCAAATCGCCGTGCCACAAACCCCCGCCGCCCGATCCATGAACCACACACAATTCGGCACGCCCGCCCACATCACCGTGCCCTCCTCGAATCGTCCCTCCTGCTTATCCAGACAGACCAACCCAGCAAATGACCACGTCTTGCGCACCTCGGGCGGTATCCCCAGCGCCAGGAACCGAGAATGCGCCGGCGACCGGTCGAGGTACTCATTCAGCGACGTTTCCGTCCGCCCATCCAGCTGCGGCCGGAAGAGTTCGTCGAACGACTGCGGGGATAACAACCTGCCATCGCGCCGAAACACAGCCGAGAGGAAGGTAAAATACGCCCCGGGCGAGCAGTGCAGTCCCGCGCCGCCGTAGTAATCCGTCATCTCCATGAGGCCATGGGGTTCATACACCGCCGGCGGCTGCTCGTCGGTCGCACCGAGGGTGCTCATGTCCGCCTTTTTCTGTCTCAAGGGGTCCGGTACGAGGAACATGATCTCGTCGGCGGGGATCCCGAGGGGTTCCCAGATGTGTTTGCGCATGAATTCTTCCAGGGTGACGCCGGATGCGACGCTGATCGCCTTGCCGGCCCAGTCGTGGCCGGCGCCGTAGGCGAAGGCCGTGCCGGGGGTGAAGACGAGGGGGATGGCGGATTTTTCTTCTACCGTTGCGCCGTGCCAGATTCCCTCGCTGCGGGAGGCGCGCCAGGCTGTTAGGAGGGGGTTCATCCAGTCGTATTCGTGGCCGGAAGTGTGCGAGAGGAGCATGCGTAGTGAGATGGGCGTGTTATCGGGGACAAAGGTCGGGGTGTTGGTTGTCGCGTCAAAGCCGGTCATGGTGCCGTATTGGCCCATCGGGGGGAGGCTGGGGCGGAGGTCGGCGTCCAGCGTGAGCAGGCCGAGCTCGACGGCTTTGAGGGCCGCGACGGAAGTCATTAGTTTGGTTTGAGAGGCGACGCCGCAGATGGTGGAGGTGGTGAAGGGGATGGCGTCGCGGGAGGGGTTAAGGGTGGCTTTGCCGAGGGCGTTCGAGTAGATGATGTTTCCTGGTGGTGTTAGTTATGTGTAGCGGTGAGATGAAATGAGGTATACCATCTTTGTCGCCTGCAATGAGAGCGACTCCCGGGACGAGTCCTGAGGTGAGTGCGTCTTTGTAGATATCTTCGACTTCAGCCATCTTGTTGATATATAGCCTGCTGTGACTTCAAATGAGTGTATGATGAGGGGAGCTTCAGCTTATATAAGTAGATTTATCTGCTTACGGTGTACGGGTCCGCGGCGTCCCGAGTCCCAGCTCTCAACGTTACATCACATGTGACCTTTCTAGGGGTCTTGTCCAATAAGGCGGACTTGTTTACTCCACACCGTAAGCAGAGAGGATTTAGAGGATGAGAAGGATCTAGGGGCGATTCCTCTTTCCACCAAATTTGCACTGTAACGCGGCGGTTGGTGGCCTCCATCTCGGCTCGCCAAGATCAAACCCCTTTTGTGCATCGGAGTCCCCGGTCTTTCCCCATCCTTGACCCCAATCATTTCCTGGGCGTTCACCTTGATGGGCCACTATCAAAGCCATCGACAGGGCAATACGCACATCCAAATCCAATCAGAAAAAGATGGAATTACGCTGTTGCGAAGGTTTAGATATGTGAACAGACCAAAAACATCACAGAAGAGGTAAAATTTGGAGAAGAAACGTGCAACGCCAGGATGAGCTGGACGTCGTCAACCTAATACTAGAATTTCACCGGCTTACTGTATCTACAAGAGAGCAGACAAGGACCCGAGTTTTCCAATGTTTCCCGGCCGTAGGTGCAAAAAATGAATGGGCAAGTCTGGACCACTCCCGTCCTCAGGAACTCCCACGGACGCATAGCATCGCCTTGGGAAACCGTGTGGCACCGCTTGGCCGGCTGCTGGCAACAGCAGCTACAAGGTCATACCCGGAATCGAACCGAGGTTACCGGAAAACTGCTCCCAACTCGGTTCGAGCAAACAGCTGTGAAGTCTTCATCAACACGATTCTTTTGAATCGCTGCCCGTTGTGAAACTACGTTCACCAACCCGACTCGTATAAGTCGCTGTTGTGAAACCCTCTCCACCAGCCTGTTTCGAACGGACCGCGTTGGGAAACAGAATCCCGATGTGATAGCCACTACACTATATGACCTTTGCATGCAGGCTTGCCACCCGATGTGAAAGCTTGAACCGTGCAACTGCCTCATATTCCGCAAGTGCCGCATCCTTCGTCGGTCGCACGGCCCTTTACTACGTTCAACACGTCTACGTTGTCACCAACTCTGACCATGGAATTCACGATGGTAGGTGTCACTTTTCAATGTAGAACAAATTCGCAGTCCAAACAGAAAGTGCCACGCCGCGTCCCATCATTCAACATTCTACCTACCTTATTCTCTCTGGAAAATACATTCCTTTTTCTGCGGGTGAGAATATCTGAATCCAGAAAATTTACTAGGTACCAGCCTACCTACAAGTTCATGGACAAGGGTTTTATCGCTGTCCAGGCTTTGGCCGTGGTGCATTTTCCTCTCAAGAAAAGAAAAAAAATGTAAAATAGAGCGACCTGATAAGCTGATCAGGCCAAGCGTCCAAACTGCCCGACATGACGCCCCGCTTGAGCTCCTTATTCGTTAAGAAAGGAATGTGTCGTTTCGTCGCTTCGTGCAGGGCGGCGCCAAACTCGCAATGAGCAATGAGCGAAAGAGGAGAGGGAAAGGCACCATCGCGGCCTTACAGAACCTCGTCGGGCCACAACAGCCAACACCTTGGTCTGCCAGCTGCGGGGATGGTCTGCACGATTTTCCAGGGGGACCAGACGGACGAATCATGAGCAGTGCAGACTGCAGCAAACATGCATTTCTTTTCAGTCGCTTCGAAGAAAGGCTATGCCAGTGGTTTCAATGGAGGGTGAGTCGGGCGCCAGGCAGCCTCATGTTGCTCCCATCGTATGAGATTGGTGAATGAGCGCCTGTTATCTGCTGCCCGAAACGGAGTGTGTCACACTGCATTTGACTTTTCCGGCGCGACGAAGCCCGACTGGAAGCAGCGCAGCAGTTGACAGGGGAAGTTCACTCTCAGCCCAGGCTGCATCACGCCATCGGAACAGGTTGTTGTTCACCGTAAAAGGCGGGCGTGTGCCCCTCAGTTTTATCCGTGATTCATTTCCTGCGGAGCACAGGTGAGCATGACGCGCTTCACTCTGCTGTTACCCTCCTACCTACGTTCTCAGGCTGTGCTAGCCTCGTCCGCGTCTTCGCCAAAACCACTTCGACCCAAGCAAGCAGAATTCCCCAGCTCAAAATGTCGGCAAAATCCGTGGCAACACCTGGCATAGAAGCTCAGGGGGTAAATCATGCGGGAGACAATAACGGGAGAAGCAGTTCTGATTGTTCGGAAGCACAAGTCCCAACCCCACCGCACACTCCGGTGGAGACCGGCAACCACGTCCTGTGCAGAGAATGCGACGAAAGCCTGGCGGTCTGGTACTGTGAGATTTGCAAGGCGATTTGCCAAGAGTGTTGGGATGGGCGTAAGCCACACCGCCGCAACGACCCGGAACATGTGAGAACATCGTACGAGGAGTAGTGAGTCGCATGCGCGCCCTCCAACCCCTTTTCAACGCTGCATGGAGACTGACATGTCGAAATTAGCGTGCTTTTCGGCGACGTGCTGCAGTCCAACCTTTCTGAGGATGACCGACGGAAGCTTCATGAGATCGACCAAGCCACACTGTGGTTTGCGGTGGACGGGCCGAAGGAAGGGCCGCTGAGTCTTGAGGAGCTCCCAAGATTCAGCCAAGCCATAGGGGAACATCGAGAGCAGTATGGCATGACTTTAGTCTTTTACCCTCGCCTCGTGTCATTTGTGGGGGATACTGGCGCTGGGAAAAGCTCGCTTGTCCGACTGCTCATCGAACACTCGTGGGACATGGACGCTCGACGAAAGGCCGGGTTGTCCGGCTCCTCGTTCCCGGTGCCAGTAGTTGGCCGGCCACAGACCACTCTACCCACTTCGGGTGATGTGCACCTTTATCGAGACCCGATTCTCGAGGCCTCCGAGATCTCCAGCCCGGTATTCTACGCAGATGGCGAGGGCACCGGAGGCGGTCAGCAGGAGACCCAAGCACATCGGCATCAGAGGGGCGCTTACGCAGTATATTCCCGACTTACTGGTGATTTTGGCGAGATTCGGAGATGGGCCGAAGCAAGCTTCGGCTTTCTCAGCCGCGGCTTCCGCCGCACCATCTCAACTACGTACGAGAGGGAGGAGGCTGTCAAGGAGATATTTCCGCGCCTGCTCTACAACTTCTCAGATGTCATCGTCCACGTCATGCTCAGCGCTGCCGCGAGGCAAATGGAGAACCACATCGCCAAGCTCTTGCAGTGGGCGCACGCCTCGCACGCGTCAGCTATAAACCGACTGACCCTCCCGCATCTGATTGTCATTTTGAACCAGTCAGACGACGACTCAGCTTGGGACCCAGCGGAGACCACACGACAGGTCCTAGCCGAACAGGCTGGGATCCTGGATGGTAACCGTGTGGTTGCGAGCATCCGAGACGCCTACCGGAAGTCGGGTGCCCGAATTGACTGCCTCGAGGATCTTTTAAAGCAGTCGTACTCCTCAATCCACTTTATCAGGCTTCCGAGGGTAGCATCATGCGCCAGACTGTCTGAGCAGCTTCGGCTCCTACATGCGACGATCCGGGACTGCAGCCAGGAGGGGCAAAGGCAGAAGATGCAGGCGAATATGCTCCTGTCGTCCAAGGCCCTAGACCAATTCTTCAAATTGGCGTTTGACCACTATGCCAATAAACTCAACGAGCCATTTGATCTCCTGAAGGTGCTCCTCACCGTCCAGCCGCCCCCTGATACCCTCTCCGCCAACATCTCTTGGATGCTTCAGCAGACGTTCAAAGTCGCTCAAAAGGATATCGGTCCTGATGATGATTCAAAACCGGCAGCAGCTTTTGCACAGGCCGTAGCTCCTGTGATCTGCTCGGTCATAGCTCTCGACATCGTTCGCTCCTACGAACACCTGCCAGGGACCTTCGTCGACATCTTCAGGGGCGGTGTCCCGCGAACCAACTGTAACGCGTGGAAGTTATCAGGCTTATCATACGAAAAGCAGGTCAGCACAGCCTTCGCTGACTTTATCGAGAAATCAATGGTCTGCGAATTCGCCGATGGTGACGTCCAGTGTGTGAACCGCTACAAGGCACACTTGCTTCTGGGGCGCCACCAGGGTTCGCAGGGATTTGGAATCGGATACGGGCCCTTTCAATCCGAGGTTCAAGATGAGGTTAGCAAGCACTTCGAGACGGAGCTTGGAGAGTCGCTAGCTTCCTTGACACAAGTCCTCGAGCAGGGCTCCCTGTCTCTGGTCGCTACCAGTGCAACTGCGATTCGTTCCATGCCCGCGACCAAACAACCCCGCGTCAACCCACGCGAAGCAGTGATCTGGGCTACCCACATGTCCCATCTCGACAGGCTATACGAGAGGTTCCCAAGCTTGGTGATCGGCGATGTGCTAACCTGCTTCTGGTGCATGCGTAACGAGGTTGCCGAGATTCTCCCCTGCTCCCACGCAGTGTGCGAGACGTGTCTTGCCGCCCTGGGCGTCATCGACGAAACCCTCGATTCTAGGCTTGTCCAGCTCGATGCCTGCAATCTTCACAATCCCCCGAAGAAGTTTCCTGATCCTGTCAAGTTCCTGCTTCTTCCAAGCACTATCGGCCGCCGTGTTCTCAGCATTGACGGCGGAGGTGTCAGGGGGATAGTGAGCCTAAGTATTCTCTCCGCGATCGAGCAGAAACTGGGCGGGGAGATCCCAATCTCTGAGCTGTTCGACCTTGTTGGTGGCACCAGCGTAGGAGGTCTTGCGGCTCTTGGCTTGGTGTTGAAGAACTGGAAAGCAAAGCACACGGTTGATATGCTCACCAAACTCTCTCGAGAAGCATTCACGCCCCATAGCCAATGGAACCTGGTACAGCTGTTCAAACATGCCAAAACCGGAGCTACCTATAGGACAGAGACTCTGGAAAACGCCATTCAAGCCGCCTTTGGCAAGCCAGGCCAAGTACCGCTTCTCAGCTCCATGGTAAGTACCTACCTACCTACCTACTTCCTGCACTCAGGTACATGATTTGAAGTCAAACATGTTCTATATGGATTCCACTGTTTTCTGAGTACTTCTATTTGCTGACATATCGCGCTGAAGGGTGAGAAATCAGACGGACAACGGAAAAGGGTGTTTGTCACTACTACAACCGAGGGTGGGGAACTGGGGACGATCTTGACCAACTATACCAGACCCTCCGGAAACGGTTTGTACCCGGACTCCTCTAGATCCTAACAACCTTCAAAGACTTTATGGTAATTGAGCAGGTTGCTGATGTGAATTTGGAGCTAGGATCCAAAACCGAGACAACTCAGGCGAGCAAACCTCACGAATGTTCGTATGATTTCGAGGCCAACTATCGCGTGGGGCGGGAGATGAAGGTGTGGCAAGCGGCCAGAGCCACAAGCGCCGCACCACTGTACTTCGAACCCATGATAACGGCGGACGGATACGAGTACTGGGATGGCGGCCTGTTTTTCAATAACCCAGCCTTAGCGGCATCACAAGAGGCGGAACTTCTCTGGCCCGCAACCGCAAAACGGCCTGATATCCTACTGTCGGTGGGCAATGGGACTAGCTCTCATACTCAAACTTCCCATGATTTGAAGGGCTCCCCCGGAATCTCCCGATCTGGTCGGCGGGTCCGCCATGGCGAGGGATTATGGGGGATCTTAAGACACCTCCGGATGCTGAGGGGCCGCCTGTTGAAGAACATGGATTCAGAGAGCATGTGGAACGAAAAATTCGCTTTCCTCGCACGAAATCGCCCCGCGAGATATGTTCGACTGAACCCCGCCATCCGGGAAAAGCTTCCCGCTCTTGATGACATCCAGGCGGTTGAGGATGGGAAGCTTATGCGCATCGCCACCGACTATCTGCGACAACGAGGCACTCAGGCGCAGATTAATCGCGTGGTTTTTACCCTCATATCCACGTCGTTCTATTTTCAACCGATCAGGCGGTCGTACGAATCCGACTCTGGACACATCAACGTTGAAGGTGAGTCTGTCCGAGTCCCGGTCCGTCGTGATGGACGGAACCCCCCTGATCATGACATCAGAAATTTTCTCTAATCACCATTTTAGGCAGAATCATGTGTCGGTTTGTAAATGGCTCGGAGACAATGAGGCAATTCGGCCGTGCTATCGGGAAGCTATCGCGGGCAAGGTTTGTGCTTATGGAATCTAGGAAGGTGTGGGAGTTGGATAAACGCCTACTTACGTTGTTGACCAATCCCGGGGTGTGCAACATCCCGATAGAGGTGATCACTCCCAGTTATCACACAGAGGTGGATATACGATTCCTCTGTGATGGTTTCGAGGGCGGGTCGATTAGCGGATTCCCGATGGTGCTCGGAGACAGTCACTAGGTCTAGGCAGGGGAACAGCGGAACTCAGTCTCTCAGCAACCTGGATCAGTCCGGCTCAAGAACAAATGCACATATAGATAGAATCAAAAAGGAGATCAAAAAGCAAAGTCACATTTTCTGACCTCACCCTGCCTTTTCGGGATTTATCTGTCGGCCCAAAATAAACGCACATAATAGCGTGAGCAAGTTCTGCCCAAGTCGGTCTTCTCAAACACGGTGTCTTTTGAAGCAGACGTCAAACGAGATACCCAATTGTTACGAATTCGAGCTCGTGCTCCGGTAAAGAAACATAAAATGTGGAAAAAAGAGAGAAACAGGCGGGCACTGCCTAGTAACTTTGGGTACCATCCTACCTAATCTATGAGTGGGTCGTGTTTTTCTCAATGATTGCCCGATGTTTACAAAATGTGTTGAATCCAAAGCATAATGCCTCGCTTCAGACTACACCAATCGATGATGTTCCGCTGTATGCAGGACAACGAGAAGAGCCAGCCAGGTTCTCAAAGCAGAAATGTTTTTGGTGGCGCCAGTGTGGTCTGACATTAGCAAACATTTATAGGCCGCTCGTCCCAGCGATTTGAATCAGGCCAATTTATCATGAAATTCCCTCAGTCCTTGTAGGGAGCAGAAAATCGCACACAACCAGAGATTCGAAACTTGCCCGGTTATCAGTTGAAGCAGGCAGCCGTACGCGCCTGTCTTCATGGCTCCGCATCTTTTTCTCATCTTCTTGTCCTTTTCGTCCTTTCACCATTCAACAGCCTCGAGTTTCAAACCAAGCTGCACACTGCCGCCGCCAGACACCAATTTCGTCTCGGGACCCGGCACGCGGGGCACCATCTCGATTCTGTGGAACTGCATCTCCATCTTCATCCTCTGCACCTGGACTATCCAACGCCTCAATATTCCCGCGGCGCGGCGAGACGCAGGCTGGGTGCACAAGATATGGTGGGCTATCTTGGATTCGCGAACCAAGATCAGCTGGATGCTCTTTACCATTTTTATCCCCGAGTTTATCCTCGGCAAAGCCCTCGGCGAGAGGGAGGCCACGAAACGACCATGGCCCGGCATGAGGGACCATGCCAAAAAGGCCGGGGACGACGCGCAAGAGTGGACAAGCGGCCATGCCCGCATGGCGAACATGGGATATTTCGCCCTCGATTTTAGCGACTTTCCCGAGTCTGACTGGAAAGAACTCCACAAGTCTGCCAGAGAAGTGGCCAAACTCCCGCTCTACTCAGAACGCTCGACCCGCATCAACATGGCGCGCTTACGGCATCGCTGCTGGGCCTTGACAGAACACCAGTGGGATATTGTCCTTGACAAGCACCTGGCTGACTACCCCGATGTCCGGCTAAGTCACCTTGCAGATCTCAACAAGAGCGACGTCATAGCTCGAGTCCTGGCTGTTATTCAGGTGGTGTACCTTGCTATCCAGCTCCTCGCCAGGAAGGTTTACGGTCTAGCCTCAGCACAGATTGAGATCGCTGCCCTGGCATTCGCTGCCACCAGCTTCGTCACGTACATCCTCTTCTGGGATCAGCCTGATGGAGTTCGGTCGAGACGCGTTGTCAAGGCCAAGAAACTGCCCACAGCGGACCAGGTGGGTGTGATCTCACTATGGGGTCCAACCTATCTATGGTCTGGTTTCCGCCGGCGAGCAAGAATTGACGGCGAGCTCGATCTAGTTCCGATTCCCAATGACGGCAGCAATGTCAGCCGGAATGGCATGTGGGAGATGCCCCAGTCGATTCGGGGCTACTTCGGTAATCAAGGGTCCCAAGTGCTCTATCTGATACTCGGGGCTCTGTTTGCGGGCACCTTGTTCGGTGGGATCCATTGTCTAGCTGTGCGTTAACCCTCTTTTCCGCTTGAATATCCGTGGCGAACTAATATACTTGAAGTGGAACTTCGACTTTCCGACTCACATCGAGCAAATCCTTTGGAGGGTCTGCTCGGTTCTCACGGCGGCCTTGCCGGTCCTTGCATCTCCGCTATTGGCACTTTGGATACCTGCTCGTGGAAGGGACGGAACCCTTACGGGATACTTAGCAACGGGAACCATTCGCCGGATCGAGATCGCTTGTCTGGTTTGTCTTGCGATACTTCTTGTTGGATATATCTTGGCTCGAGGTTTCCTCCTGGTCGAGATGTTCCGTACTTTGTTCTTCTTACCCCCAGACGCATTCACGGAGACGTGGTCTGCTTCTTTCCCGCATTGGGGTTGAGGCACAGCTCGGCAGATAGCGGTGTGGAGCGGACAATATCTGTGGATTTCCGACAACCTGAGCACTTATTAGGCAGCTTTACAAAAGAAACACTTTTGGAACATCTCAACGTGAATAAGATTCGTTAAAAAGTGTCCAGGGATAGAGTTCAGGCACAGCCTCGCACTCGCTCGCAGGATCCGACACGATCCCGATTCCAGGCAGACGCTGCCTGGCGCTTAGTTATAAGCTAAGCCTCAACTAAATCCAAGAATCCAGAGCCGATCCTCCCAAAATCCTTCCGTCATTTCGTCCATTACTTTTATTTCCCAAACTAAAAGAAACCCGAAAATCGAAAACCTCATCTCCAAGTTGGTCCGCTACGGAGTCCACAGGATACCACTACACACCATGAAGACACATACGACCCTACGCATTTTCTGGATCTTATTGTCCATAGTGCTAGGGTTTGCTGCGACCACGACAGCATCTTCGGCCGACAACAAGATCCAGGATCCGCTCACTGAAGACAGGACGTCCAACATACTCAACACCGAGTCACCCAGAGAGCGCGTGCCTGGGGACAACGAAGCCGTTTACGGGCCGATCCCCAAAGCCGAGCAAATCTTCCACATTGAGTTCCTCGAAATCGCCCCATCGCCCATCGAAGTGTACGTATTCTCCCGGCCCCTTTTGAAACGTAGGTAGGTACTGATGATTTCGCAGAGACAAATACTTCTTCATCCTCCTCCGCGGCAGCATCCCCCCTCCGACCCGCCGAGAACTCCATCTCGGACCGGCCCATCTCGCCAGTGCAACCCTCTCCATCACCATCTCTGCCATTCTCGAGAACGGTGACAAACTGGAACCCCGCACTTACTATAGAATCCCCCTTCGCACCGCGGAGCACGCCGAGGGCGCACATCTTGCCATCCGCAACGCCACGGGCGCGTATGTTGACCATATGGCTCTCGAGGGGCGCAATGATGTCTTGGTTGATGCATGGATCCCGGCGATATTTGTCACGACGGGCATGTGGACGTTCGAGGTTGTGGCTTCGCTCGGGTGCAACTGGGGCGAGGAGAGGAGGTATCTGTTCGCCTTGACGTTGACGCAGTGGCTGGAGAGCAATGATCGTTGGTGATGTATGACATGAAAATATATTACTAAGGTACTGCGGCTTAGCCCCGCGAGCTCCCTGCATACCGGCGATGGGTGGCTTGTCTTGGACGGCACTTTTTTTAATACACGGCCTGCTTTGGCGCCACGATATATCGACTCAAGCTATAGTTGGGTCCCCCAACGAGTTGCTGTCATACCTGTAAAGTTCGAGGACGCTAGGGTCTAGATGTAGGACAGGTCCAACTCTACAACGCCCCCGTCAACATCACGACAACAAAGCCAAGAGCTCAAATATCCGCTCTCTTCTCCTCATCACCTTTACCCCGGTTAATCTTTCGTGTTGAGAGTCTCGTCCCAATACTTGGAAAGAGCACCGAACAACATCCGTCCTTTCGTCCGAGACCGACAATCCTCTGGTATTCCCAAAACGTACCTAGACGCGTATGGTCCCATTCTTGGCATTCTTATAGGAACGCCTCGATTCGCCCGGTAAGCCGCTTGTGTAGTAGTACGAAGATCACAGTGGTAGAAAAAAAGGGGGTATGTGCGCCGCGGCATGTGATCAGGACAAGCCAATGCACCCCAGACTGGTACGGAAATTTTCCACGCTTTTGTCGGCACCGGTAGTTATCCGCTCCACCTCCGCATTTTACAACTCCCCGGAGGCTTGTATGCGCCGGCACAGCATGATTGGCGCGGGAAATAAAAAGCCAAGTCTAGTTGTTCTGAACGCTACACATGTGCTTCAGGCTAAAGTGGCTTATAGATGCTGGATGCAACTCGCTGCCCCTTCTTCTCTCCTTTCTTTCCTTGAAAAGATCCTGTTTCCTCCGCGGTTTTGATGGAGGCCAAGACTTGGGAATTGGTGATGGCCATGGGGATGAACGATTCAGAATTGTGCCGGGTTAGCGGGGTGAAAGCCAAGAAAAACCCACAGGGATGCGCTGAAGAGATCTATATAAGAGCCATGTATGGACTTGAATTCTCTTGGAGCCGCCTGCTGGAGCCTGGCGGATCGCGAAACCGTATTCGAGTCCAAATCATTCAGTCGAACCGAAAATGGTGCAGATTTCTCTCCTCGGGCTGACGTCTGCCCTCCTGCCAACGGCCCTCGGCCTCGTCATCGGACCGGCACTCCAGGAGCGCGAGATCGAAATCACAAGCGCCGAGGACAAACTGCAGCCGCGCCAGGGTTATTACTTCCAGAACTGGTCCGAAGGCGGCAGCAACATCCGCTGCAACAACGGCGGCGGCGGATCCTTCACGGCCAACTGGAACAGCAAGGGCGGTTTCGTCTGCGGCAAGGGATGGCAAGGTGGCGGTGCGAGGTAACTTGATCTCAACTCCTTCCTTCCGTAATCTCGCGACTTGCGTAACATATAAATCCAAGACAAAAAACAACAGACTGACACAAACACACAACCCGCGTCCCGCAACACAGAACATTTCGATACAGCGGCACGTACAACGCCACGGGGCCCGGCTACCTCGCCGTGTACGGCTGGACGCAGAACCCGCTGATCGAGTACTACATCCTGGACTCGCACGCCGATCTGGCGCCCAACGAGCCGTGGACGTCCAAAGGAAATTTTACGATTGACGAGGGCACCTTCGAGGTGTACCAGAGCACGCGCGTCAACAAGCCGTCGATCGAGGGCACGCGGACGTTCCAGCAGTACTGGTCCGTCCGCACCGAGAAGCGCGTGGGCGGGACCATCACGACCAAGAAGCACTTTGACGAGTGGGCGAAGCGGAACATGCGGCTCGGGAATCACAATTATGTTGTTCTCGCTGTCGAGGGGTATACCAAGACCGGGGGGCCGGGGAGTAGTGGCTCGGCGAGCCTTACGATCAACTGAGATCTAGATCTGATGGAATCTAGCTGAACAGATGGATAGCTCTCGTCGATTCCGTGGAGATCCGAGGAAGTGGAGAAAGGATGGAATGACGCACATTGTATAACACGAAGCTCCTGATGAATGTCTCAGTACCCATGTGTGTAATCGGCTGTTCGTTGTGGCCCACGTGTCCTACCGCGCATCGAGGTGCATCTTGTGGAACCGATGGGTTCATCTTGACACATGGGGGAGTTTTCAAGACATTGCTTGGACACGTTGGATGTCCCTGGAGTTTCCGGTATATGGAAAATGTCAAAGCTCAAAACACAATAGGACTCATAGGAGTAATTTGGAGGAACTTTGGTCTTCGGCGAGGGTCTTCGACCTCAAGCGATCGCCGAGATGTTGGTTGATTTTGCTGCAAGTGGTGTTGGGGGGTGAGTTTAGCAACTGAAACCGATGGCAAACAAAGTTCAATGGGGTCACGGAGACATGGAGGTTCGAATTCCGAGCGGAAGATACGTTCTTCATGAGTTATGACGAAGCATCGGACAGATTTGGGTTGTAAACATACCTAGTCGTTTCAATGTCCCCACGATATCCCCATGGTTCTCTGAACTCCAGTACGGTTGTATAGAGACTGGAGATCAACGGCGCTGTCTACTTAAAGGGAGACATTTCTCCACAAGGGAGAGTGTTTAGCGATATTCTCTTTTCTTTTTTCTTTTTTTTCGTTGCCAAGGCCGACGAAAAGCGAGTGCTCATCGACATTATTCGTCATATTGCCGTCGTCTAGCCAGTCGTACTTGAATGGGCTGAGACCTATTGGATTTTGCCACTTTGCGGCTCCGTTTGTCGTGACGAGGCTCATGCAGCAGTGCCACGAAATGTCGTGTCTACTAGTCTAGACCTAGCTCCTTGCACCGAGATCACTGTTCGAAACCCATCGACAAACATCCCATATCGGACCACATCGTGCAAAATTCGGAACCTGTGGCTCCTTGCATGCTGTCTCGTCAGATTTATTCACCGGCTGCACAGTGGTTTCGGCACGAACTCGGTACTGTGTCACCTCGCCTCAAACGCTGGAGTTTCGAGGGAAGAAGTGCGACACAAGGTTAACACAGCCTCTCGGCTGGCTCGGTCACAAGGCCGGTGCTTGCAGAAACGTTTTGAATGGCCAAGATCTGGGGAAATTCGGGATGAATCAGCGATATTTCGGGCTGTGAGGCTTGGCGCGTTGTTTGTTTGAACCCGACGAGGGCGAGACGGCGGCATTGGCCCAGGGCGGCGGGACGAGCGGGACGATGCGGCGGCTCTCATGCATTGTAATTGCTGAGCCGTATTAATTGCTTGCGTCCTTCTCCTTGGCGACAACTGTCATGGTGTTGTCACACAGAGCTTCCTGTTGGTTCTGGCTCGCAGTTCCGCCGGCAGTCTCGGATTCTGCTCCCTCATCGAGGCTGTATGTAGGTAGGTACCTCGTTACTCGGTGCCGGATGACGACAGCCAACAACGGTCTTGGCGTTGCCCTTATCCGACTGCATCGACTGCATCGTGATTATCGATACCAACAAACTCGCTTCGATTTCCCTCTCCATGTCGCCTTTCGGCCAATCCCATCACCCATCGCCCATCATATTTTCGCTGTCGCTCTCCGCAACAACGGAAGGGATCGTCGGTCGCCAAGGTGCTAACAGCGCGGGCGAGAGTGGCGGGGAGCACGAAGTAACGGCCAGAGAGTGAGACAAGAAATCTTAGCAATGTCACGCCGCCGTGGCCGCCAAAATCACCGACCGGCCAGACTCCTTCTGATTGCAGGACACAAGGAGCGAAGGGACGTAGCCAAGACTTTCTCTCCCCGACCGCTTCCAAGTCGCTGGCTCCTTCCCGCCTTCCAAGACCCGCCGCCCAGAACTTCGCAGCGGAAGCCTCCCCCGCTCACTAACTCAAGTCCAATCGTCTATCGCGCCAGCAGGCTTTGCTCCCGACTGCCGTCGCCAAGCACCATGGCTTCACTTGGCACTCGTCTTGGCACGAGTGTCAGCGACAGCCCCGATGTCTTGGGAACGCAGGACGACGCTGCGGATGCGAATGCCAGTCACACCCACCAGTGCCCGGGGATTAAAAACAGCTGGCAACCCACAGCTTCCGATCGACGAGTCGGTCCCTCGGTTGTTGGGTTGTTTCTTCGGGCTTCGCCGTGTGTCTTGTGTCTCGGTCCGGAGTTTGTTGATAACTTTGTTAGACCCCCCTTCCCGTCTCTCGCCAATCCTCATCAAACAGACTGTGTGACGCAACCCATCGGGATTTGACGTGAGCTGCACAAAGAAAGAGAAAGCCTGAGCTTGTGCCCAATCTCGACCAAAGCTCTGCCATTGCTGCCTTGGCCATTTTCTCTCGTTCCCTCCTACTTTTTTTTTTGCCAGCATCTTATCCATCTTATACAATCGGCTGCAGCTTTTTTTGGCTGGACGCTCGTTCCCTTCCACACCAACAAACGTACAAGTCAACAAATCGCAACGACGCTGCGCCAGCTGATCGAGTCTTCCTATACCCAATCAACGATTTTATTATCCTAAGAATTTACCACCCCGATCTCGTCGCATCTTGTCGAAAATGAACAACCCAGCCAATATCGCCGTGCGCGAACAGCGCCGACGCTCGAGTGCTTTCGACGTCGAGCAAATGAACGTCATGAAGGCCCTGACGGCCGCCGAATATTCGAGGCGCCAGTTTGTTCTCAACTTCGCCGCCAGCAAGGACACACAGCTTCTAGTCCCGGGACAAAAGGCCGACGCAATCAAGGAAGCCGAGGAGTGGGCGGTCAGCTATCTCAATCAAAACGGCTTTAGCACCGTGACAAACGACTTCTTCAAGTACACCGTGGATGCGCGACTGTGGAACAAGTTGGGTAGGCTACGCGCCCTGTGTTTCCGTGATAATGACTGGAGTTGACATTCCCAGTGGGCCCCGAGCCCGACTTTCCGTTCGCCTTTATGCGGCGCGCCTTCGAACCATCCACTCCTTCCATCGACAGCGAAAACACGGCAAGCAATGCCGCGCCCCGACCTGGAAGCGAAGTGTTTTCCGACGGCTACGACATCGGCGTCACCCGGCTTGATCAGGTCCTTACCAGAGAGTCCACCCAGCCAGAGCTCCCGCCCGCCCGACGACCAAGCAAGCTCGAGCAGCGCGAGCGCGAGCGGACCGACACGCTGCCGGAGCAGAATGGGCAACCACCGGCCCGACAACGGTCTTCCAAGAAGAAGGAGCCGGCCAGCGAAGGCGAAGGGAAGCGACGCAGCCTATCGACGTACGGCTTCGAGGACTTGAAGATGACCAAGAAGCTCAACCAAGACAAGTTTCCGCTGCTTGTGCGCCTGGGGCGGTCGTTCTCACGACGCATGTCCGGTTGACATGCTTCCAGGACAGGTTCCCACTGTCACAACTGGACGATGATGTGTCGATCGTCCGATCGCCAAACGGGCGCAAAAGTCGATGCAAAAGTTCCAAATGAAGCGGGTGGGATCGTGCATTCGTGCACCAGCGCGACGGTATCAGCCTCTAACCACGGTCTCGGTAACTCGAGATGAAATGTCATATCCGGCTGTAATCACCAACTCGAGGCGCTACCCTCGCATCTACAGGCGTGTTTCGCCTATGTACTACGAGCAAGCGAGTGGGAGGCCGCCGACGTCGAGGAACCAGAGTGGGACGCGACCACTATAGCCAGCAACCACAACCAAACTGCGGCCGTGGGGGGTTGCAGATTCATCAGCGGGATTGGATTGGCCGGAAAAGGCCTCAAGCATCTTGGGAGTCCGAAGGAATGAGCGTCAGAAAGGGGGATGGGCTGCGGGGTGGATGCTGGGCCAAGAAGCTTGGCCGTAACGGACAGCTCACGGCAGTCGAGCAATTGCCACTCTGGCTGCTCAGCTAGCTCAGCCCTCTGGGGATGGAACTCGGGCGGGCAAAATACAGCGAGTCGCAGCGGAGGCAGGGATGGCGGACGGGAAGGGAGCTGTTAGTCTTCGCCTTGGCCTTTCTTGGGCTCTTGGTATTGATCGAAGCGGCGGTTTGTTGGGCCCGGCCAAGTCGGCTGTTGGTTGAACTGGAGGGTCCTTCAAAAGTGCCTTTGCTTTTTCAGCTTTACGCTAATATTCCATTGTCGTCTTGAGTGGGCCTCTCTGTATCGTGACAATCGATGTGGAGTTTTGCCGCAAGTTTGTTGACATGTCAGAGCGGACACATCGACCAACTCCTGGGATCCGTATGTTGAAAGCAGAACTGAGACCGCGTCATCATCTCGACCAGGTTTTCGAAAACAGCTTGCATGGCAGGCCTGAATTGTCGCTTCGTAGGACAATTGCTATAGTCCCACATCTCCAGGAGATACCCAGCCATAGACGCATTCTCGCCGAGCTCATCGATCGTATACCCCGACAGAATAAGATGTGTGTCCACGGCCCTTGCATATCCAACTGCGTCAAGCCACAGCGGCAAGAACGCCGCGAAGAACAAATCCTGATTCTCGCCGCGGAACTGGCTGAGGGGAAACACCCCTCCGTATGAGTTGTAGAACTCCCAATGCATCAGCCGGAGACCCTCCGCTACGGTCCTCACCGTCTCTGCGACGTGCTCCCACGGGGATTTCCATTCGACCACCTCCATGGCAAAATTGACGGGCGCACGCTGGCAGCAGGTCTTTGGGTCCTGCGTTCCCAGCAGACTCCGGGACCGGAACCACTCATCGAGGCGGTCGTTCACCTCCAGTCCCTTGAACTTGGCACAGGGTCTCGACCAGGATATCACCGGGAACGAGGCCTGGGCCTGGGGTGGTATGTTGTGTGTCCTTTGATCAGAGTTCGGATCCTGTTCGTGTCCGGGGTCGTTCCATTTCCAAGGCGACGGCATGAACCGGGGCCCTCTCGGTCCGGGTTCTTCGGTCTCTTCGCGATGCAGGAGATCATGCCACAGACAGATCTGTGCGTTGACCCGCAGAGTGCTGCACCCGTCTCCCTCGAAGAGGCTGACGGTCCGGCCCTTCCAGCGCATACGATGTGCCCGTGCGACGTCGAGCCAGGAGAAGTGCGTGTCGTCCATGGTACCGTACGTCACGGGGAACTCGACCGTCCTGGATGCGGAGAAGACGCCGCCGCCGCTGGTATGTGGCTGGCGGGCGGCTGCGAAAGCGTTCAGGGCGGCGGTGGGTATGTTGTCGTCGTAGTAGTAGTGCAGGATCAAGGTCATGCAGTAGCGGTCGTTTGCGCGGTAGACGCCGATCCAGCGTCGGACTAGCGGTTCTATTCCAGGCTGCTGGATTATGGCGTCGAAGGTTGGCCTGACGTCGCAGGTGCGCGGTATGAATCTGTTGAATGTGTTCATCCCCGGGCGGCTTGCCTCCCTGCCCAGCGGGAGACATGTACTGAGGGCGGCCGAGAGCCCCTGGAGTACGCATTCCGTGCAGTGCATGGGGAGGTCGTCCGTGTCAGGCTTGTGAGTGAAGATGAGGTTGTATGCTAGACTTATTTGTTCGAGTCCGTTTATGCAGCTGGCGGTGGTGGCTGATGATGCGATAGAGACGCCGAGCCTCACCATTTCTTCGTTCATCTCGGGACTCTTCGAGGCATCTTGTCCGAGAACACTCAGCCGGGCGGGCAGATTCCGTTCAAACCATGCTGTCGAGCCATTTCCTCCTGTATGTACCCCGGCGGAGTGGAGAGCGATCGCGTAAATGTTCGCCGCTGTAAGTATCATTTGCTTGCTGGTTGGTCTGGTTTTGAAAGCCTGGCAGAGACTCCACTCGGTGAGTTCGACTGCTTGGTGTCTTGGTACCCCCTCGACCAGCAATCCGAGGAACGTTGCCCAGAGCCGATCGACGCGGTCGTCGTCCAAATCCCAGTTTCTCTCAATCGTCGGATCGCGCATAGCCTGGTGAAAAAGGAACTGGAATTCGATAGGAGTGCCGGGGACGCATGGATATAGCTCCTTGTAGATCTCAAACAGGCCCATGATATGGTATTTGAGGATATTTCGTCGCACGACCAAGCTGGGGCTGCGCATCACAAAGAACTTGAGGATGCGTGCAGCTCTCTCTGTCCGCTCCCGGTGCTGATCCAGCGATAATTTCAGTCTTGACCAACGTTGGATGAGCGGGTGCATGGTGTATTTGCCGTGGCTTGACTTAACGAGGATGGAGTATGAAACCAGAAGCTCGAAAGCGCCATGGACTGCATTTCAATGTGTCAGTTTCCGCTAGGAACGCATTGATATATGGGATGGGTAGCTATTTACCTGCTCTCTTCATGCCTGCGCGGAGGTCGTCATCGGAGTACTCTGCCATAAAAAGCTCCTGCCAAATTCCAGAGGAAGCGCCAAAGCGGCCAGTGAAATCGATAATCTCGAGCGCAACACGGTCAGTAGTTTTAAGCGCGTGATATGTAGCGTTGAGAGCGGCAGCCACGCCGTCCATCATGACGGACCCATCACCATGAGGCGTTAATTTCGGCTCGCTGCCGTTCTTACACCTGAATAGTCTCAAATAGGCCGTGATTGGGTCTGGCATTTGCCAGTAGTGTCGAGATAGACGAGGATTTCTACCCTGCATCCTGTGGATCCTGACAAGTATCGGCTCCGGTGGGGGATGGCGAGCGATGTAGGAGCCGGCCAGGGAGACTGCGAGGGGGAGATAATCAAGGACTTCAATCAGTCGGCGCGCGCTAGCGAGCGTGGTGACCAAGTCCAATGAAACACCGGAGGTGCTTCGCAACAAGTCTAGCGCCTCTTCCTCGCCCATCTTTCCCACCTCGACAATTTCCCATTCAACATGGGAAAACAGGGACGTCGCAGACTCCCTAGTCGTAATGATTGTGTTGCCTCCAGACAGTCGGCTCAGAACGTGAAGTATGCTTGACGGCCAGCCGGGGGCGTCCGACTCGGAGAGACTCAAGTTGTCCAATACCAGCAACCATGGCGGGCTCGCACCAGATACGAGCCAGTGAATGAAGCTCACCACGGCCAGGTCTCGCCCCTGTTCGTACTTTTGCGAGTTCATACCAATCGTGTGAATGATATCCTGGCACGCATAAGTGGCCATAAGTTCTGGCCTTCTGCAAAGAAAGAGAGTGGCCTCCTGACATCGCAACATCGAATCGATAGCTGTTTCCTCGCTTGTGGCGTCTATCCAGAAGACTGATTCGTATTTCTCATAGAATCGATGGGTATATTCCAATGCAATCTCGGTTTTACCAACACCACTTGTGCCATGGAGAACCACAGGGCGGGTGGTTGCAGCAGGCAGCCCATTGGCTTGGAAGCTCTGATGAATGCGGTGAAGAATGCCTTCGCGTCCGCTGAAGAGGTAGTTTCTTGGTCTGATGGTAAACTCCGGCCCCGGAAACTTGTTCTCCCCGGGCTGGCGGTCTGTCGGGGGCGATGCGAGAATCGGAGCGGCCGTCAAGGTGGACACGGTGACCAGGACCGCAGTTAACCAGCAGGAGCGGAACTAGTTTCTTGGTCAGTGATGAGAAAAATTCACCGCACGAGCGAGTATCTTACCGAATGCATTGTTGCGATAACCCCTCTTTGTTGCCGTGTCCGGCTTGGGTCTGGGGCAGATCAGCTGTGCTCACATGAAGAAGGAACGACGGTGAAGAGCAATTTGCAATTCAGAAGTGGGGACACGTTCGTGTTCGCGTTTAATGAGGAGCAGGATTAAAATTTGCACGCGACCAGGCAACAACCGTGTTGTTGGGCCCTGCGGCGCAGCGACCAATCCTTCGCGAGCTTTGGGTCCATTCGCTCCGCACATTTTGGATGATGGCAGATGGTCGCTGTTGTTAGCGAATGTACGGAACTACCTGGTAGTGTATTGGAAGGGCAACAAGGCTTCCAGGACTCTGGTTGGCCGTACATCAGACCGCTCTGTAGGTAGGCCAGATCAAGGGCCAAACTCCGACGATGGAAGAGTCCGATTCCAACCAGGGCAATCCGAGACTCTCCGCACACGTGCAGATTCCCCTCATCAACCTGCGGCCTGGAAGCAGTCGCCGCCTAACTGTTCTTCATCAACGACAAACACTACGAACGGCTGCAATGTGGCTCATCGATACCGAAACCCTTGCTCTTCAGCACTTCGTCTTCGAAAAGGCGCCGCGATACGCTATCCTGTCCCATACCTGGGGCGATCAGGAGGTCAGCCTGGCCGAATTCCAGCACCTCGATGACGCGACAAAGGCCAAGGCTGGCTTTTCCAAGATTGAAAAGACCTGCTGGCTTGCAAAACAGGAAGGAATTCGCTACGCCTGGGTTGACACTTGTTGCATCGACAAGTCATCCAGCGCCGAACTTAGCGAGTCGATCAACTCGATGTTCGCCTATTACCACAACTCCACCATCTGTTACGCCTATATTTTCGACTGGCCAACAGACACCCGTGAGGCAGCTATCATTTCCAATCGTGACCTCTCGCAATGCCGGTGGTTCACGCGTGGTTGGACACTACAGGAACTGATTGCGCCGAGAGAGGTTCGGTTCTACGATGCGACTTGGACTCCAAGAGGGCACAAATCCGATCCGTCTTTGGTTTTTCGTCTTTCCATACTTACTGGAATCCCCATTGAAGTCCTTCAAACCGGTGGCGGAGTATCCCTATCCGGTATACCCGTGGCTCAACGCATGTCTTGGGCATCAGGAAGGGAAACCACGCGGACCGAGGACATGGCATATTGTCTGCTGGGCATCTTCCAGATTAACATACCCCTTCTCTATGGCGAGGGACAGGGGGCCTTCCGTCGACTACAGGAAGAGATCATCAGGAGCTCAACTGACTTGTCCATCTTTGCCTGGAAAGAACCATCATCTGGCTGGCCTGGCATCCGGCCATTTCGCCCTTCGGTCTCTCGCATCTTCGCCAACCATCCCCGACTATTTACAGATTTAGGGCGGTGTTCGCTTTTAAAATCGCCTCTATTTTCGCCGCCTGAGATAACAGCGACGAATAGGGGTTTGCGTTTTCATGGCCGCTTCTTCGAGCTGCCCAAGTCCGATCCAATGTCTGGAACAACGCTGTTCCTCAACACCGGATGTATCCTCGAACCCAAACCTGGTGAACGCATTATCGAGTCCTCCATCTTCGTCGAATTCAAACTGCACTCCAATGACCTCTATATTAGGGGATCGTTGGTCCGGAGAGCTATCGGACCTCCGTGGGCACTAGATCGCGCGTTAGCAGCTTCGCTGGTTCGAGGACCGAGTCGAACGATCTATGTTCTTCCAGAGACATTTTCAGCGGTTTCGTCGTTTGCTACTGAGTCTCCCGAACGGGTCCTCGCCATCAAGTACAACCGCTGGAAGTACTACAAATCTGAACAGTACTCTGTGGAATTTGTAAGTGCCTGGCCACCAGGTAGCAACATATCAACGCCAGATGCCCAGACATTGTGGATTCGCCATAACAACGCGTCCAGAGTTGTCGGGTACCTCACCATGGCCCTTAGATGCAAGGGCAACTCGGATTACGACGTTAGATTTCTTCTGATCTATTTCAAACGTCCGACAGGGGTGATGAAGGAAGTGTCGATACGTCTGCTGGAGGGGGAAAATGCTACGCGGTTTGTCGAATTCGCGACGGTTCTGGAGGACTTAGAGCCACTAGTTGCCGAGGAGGCTTTAATACGGGAGGTTGAGCTTCTGGCAGTGGCAGAGAATGCCACACTTCTTCCGACGCTAGAAGCGCCTGATGTTACACTCAAACAGAAGATTCGTGTGGAGGTATTTTCAAGACGGGATGTCACTGAAAAACAAACCATCAGCTTGAGGATTGGTGGCGAGCTGATTTAGAAAGTCCACATGCTGGCTGCAGGTAGTCTCGGGTAAAACCGACGCAATCAGGCACGTAAACTGCTTTTCGATACGTCTAGGTTGCTAAGCCACTATCCCAGCCTTAAAATCTAGTGCAAGCTCTCTCGCCTGATGGCAGGCGATTCCGTCAGCCCGCGTTTCAGTAAGAACTCAACTCAGGTGTGGATTCTTGCCGTACCTGCTTCTCATTTGGAGACAAAACGTCGCGGCACACCCAGACGTGAATAATCGAGTGCGAGAGCCCTGAGACTTCTCATCGTACTTGTTTCACTTGCACGAGCAATCAAGGCTGTGCAAGGAGCTGAGGCAGACCACAATGTGGCACCCAGTAATAACCTCTGGATAGTGAACCCGTACCAAGCTACCTAGAGGCTGCTAACTAAGGTAGGCTGGACACCCAGTGAACCGAGGTAACAGTTATCCAAGGCAACCGGATCGGGCCGAGCGAATGCCTTAGAAGGAAGCTGTGTTGGACCAAAAACTAGTCCGAGAGCAGGTACTGGAGAGGGGTTGGTACCTACCTCTCACGCCGGGATAAGTACCGAGTAACAGGTACCTCACCGCAGCTCCTGGGAGGGATGCTACCCTACCCCTCAGAAGTGCCCATTTCCTGCCACCGAAAAACCAGCGGGGCAATATCCGAATCCCTGCTCCTGTGTTGCTCAAAAAACGTGCTGCTCTTGATTGGCGCTCGCGTGTGCAATCCATGACGGTTAGCTGCAGCAGAGGCAGGTGTTTCGCTCCAAAGATTTCAGACCGCGACCGTGGAACGGTGAACAGCTGCGTTTGCATATAGCTTCCCGCTCCGCCAAGCTCCTTCGTCGCTTTCTCTTTTTCGCCGGGGCTTCTTGGCTCTCTCTTGGCGCATTTCCTACCCGGATCATTGGGACCACCTACTAGCTGCCATTTACTGTTTTCGTCTTGGCAAAAGCCGTTGATCACAGCTTTGTTTCGGTGGTAAACAGCTATGAAGCAGACCATTTTTGCGGTGGCTCTTGGGGCCGCCGGAGCTCTTGCCGCGACAGAGCCCGGCTTCGCCACGAAGCGACCACCCCTCAGCACCGTCGAACCTTCCCTCTCATCGATCTTCGCGGCGCAGGCCACTGTTCAACCCTCATCCCCTACCTCCAATGTTCAGGGCGTTGCGTTTGATCGCATCGTCCAGATCTGGTTGGAGAACACCAACTTTGAAGTCAGCACCCTCATCCTACTCCTTTTGACCGCCAAGCTAATTTTCGATGCCATTGTAGGCCGCTGCTGCTGATCCTAGCTTCCAATGGGTCGCCAGCCAAGGCGTGACCTTGACGAACTACTACGCCGGTTTGTCGACACCCAATGGCGAACTGGAGAAGATCTAACAGTAGGCAGTCACGCACCCTTCCGAGCCCAATTACGCCGCTGTCGTTGGCGGTGACTACTTTGGCATTGACAACGATGACTTCCTCCGCATTCCCGAGAACGTGTCTACCGTGGTGGATCTGCTTGACACCAAGGGCATCTCGTGGGGCGAGTACCAAGAAGACCTCCCATACCCGGGCTTCCCTGGGTTCAACTTCTCCAACCAGCAGACCTTCGCCAACGATTACGTCCGCAAGCACAACCCCTTGATCCTCTTCGACAGCGTTGCGAACAACGCCAGCCGGGTGCTCCAGATCAAGAACTTCACCAGCTTCGCCGACGATCTGGCTGCCAAGAAACTGCCGCAATGGAGCTTCATCACCCCCAACATGGTATGACTTGATCCGCATGCAACGATACAGTTAGTCTGACCTTTGGTATTCCTAGACCAACGACGCCCACGACACGAACATCACGTTCACTGGCACGTGGACCAAGAACTTCCTGGAGCCGCTGATCAACAACTCGTATTTCATGGACAAGACATTGGTCATCGTGTCGTTTGACGAGGACGAGCTCTATCCCAAGCCCAATCGTACGTCTATTGTATTGTCCTCTCCTCTCCCCGCAACACTAACGAAATTTTTAGGAGTCTTCACCGTTCTGCTAGGCGGCGCGATCGACAAGTCCCTCCACGGGACCACTGACTCGCTCTACTACAACCACTACTCAACCATCTCGACCGTGTCGGTCAACTGGGGCCTGCCGTCGCTTGGCCGCTGGGATTGCGACGCTAACGTGTTCGCCTTCGTGGCTAACAAGACGGGCTACAAGAACACAAACATCTCGCTGGACGGCCTCTTCTTCAACGAGTCGTATCCCGGGGCCCTCAGCGACTCCAAGTATACTGCCGGCTGGTGGCCCGCTCCCGACACGCAGGCGAAGTGCGCCGCTGGCAAGGGCGTGCTGCCCTCCATTGTCTCGACCTGGGGCAACTCGACGGGCACGTATAATTACACGAACGTCTACCCGTACGATCAGCTCTCTGGTACCGCGACGGGCGGCACACCGACCACGGGAAGCAGCGACTCAGGACATGGCGGGTCTGGGAGCGGGTCAGGTGGAGGATCTAGCGGCGGATCTGGCGGCGGGTCGGGAACCACCACTTCATCGCCTAGCCCCAGCTCAACCAACTTGGCGGGTGCTCTCCGCGTGGATATGACCGGCATCGCTGGCATTCTGGGGTTGGCTGCTGCGTTCTTGTTGTAAAACATTTCTGACTGGGGGCCAAGTTCTGATTTTACAGGGTTCTGTACCGTAAAGCGTTATCGTATGGAAATGATACCACCGCGATTTTTGAGTCTGTCGAGAACCACTCAATGCAGTCATCATACACAAAATGTCATCACCACCCTGCAGGTAGTATTGGCAGTCCGATTGAACGGCTGTCATGTCTGCATCCCCCGTGCTTGGATCGACTGGGACAAGACTGTTACCTCGGTTATGTCGGCCCAAATTACTGATGAAAGTGGTTTGGTCTATTCGATGGTTCCTGGCATCCACGGCCACGGTAAGACTACTCAATGTCTCACAGTCCATCGTGCCACAGGCTCTCGCCAGGTCCGACACGTGCGCTGTGTCGCCCGCTTCAAATACCAAGCCTGGTAAGGTAGTCCGCTCCCGCTCTTCGATGCGACGTCACCGAGCTGGCGTGTGTTGGAGCTCGAGTGGAAAGATACGCGGTATTAAAAATTGGCCTTCGCCAATCAGGTTCCCAGCTCGACGCATGTGTCGGCACGATAGTTGCTGTGTAGTTCGCAGCAGCCCGGTTGGGAAGGTGCCTTGTCGTCGGCCTGGAGCGGGGTTCGGCTGGCGCATCGCCCCCCTGTCGGCGCGGGGCACAGCAGGCGGACAGGGGTGCTTGTGCCCATCGCCGCCACCGACGCTAGGAAAAGCTTAGCGAAGCTTAGCTAGCGCGCCGCGGCTTGGCCATTTCAACGCCCACCACGACGGCACTCTGCATCGGCGACGGAATGGTTCACGTAGACGTTGCCGGGTTTTTTCTGCATGGCTTGGTTAGATCTAATCAGATGATCGGTCAACGCGTTAATTCCCACCCACGCGACGACATGCTTTCGGTTGCCTGACGCATCGACCTCCAACTCCGATTCTCCGAATTTCGTCCCCTCGAGCATTGAGTAATTGCAACCCCCGGAGATCGAGACATTGCTGACTTGTACTGACCCCAGTTCATAGCATCCAAGCCCATGGCTGCGGACCAAGCGCCGCTGGCGAAGGAACTCAGCCCGAAGCCTCCGAGACCACGCGGACGGCTTCTGGTCGTCAGCGGCGCGGTCACGGTCGTCGTCCTTGCTCTGGCCCTTGGTCTTGGTCTGGGGTTGGGGTTAAGAAAGAATGGCGGTTCCAATCCCTCAGCTTCCAGCCCAACGGGCGAGCCGTTGCCAGGAGGCGGGAGTACCACCAAATTGGAAGACTGGAGGCTCGACATCAGGCAGTACACCCTCGACATGAAGTGGGACATCAGCGCGCCGCCTGTGACGAGACACTTCGATTTGATTATCAGCGAAGGGCAGGGATGGCCCGATGGTAAGGCCCTGTCCTTTCTTTCGAACATACGTCCGGATGCTGAGTGTTGTCGATACAGGCGTCGTGCGAGACATGCTCTTTATCAATGGGAAATTTCCCGGGCCTCTGATCGAAGCAAACATGGGCGATCGACTGGTGGTCAATGTCACTAACCAACTAACGAAGAATGCGACGGCCATCCATTGGCATGGGATATTCCAAAACGGAACGAACTGGTACGACGGGACAACGGGTCAGTCCATCTCCATTGCATTGGCAGGCCAACCACTAATACAGTCACCCAGGGATTACCCAATGCGGCATCCCACCAGGGAAGTCATTCGTATACAACTTCACGGTGGAGCAGTTCGGAACCTACTGGTACCACTCGCATTACTCGACCCAGTATTCCGATGGCATCTTTGGTCCTCTGGTAATCCATGCGCCTGAAGAGGCCAATGCCAGAAATCTCTACGACCACGATCAAATCGTCTTGGTTCAAGACTGGTATCATGATTTTAGTACCGTCAACCTCGATACTTACTTGGCACCGGACAACGAGAACTCAGAGCCCGTTCCAGACAATGGACTGATCAATGGCATGGCATAGTAGGTATTCCATCCATCGGGCGCAACGGTGGAATGCCTGTGTTTTGGGTCCAGGACTGATACCTTGCAGCTTCAATTGTTCCTTGTATGGTGCAGACTCTGGGCGTATCTGCTACGACAACAACACGTACAGCGTATTATCTCTGGAAGCGGTAGGGCCCCCTCTGCCATTGCCATCTTGCACATCAGCTCTAACCAGATTCGCAGGACAAACGATACCGTCTCCGCCTCATCAATACCGGGTCTTTCGCCGAGTTCGAGTTCAGCGTCGACAACCACTCTCTCTCTGTGATCGAAGCCGACGGCGTCCTCGTTCATCCTCAATCCGTCCACCGCCTACCCATCCATGTCGCCCAACGTTACAGCGCCGTGTTAACAACAAATGCCTCGCACTCGACGAACTACTGGCTGCGGGCTGAGATGGTGACATTTTGCTTCACCGGTACCAGCCCTGTTCTGGACCCAACCACCAAGGCCGTAATATCCTATTCAGGCAACGCCACGATCCTGCCCTCCGAGTCATCAGTCGATTGGTCCGACCCAAGGCTCACGATATGCCAGGACCTAGACGAGAGCAAGCTCGTACCGGCAGTAGAGAAGAGCCCGCCGCCGGCAACGACATTGTGGCGCATCGACTTTAGCTTCGGTATAGGCGATCATCAGCTAGATAGGGCGAAAGTCAATGGGACGATCTGGTCGCCGCTGATCAATACCACGACACTCATTAGCGCTGTCGACGGATTAAGCGGCAAAGCTAATGGTAATGCAAGTGCCTGGGCAGTTGACGGGCAGGTCTCCAGTTTTAGCGCGGACCAGTTCGTCGTAGGCGTGAGTGCCGAGGCAGTGGAAGTTGTGGACATCCTACTTTACAGCCTGGACGAGGGATCGCATCCGTTTCATTTGCACGGGCATCAATTCGTAAGTTACATCCCCCTTTTCCGCATCGAGCCACTGACATGGAGCAAGTGGATACTACAAAAAGGCTCCGGCCCCTTTGACTGGGGGAATTACTACACCAACATCAAGCCATCAGATCCAAGAACCGTAGCGAACGCGCTGCGCAGGGACACGTTGACTATCGAGCCGTACGCCTGGGCATTGATCCGTTTCGTGGCGGATAACCCCGGCCTTTGGGCGCTTCACTGCCATATCACCTGGCACATGGAGGCCGGGTTGTTGGCACAGTTCATGAGTAGGGCGGATGTACTGCGGACGATGGAGGTCCCGAGAGATGTAAGGGCTCTATGTTCTTCATAGCTAGGATATCTTGTTGTGGGGTGTGGGTGCCTGCTGCGCTCCACGCCATCATATCTTCCATTCCGGACCCTTCTGTCAGCCTTTTCCACCTTCACAACATTCACCACACATGACCATAAACTAGATAGATACTCTACGGATCAGTCCACACCCCTATGTATCTAGAGTTGAGATCGTAGGATACCACTGTATGTGGTAAGGAATGGCACTGGTTGAATAAACACGGGTGAGCCGCAAGAAGTCCGGTGCAGTGACGGATGACTGTCCGCAATTGCAAATTGTACCATCCAGATATAATAAGGAGCCTCTGCCTGTGTTTAGAAGAAAGTTCCCAGCAAATCTTTGCAGCTTTGTGCCGGCCATGAGTGCGTTGGACTGTTGGGGCTATGTCACCAGCGATTTTCGCCCTCCTATCTAGTTTCTTGAACGCCCGCACGATGGCTTGTCTGAACGCCCCGTCCGGCCTCTCACGGTGTTTGAGCGAAGGAATTCTGGAGGGATTTCGCTGTGGGGGAAGCTTTGCCGTTGACTCCGCCTTCCAAAGCCGGCACACTGAGCAAGACTCGGACTTCCATTGCAATGACCTTCCCGTCACACTCCGGAGCCCTTGCGCAGTGCCTGCCGTTCCTTCTTCTTAGGCATTGCTGGTTCAGCTGGAGTCAACATGACCTCATGAAAATCCGATGTCGGTTGTTAGTGTAGGAAGGAACGAAAAGGGAAGGGGGCCTGGAAGGGCCGGATGGGGGACTTTGGGCGGTTTCTGAGCGGCCGCCAGGTCGTCGTCGAACCATGTGCATGTCTACCTGCCATTTGTAGCACATCGACAGAGATCGGAAGCCGATCATGGGCTCATAAGCAGCGCTGGGGGGTCGCGGACAAGATCCCAAGGAGGCTCCTCCTGCCAGATACAGCAGAGAATCAACAAGCTGTCGTCATGTTGCGCCATTTTATCTCGGGGCTCTCCCAGAATCGTGAAGGTACACCCGTGCTCCCTCCAGTGTTTCGAAGAATTGGGACAGGACGAATGAATAATGAGAAATAATGACGTTTCCGACGGGATGAGTCGAGCCGGATGCTGCAGTGTCAGGACATGTTCGAAGGCTGCCCAGGCAAGTATAAATACCTCTTCTGTCTCCCGCCTCGGAGACTCTTCTCATCCTTCAACACACACACTTCCTCACAGAGTCGATGAACGAGCCCTCCCAGCGTTGCATCGTAAAAATGAGGAACAGATCAACATTCCCGCTCCAATTGACTCGAGGCCAGGTCCCCTACGGCCAAGAGTTTCGAGAGCGGGAGACATCTCGTCATCTTCTTTTCTCCCCCCGACTCCAGCACGATGTTTACCTGTTCGGTGGTATTTGTCATTGGCGGCGGGGGGGCATATCAAAGGTACGTCTAGACCCAAATCCCCTTGTATCCTAGTCTCCCCCACGGCAGAAGGCCAATATCACCACCCCCCCTTCCACTTCCGGTGTACGAATCCCAACATGTGTACATCGGGGTGGCAACCCGGTTTTCCGGGCGGAAGGGGGCAGATTGACATTCTCACCAACACAGGTCTGACCTGTACCTGCTTGTGGCCGAGCTACCACGGTCGGAAAGTTTAGTACGTGCGAGACATTTTTTTTTTCATTTTCCCTTCCGCCTCCACACGGACATCTACCTTTTCAGTGGTATTTGTCTTGGTGGCGGGAGGATATTAAAATACGTCTCCCTCCAATGCTTGACCTGTTCTAGTTCCGCAAGCGTCCACTTTGCAGGGGAGACACATCCCAGGATTCTTGTCCTTCCGCCTCCACACGGACATCTACCTTTTCAGTGGTATTTGTCTTGGGGGCGGGAGGATATTAAAGTACGTCTCCCTGTAAGACTTGACCTGTTCTAGTCCCACAAGCGTCCAGCGAGTAAGGGAGACACATCCCATGATTTTGTCCTTCCGCCTCCACACGGGATTTACCTTTCAGTGGTATTTTCCCTGGCCGCGGGAGGTGATCAAAGTACGTCTCATTCATAGTGTACTGTGACCTGGCTCTAGTCCTCAGGTTCCAGTCGTGCCGGTGAGACACATCTAATGCAAATGATTTTGTCCTTCCACGTCCACACAGGGAGACATACTAGTTCAGTGGTAGCGGTCTTTGGCAACGGAAGGTAGATTGTAGATTGAAATTCGGCTCACTGAAGCGGTTCCTGAACTTGCTAGCTACAACAGAATACTTTGTTCTGTGACATGAGAATTTTATTCCCGTCTTCTCCCATACCGGACGTACCTCTTTAGTGGTACTATCCATTGGGAGTCGACGTAGATCAATAGTAGTCTCGCTTCTCTGTACGCTTTCCTCTTATGACCTAGATATCTACCTACGGCCAGAAGATTACAAGCTGAGAGACATTCGCTTTCGCTGCCCGTGACGTTGAGGCTTTCTGTATCGCATGGTGATGGCCGCTCCTGTATCCATGTGCCACTCATTCATGTTGAGAAACTTGAGTTGTAGGAAATGATGCAGTTGTGTGTGAAGGTGTCTAGTGAGTTTCTCGTGGAGTGAGCTGCCCGTGGTGATGCAACTCCACTGAGCGAAGCGGTTAGATCAACCGTGTCCCTTTGCTAGATTGACGGACTTTGGACTTTTTGGATAGGGGTTTTGCATGGCCCGGGGCGGACCAAAGTGTTTTTAAAACTATTATTACGCCTCTCTGAGCAAGTTTTTGGGCTTATTGTTTTTTGTAAATCGACTTTTGAGAGTTTTCAGTAGGCGAGTTAAGTGACAACTATCCTCTCGTTGTATTTTCCAGAAGGCTGATCTGGGGCTTTTACCTCTTAAAATCTTCGTGGCAGAGCCCCTTTCCCAAATGATTCCCCTGAGTCTGTCGATTTGACGGAGTACATAGTCGATCTTAACCGCCCCGCCCCTGAATTGATGATTTATGCGTGCATGAGCTGACAGATCCCTCTTGCCCAAGCAACAGAAACAACAAATGAAGTTTTGCGACCTGTGACAGTCTCGGTGCATTTGATTTGTGAAGATTTCATGGATTGCTTTTCTGTCGCTTGCATCCAGACCAGAGCTTCCGACTCAAATAGGTACTCAATACCCTGCAGCCCCCCATCACGGCCTGACAGCAGCTCGTGGTAATGGCGACGGCTGTGCAAACCCTTCCGGATCTTCGTTCACCAGTCTGCCCGTCTCCATCCGCTCCCAGGGTGGGATGATTCTCCCCGCCGCATCATGTGTTCGATCCCGCAGTCGGACCGGCTCGTATCGCCTCCCTCCCCGATTTCGATGATCCCTCCTGCTGGCCGAGCGTGTCCGCTGCGGCTGTCGGTCCTCGCCTGGTCGTCTCCGCTGGTTCATCTCTGGTGATCGTCCTCCCCTCGACTCCGCATCTGAATCTGACGAGTCGCCGTCTGATGAGTGACGTTGATCCTCGTCCTGGCGGGCACGGAGTTGTCGTTGCTCGGCAGCGAGTTTTTCGTATATCGGGTCTCTCTCCTCTGCCGCCCGTATCGCGGCGCCTTTCTTTTTCATGGTCAGGATGAAGTAGACTATCAGCGCGATGACGATGGCTACGCCTATTACGATGGGGATGGCGACGTAGGGTCCGAGGGATGAGACGGTTGTGCTGGCTGCGTCGACGGAGGATGAGATTCTGCTGCCTGTGCCGGGGACGCGTGGTACTAGAATTCGAGGAGGCATGATTGTGTGTTTCGGGGGTTGTCGTTGTTGACCTTGCGAGGTCGGAGATCAAGATGGGAGCTGCAATTAAGGTTTTTGAGTTGGTGCTGGCTGGCAAAGCAGGGAATTCGCCTTGTGGTGTGCTGTGCCGCCCGATCAGGAGGCTGTGATGCCCCGGGCACGGCCAAAGGATGCGGCTGACAGGGGGGTGAAACCGATGTGAGTGGACGGTGAGCCGCTCGCCTTGCAGGGTGATTTATGCGTTGAACCGGTTGCCTATGCGCCCGCCCCTGGGGGCCAATCCTGTACGACCTAGAATAGTAGACAATTAATGTCTGTAGAATGACGTCCTTCAGGTAACGAGAACCCGGAGGTGGCTTATGTAAACTTACACCTGGGCAGGTCTTTTCTGATTGGTTGTTGAGTTGCGAGACTTGTAGCCGCCCAGGGGTTCAATGACCACAAACGCAACCGGGGCAGCAGGTCATGAGGGCCTTGGTGTATACGAAGATCAAATCTCTGGCAAGGATCATGGGTTGCTTCAATCAGTTCTTCTGTGGGACAAATCCAGGCCTAAATATTGTATCTCGGGCACTGTTTTGCTCAGTTGGCGATAACTGAATTCACTACGGTTTAAGGTAACGACAAACGCGTTGTTGTAAAGAATGCAATCGGTTCCTGTACAATTCATTTCAAAATCGCCTGACAGATTGATCTCTAACGGTGTTGAAGCCGCTTTATATGTGTCGCTATCGCGATTTGGTATGTCCTATTTCGTCTTACTCGCCGGCTGTGAACATCGAACGGGCATCAATCTGTGCTTGAATGTGGACATTTGGCTATCCGGCGAGATGACTTGCGTTCCGCCGAGGGATATCGTTGTGAGCGAAAAGACTAAACCTTAGAGGTCGGAAGACATGGCTCGATTTTGATGATATTCCCACTTTATCTGATGAGTATTCGCGACCGTTTGGTAAAAAAGGGTGCTATCACAACAAAGACGTATAGACGATGTTGTTACGATTCGGTTTCCCGGTCCGTATATGGGTGAACTGTTGCTTAAAGATACGCCTATATGTACACGATAACAACCAAGACGAAATGGCTTTCAGAAGCGGTTGGTAACTAGCCTTGGATGTCAGGCAGGTTTGGAATCTATGACAGAAATTATTGTCACTGGACACCCCGTGATGAAGCCCAGGATAACAGGCTCTGGTCCAAGGCGGCAGCGCTCGGCGTCGTTCAAGGTTCATCGGCAGTCAAACCGCCGGCTGAGCCAGGGGCATTGATTTAGTGTTCCACAAAGGTCCCAGCTCAGTAACTAGAATTGGAGCAGACTCTCTGAGAACGGCAGTCGCGATGGTCGATGAGCTCCAGTGACCTGGATAATCTCGCCTTCCCACATATGCGGGTTTCAGGGAGCATTTTGTGCACGGCTGTCATGCGTCCTAACCTTGATCTGGTCTCCTAGGAGTGGGTGCCTTTCTCCTCATGGTCACTGCGTGGGACTATCGGATTTAATGATGTATCACGGGCATATTTTTTTTGTGTTGTCTGTAGGATCTGGATCATTGACTTTCATTGATCGGGGCCATCCTCCTCTGCATAATCACGGTGATGGCCTCGCTTTCCAGTCTTCAGACCAAATGCAAAGCTCTTTGTTGTGTTTCTGGTGCCTGAAGCGATGCTGTGACTGTGAATTGTGATCGTGATATTGTGGCCGTGGAATATGATGGTAAAATTGTGAGCGAACTGTCGTGATCGCAAAACTATGACCGCAATATTGTGATCGCGGTATCATAACCAAAATGCTGGGATCGAATTATTGTGGCCGAAAAATTGTGGCCGAAACTTTTTTTCTTCGCGCCTTCCATATTCTTCCTCACTTGCCCACCTTCTTACTTCTCTTCTTCCTTCTCGCCCTTTCGAATTTCTCACAACACCAACAACAACCACGAACGAACAACGAACGACGAACGAACGACGAACGAACGAGAACTGACAGCCAACCAACACCATGAATACTGACGGTCACCAGGTCCCCTCCGAGGCGCAAGGCCTCATCCCATCGCTGGGAACCTCATCTGAGGCTCCGACGTCAGACCGGCCGTCCTCGCCAATCGCCCACCCTCCCGTCAAGATCAAACGGCAGCGCGACGACTCACCTATGGGCGTTCAGCACACCGAAACTCGGGCCGCCACTGCTGCTCAAGTCTCGGTCAAAGTCGAGGAGAAGTCGCGAGACTCTTCCTCCCCCACCATCAAATCTATGGCCAGCGCCGATCGAGCTTCCGCCATGGCTTCACCAAGGCCCAACACACCGCTTGCTTCGGGAGCTCTTCCTGGGGCTCAGTCACCATTTGCGACCCGGCGCTCGTCAATCAAGACTGAGGAAATGGTTCCTTCGGTCGCTAGACCCGTCGGTGATCAAAATCCGACCATTCAGCCGCGCCCGAATCGTCAGGCGCCCGCGGCTGTGCCTGTCTCTCGTCCCGCTGTCAGACACGCGGCAGTTCCAGTCCAGCATCCACGTCCAAGCCCCCTCCCAGGAGCGCCTCAACACCAGAACACCACCATGGCGGCTCCCCAAGAGCGTCGCCCAGCTGCTGTCCCTGTTGAGGGTGCCACAGGCCCTTGGCAGCATTACGCAGCGACCCCGGTCAAGGAGGAGCCCAATCTCAATCAAGACTCGGACATCGTCTGCAGAGATAATCGCGGAAGCTCCGATGCCCGCAGTGCCAGCGGGCCCAAGAAAAACAGAGAGGACGAATCGGACGATGCCGCTCTTATCATGACCGACGTTCTTGATTCACGTGGCGATCTTTTCCTACGCGTCGCGCTGAAAGACGACGATGGCGACATCCGCCAGTTCCAGGTGTGCTCGCGCACTCTCTTCCGTGCCTCGCCCAAGCTTGAGCTCCAGTTCAATCGTCGGGACTCGCCTCCACCGATGCAGGCGCGGCCGCTGATCAACGCTAGGCCGAAACCCAAGACCATGACCATCAGCGGCGTGAACCCCCAGGCGCTCGCTGTCGTCCTGCAGCTTATCCATGGCCAGGTGACAAAGGTCTTTGACAAGCTTAAAAACCGCGAACTGCTCGGCGAGGTGCTTGTCGTAACCCAGAAACTCGAAATGGACGCTTGTCTTGCTCCCGTCGCTGCCAAATTCATGACCAAGATCGTCGACCTCAAGACCTTTCGTCACGACGTCCTCGGCCCCCAGCTGTGGATTACCTACCGCTTTGGCCTCGTTACACTCATGCGCAAAACCATAGCTATGATCGTCAGCAGCAGCCGCATCACTGCGGACGGCCAGCTGGTGGGCTTTGGTGGCGAAACTCCAGTCAAATACAGTGACTACCATCCGCTGCGGACCATTGGTATTCTGTGTAGGTCTCCCTTCCTTTACACTACCAGCAGTGAACTAACACGAGACTCAAACAGCCGACCTTGTCAAGTGCCGCGCGGCCGTCATCGACGGTCTCATCGAATGGGTCAACCGGGCCATCCACAAGCTGACGCACACGGCCACCGCCCACAGACTCGACCTCTCAAGCAGAACCAACGTGTGCAAGGGTGCAAACTGGCAGTCTCGCTGCGACTCCCTCATGCTTGGCGCCTTCCAGCGGGCGCTGGCCGAACACAAATGGAGTTACACAGTTGTCGAGGACATGGCAGGAGGCAATGACGGCCTCCGTGTGCTAAAGGTGCGCATGAACCCGTCGCTGGACGAGTTCCGCGGGAGCGCCCGCCAGATGCATCGCAACATCCAGGCCATGGTCAAGGAGGCGTGCACCATCGCGTCGCCCTGGGGTCAGAGCCACCAGGTCTGCAACCCCATGGGTGACGAACAGTACAAGACTCTCGACGACTTTGTTCGGGATGCCCTAAATACCGTCAGGCTTGGCGAGGATGACTTTGCCACACGGGCCAGGGCGGTTGGGTTGGAAACGACGGATGAGTTCAATGCTCCTTAGGGACTTCAGTGCTTGGTTTTGGGTGGAGGATCCGATCTTCCTCATTCCGCAATTCAGGTACTTTCTTCTTGGTTCTTGAGTGTAAATATATACCTCCGGCTCACGGTTATTTGGGCGTCAATGGCGTCTCATGTGTCCGGTTTTAAGGTAGTCACCATGCTGCGGGCTTCTCTAGTGGAAGCGCTAGTTCGTCGGTACCTAGTCTTTAGAGCGCGACGATCTCGAAATTCAACATTTTTGGAGCAGCTAGGATTAAAGTGCGTTATCGGCCATCGGGCATCCGTGCCCATGGAATTACTAAGGACCCGCTGGGTATAATAAGACTGGCCTAAACGGGGAACTTAAAAGCAGTCCAGCAGCCCAAACCCTTCCCGCTCCTCTGGCCTCATCTGCTCGCACCTGCCTTCTTGGAGACTTCCCTGTGTGTCCTGACACGTGCTTTCCAGCTTGTTTGCTGCATTCTACGCGGAATTGCTGAAACCTCGCCAGGTATTCCCCGCCCATCTCTGCCATTCCATCTTCATCGTCCATGGTTTATGCTAACACCACGAGTAAGATCAACACCGCCAACCAGAGCACCGCACCACGTCAACTTATCTAGATACCCACGCAGACAACCGACGTCGGTCTATGACAAGTAGACACCCACTCCCGGCTGCGCCCGGGGCCCCGCCTCCGCCGATTCCGGCCCTCCGCTGCCAGTTCCCTTCCCAGGACGAGTTCCCATCCGCATCCCAAGCCCCAGCGACCCTGCCATTCGGGGCCTTGACTCCTCCACCGCCAGAGTTTCACATCCTGGACGAGAGCCCAGTCTTACCGCTCCCCTGTCCACGTCAGTTAACCGAAGCTCTCAAGCCTCGTTCCGACGCTGTACCCGCCGTCTTCGTCGAAACCGAAGTCTATGCCGATCCGAGACAGTCCCTAGGAAGAGCACACATTATAGATATCGATAAGTTCTCGAGCCGGACGGACCTGCGCTCCTTCCGCCTCTGCGATGCGGTGACCACGGTTCTCCACTGCCTCAACCCGAAGCTAGCTGCCGCAATCGAGCATGATGCAGTGAACATGGGAACCATGGATTTCGTATTCCGGGACATGCGGCTAGGCTGGAGCGCACGGGAAAATACGGTCGTCACATTTGAGATGTCGAGGCATCCAGGGGAGAATGGTCGACGCACACGCACTGAGGTAATGGTCACCTACTTGTGCCGGGCTCTTTACGCAAGAAGCTGCAGGTACATACCAGCGATGCTGCTTACACGGTACCTAGGCTACGTTATACCCCTTCCAAAGGACCAAGAGCGTTAAGTACAATGCCACGTTCGATGCCGAGACTGGTACATACTGGCCCGACTCGGCAGCCCACGGCTTCTCCTACACCGAGGAAAACTCTGTTAGGACAGAAACCCGGGACCGGGCGCTAGTAGAGCTCTACGGATCATACATTGGATCCTGTCTACTTCTGGGCGGCTTCCACCGGCGCACTCCGTACAACTATTTGGACATCAAGCGCAACGGAGACCCGGTGTACCCGGACTGGCCGGACGAAAAAGTTACTCCCGAGGCCGATATGCTGCGGCGCGGCATATACAATAGGTGGGAGACCGTAGGCGACAGGAATGATGCTGCGAGAAGATTGTTTCAAGGCTCGGTGGCGAAGCCGAAGCTGCCGGTGCATGATTTGGTTGGATGGTCAGAGAGGCGCAAGGCGGCGCGTGAGGAGGCAAAGGCCCGGGGACGTGCCGGCGAGGTGTCGCGCGGAAGAGGGTACTCTGTATCGTGGGAGAAGGGGTATCCTGTGTTCGACGTGCGACAGGGGGCGGGGCATGGCATGGTCGGTAGTGTCCTGGCTGGTGATGTCGGGTCGGGCGAGCGTACGGAGTTGGGACTGAGTGATTCCATCCGCGACAGCTTGGATTGGGAACCCCGTCACGATCGGGGGAGCATCACCCGTGACGACACCAAGGTGTCTGCCCTTGACAATGGAGAGAGTCTCTTGGTGGCTAACTGCCCCTAGATGATCGAGCTCCTCGAGGCGCTGAAGAAGTCTCCAGGCACGAAACAGGGTGTCGATCCGCATCTCGAAGATGGACCTCGACAACTGCCACATTTCCCCCCGAAACCTAGGCGCATCAAGCCGTATGTTCGATGGCATCCGTATATTCGATGGCTTTCGTATACCCGGACTGAACCGGGTCGGAAACAACCAACGCTAGTTCTACGGGCGGTTTATTAGGGTGTATTGTTGTCGATATTGCTACGAGGTAGGGTAGGTTGAAGAGTAGCGATTGCTTGAAATTCTCGGCGAATGGGTACCCGAATATCTATTCTGGATGCCGTCAGCAAGGTTCTGAAGAATTGGTCCCTCTGGTGAGAGGGACGCCAGCGTTTATCATTCATGGGAAGACGCCGTTCTACGCCACCCCTTATTGACGTGGCGACGTACGAGAAACCAACACATGGAGTTCAGCGTCTTGCTTGCAGAAGGGCAGTCATTTGCGCGGGTTAGGTTTGGATATTCAGGGGCAAGCGTGGAAGCCCTCGGGGGAGCTGTTACGACGCTGTAGACAAAACAGGAGACAGAAGGGGGTTCGGTGTATCATAGCTCCTTCGGCAACGTGTTCTGAAATGATATCACTCACCTGCATGATACCTTATCCCTGGGACCGTGAACTGCGAAGGGGACTTGACTGAAGAGAGAGGTCACCGACTGGTCCTCCAGTTCATCGCATCCACTCGTCGCTTTCGCGGTGTTGGCACGCACATGTTGAACAACGCAACGACTGGCCAAAGCCTTCCCAAATATAACTCGAGACTAAAATATGCCAGAACTCACTCTGCATTGCATTGCCTAGCCGGCCTCCGGCCATCACCAAAGACTGCCTCTGCAGCACATTCCCCCCACAGGCAGAATCCGGTTCGGGTTCGGAGCGGACACACGTGCCTGTGGGAATATTCCTGGCACGCGTACTTGGCGCAGATAGCTCTTAGCTGCTGGTAGTGGCAAAACGGTTATATTTTAATAGTTAATTACAGGAGGAAACGCAGCCATCTAACAATAATATAAAGAACCGTTCCTAAACACTCCTTCCCTAACAATAATAGGACCGCTCCTGCCAACCCTGCCAGGCCTACCTAATAGCTGCCCCCCTTAGAGAATGCTTGCGCCTTCGCAAGCCTAGAATAATTTTAAATATAGGAAAACGTTTTTTGTACGATAAAACTGCTTTTTCAGTATCTCCGGGGGATTATTTGTTCCTGGAGCGTTCGCGTTGCTGGAAGTTTTGCAGTAGTTTTTGCGAATCCGCTCCTAATTGCTTTGCTGTAAACTATTTTTTAAATTCTAAGCTTAATTTTTTGTAATTAATAAGATATTGCGTATATTAGCCTTTATTATTTTTTTTTACGATTATTTTCCTATAATTAGTTATATGTATTAGGCCCGCGTTAGGGAGCGTTTTTCTAAAATGGTTAAAGATTACTAGCTTTAAGTGATTTATTAATACTATATTGTAATTCTTTTAATAAAAAGGAAAGTTTAAGTAGTAGGTAAGTTTTTTTATACGCTTTATAATTTGGAATAATTTTATGTACTAAATATTAAACTTTTTTATAATAGAAGTTTTTAAAATAGTATATTTCTTATATAGGCGTAAATATACGTAATCTTTTACGTTAAAGAAGCGGGGAGTTTTTTTACGGTTATAATATATTTTAATAGTAATTATTATAAAAGTAATTATATTATAAACCGTAAAATATTTTATAGTAATTTTAAAATAATTATTGGAGGAGGGATTTCGGTTAATAAAAGCGTTAGGGATATAATTTAGTATAAAGCTTAAAATCTTTTTATTAAAAGCGATTTTAATAATTAAAAAACGCGTATTATTATACTTAAACTAAAGTTATAGGATTACTTTTAGCTACTTGCGAGGATCTTTTAAGCTATTAATATAGTATTTAATAACTAATTAAATAATTTAAATTATTTTTTTAATTTAATTGTTTATTTATAAGTAATAAACTATTAAATAAAAAAACCTTATATTAATTTTTTTTTAAGTAACCTTTTATAAATCTATAAGGAATTTTAAATTACGATTTAAAAAAATAATTTTGGGAATACCCTAGTTATAAAGTAAAAAAGCGTTTATAAAAGCTATACTTTATTTTTAAACGCTTTAAGTATTTTTACTAGGGATAAAAATTGTTTATTTAAAAAGGTAATTTATAATAATTATAATTATATCAAAAGTATTTTTATTTGCCTTATTATAGGGAAGAGTTATTATAAAATCGATATTAATTATATAATATAAGTAAAATAATTTAAGAATAAGTTATATATTTTCGTATAATTTATAATACCTTTTAGAGAAAGTTTTATAATTTAAGTAAGCTTTGAAATAGTTTTTAAATTTTTTTACTACATTAAAAATATAATAATAGGTAAAATATTTATTAAGGTAATAGTAACCGATATAAATCTTTCCATAAAAAAATTTGAAGATTTTAGGTATATAATTTTTTAGTACGTAAAGTTATATTATAGATCCTTTTATAGTTTTTTAAAGTAATTTTTAATATTATAAAAATAATAAATCCACTTAATTTTTAAAAACTAGGTAAGTATTTTAGTAAAGTATTTTTAGAACCTTTTTCTACTATAAATTAATATAATAATTTTACTAAAATTTACTTTTAAATACGGGATTTATTTTAATAAGGATAGTTTTTAGCTTATACTTTAGATTAATTTATATATAAAAAGGCTTTTTATAAGGTATAAATAATTTAGAAAAAGGTTTAAATTTTAAAAGGTATACTTAGTTATAAGTTTAGTATAGAGCCTAAAATTGCTTTAAATCTAGTAGTGTAATTATTATTATATAAAGAGATTCTTCCACGATCGTAAATTAGGAATTTTCGTTATTTAAAAGTATTTTTAAACCGTTTTCGCTTTTATAATTAAAAGGGTTTATATCGCTATAAAATAGTTATAAAAGTACGTTTAATACAATATAATCTTTTCCGGGCTTATAATATATATTAATTTTAAATTTATTAGCGTACTTTATAGTATAAATAATCTTTTTATTTTTTACGTTTATTACTATAAAGTTAGCGATATTTATTTGCTTTTAAAAGCCGATAATTACATTATAATCTATAAAGATAATAGCGGGAGGGCTTTTTATAATATTAATTTAATAATAATACTTTTTTAAAACTTAAATAAAGTTGAGGATTTTTATCTCAATTAATTAGTATCTTTTCTCGCTATTTTTAAGGATTTATAATAGAAATGTAATTATTTTTATCGTTATACTTACTAGGTAAGTAAGAATATTTTCCATAAGCGAGAATATTTTTAATATAGTTTCCTCCTTAATATAATAAATTCTTACGCTAAGTCCAAAAATTAAAACGTTAAAATCGATAAAAAGCTTTTTTATAGGGTTATACGGGTATAAAATTATATTATTTGTAAATGCTCTTTTAATGGTTTTAAAAGTAAAGTATTTTTCTTATATAGTAATAATTAATATGGATTTAGATTAGTTTTTTTACTTCTCGGGAATATAATTTTTAGCTTTAGCTTACTCTTTAAAAATTATTTACTTAAAATACTCTAATAAGTCAAAAATTATCGTAAAGTTCTTAACGTTAAAGCGAAAATATATTACAAGGTTAATAAAATAATCAAGGTTTGTAAATATTTTTAAAAAAAAAAGTTAAGAAATAATAATAACCTTTTTTATAGTAGTGGTAAGGGAAAAGCTATCTACAAGCCTTCCCAGTATAATTACGCTTAAATATCTTATAAACATTTTCGCGGGTTTAATTAAAACGTTATATTTTTAAAAACGCTTAAAAACTTTTTGTAAATATTTAATATACTTTAAAAGTATTTTTAAAACTATTATAATATCGTTATAATAAGCTTTTTCTCACGTACTTTTAAGTATAATATTTATTTGCCTTTATATATAGGTATTAGAATTTTTATAACTTATAATTACATAATTAAACGTATATTACCTTTTCTAAGTAGTAATTATAAAAATTTAATACAATTTAAAATAAATCCTCTACTAGTAATAAAAAGTAATTACGTTTATTATTATAATATATTTTACGTTAATAGTTTTAATAAGGATTTCTTCTTACGTTTATATAAGGTAAGTATTAGTAAGAGTATTTTTATTAAGGTAATAAATATTTATAATTATTCTTTTTTTCTTAAAGCTATTTAATATAATTTTCTAAGCGATAAAAATAGAAAAAGCAAAAGAAACTTACTTACGTATTTGAAAAATCTTATAATTTTTTAAAAGCTTTTTTAGGGTTTATTTAACGATTTTTCTTGATTTTAAAGTAAAAAAATAGGCGTATATATTTTTAAAAATCTTTTCGCATTAATTAAGCTTTATCTTAACTTTTATTTATTCCTTTTTAAAAATATTTATAAATCTTATATCCGTAAAGACGTTTTCGTATTTATTAAAAAATTTAAAAAGTTTTTTTATTAGCTTAGGATTATTTACGTTATTATAAATATTAATCCTGGTACGATAAGTAATTATTAAAGTAAAAAGAGGAGTATTTTTTGTATAAACTTCCGGTTTATAATAGGTAAAGGTTACTATATTATAAAAATTTTCTCTAAATATTTATAAGTTAATGAAGTTGGAATTAATTAATATTAAATAGTTAAAAGTTTACTTTACGTAAATAGTAATAAATTTGTAAAAAGGATTATTAATAAGTACTTTTTTAAGTATTTTTATAGTAAATTATACCTACAAGCCAAAACGATTTTACGTAACTTTTTCTAAGGAAAGTTTAAAAATAAAGTTTTACTTATACTTAACGTTTACGTAAAGTATTTTTATTATAATAATAGCGTAAGGTATTAGTTAAAAACTATTTTTAGCTTAAATTATAATATTAGTTTTCTTATTAGCTTATATTTTAAAAGGTATTTTAATATTATAAGTAGTAATATAAATACGAAAGGGTTTTTTAGCTAAAAAAAGATTTACTTTTTTAAGCTTTAAAATATTTATATTAATAAGTATATTTACGGTAAAGGTTTTTACTAAAAAAATTTCTTATTAAATCTACGCAAACGCTATTATCTAAATACTTTTATAGATTCCGTAGAAATAAAGGGGAAAAATTACGTAATTATAAAATTAATAGATCTTATTACTAATACTATAAACCGTAAAAGGGGTTATGTATTTATAGATCTGGATTTTTAAATAATTTTTAAGGATTTATTTGCAATTTATAAGTAATTTTAAATAATTAGTATTAATATAAATATTATGTTTTTAGGCAATTAAAAAGGAAGGATTAAAAGTAATTCTAGCTTTAAAATAAGTTTAGGATCTGAAGTTAAAATTGGTGTTAATATTATAAAAGGGATTTACTAATAATAAAATAATTGGGATTATAAAAATACTTTTAAGTTTTTTTAAAAATTCTTACGGAAATAAAGATAGTTTTAAAAGTTAAAGCTACCTAGATTTTTTCTTAAAATTAGCTTTTTTTAATGCTAAGGATAATTATTTTTTAAAATATTTTTTGGTAAGGGGCTAAGAATATTCTTTATATTTATATAGTTGTTAACATAAAGAGCGTTTATTTAAAAGTTTATTTATTTTATAAATAAAAAGCGTTTTTAGTATTAATAATAATAAAGGTTCCTTTTTAAATACTTGTAAAGTTTGTTTTTATTAAGAAAGACTTTTTAATAACTTTAATAAATAAATTATCTTTTAAAACGTTCCGTAATAGCGAAGAATCTAATATTTATATAAGGGGAGGGTTTTTTATTTTTATTTAATAAGGATTTTTAAATATATTTTATATTATATATCTTTAGTTTAGGAAATATAGCGTTATAGGCAAACTCCTTATTTATAGCTTTTTTATAGGAAGTTTAATAGTTTAAAATTTCGGGCTGAGATGAGTTTTAAGGCGGGGATAGCTCCGTAGAGGTTTAAAGCGTTATTAGTTGCTTCAAAGTATTTTACTAAGGATATTTCGTATTTAATATTAATAAACGATAACTTTTGGGAATGGTTTATTAGGAAGTTTTTGCGTTTTAGTTGTAAAATTACTCGATTTGGGGAATATTTTACTATTTGTATTATTGTTTTAAGCTAAAAGTTCTTTACTGTAAGTTTTATTAAAGATTTTAAAATTAAAATCTTTGTAATTAGAAGTATAGTTGTGGAGCGTTTAACTACTAGAATTACTATTGTTACTGCTAACTATATAGGGAAAAAAGTTATGGTTATAGCCGGTTTTGTGATAAATTTGGATTTGGAGATATAAATATTCTTTTATAGCTGGAAGTAGTTGCTATAAAAAAATACCTAGCCTAATACTTTTATATAACTTTAAAAGTAATACTTTTTCTTTTATAAATACTTTATAAAAACTACTTAAAAGAGATATTTAAAATAGGTTTAGGAAAGATTATTTATAAATTACTATTAAAAGTTTTATATACAGAAAGAATTTAATTAAATAAGTTAAAGTTATAAGTTTTTACATTTTAAATAATTATTTAGGTAAAAATAGCAATATTTTTTCCTTATACGAGATTATTTATTGAAAATTTATATATAAGGAGTTTTTTCCACATTATAGTTGTTTTAAATTTAAAGCGCTTTATAAGTTTATTATAAATTAATTTTAGGGGAATTATTTTAAGTATTTTTTAATTAATAAGGGTAAAAATATAATTGTACTATACGAAAGTTATTCTAAGAAAATATTAGGTTTAAATTTTATATATTTCTAACTTAATATAAATATTTATAAGGTATTTTAGTTAGTTGTAAAAGGTATAAATATTTATATACTTTATAATCTTTTTATTTATAAGTATTTTGTAACTTTAAGGATTTTTTACGTTAAGCTTAAAGTATTTAATATTGTTTACGTAAAGCTTTTTTATTAATAAAAAGGATTTTTATAATAGGAGAGTATTTAAACTTACTATTTATTTAATAGTATTAATTAAAGCTTATATATATTGTTAAATTTATTAATTATAATATACAAATATTATTACTATTATATTTATAACCTAACATTATACTTATTTTAAAAGTCCTTGCTTTTAAATATTTCCCGATATTTTTCCTTTACTTTATTTTAGGAGCTTTTTTATAAGGGAATATACTGGAGTATTTCCTGTAAATAAAAAGCGCTTAAGTTCTTTTTACTATTAAGATTATTTTTTAAGGTTAAGCTGTAAGGGTTTTTTGGTTTTAACGGTTAGGTTTTTAAAAGCTATCTTTACGGTAGAAGTTAGAGGATACGAGGCTTTTAAGGAAAAGGAATTCTACTTAATTACTTTTAAGCTGAATTAGCTTTCGCAAAGCTCTTTTAGTAGATGATTGAGCTATATGCCTAATAATAACGTATACGTAAAGGTTTTGGGAGCTTTTTTAAGTATTTTAGTAAAGGGTTTTGGATTAGGAAAGTTCTTTTAGACGAAAAAAAATTAACTATATAAGGAGTTAGATAAAAAGGAATCTATATTACTATTTTATACTGTAAAAGGATTTAAAATTATAATTATAAAAGGATTTTATACAAGAAAATCTTATATTTACTACTGCTAAAAGGTAAACGCTACTAATAAAAACTTTAGCTTAATGGTTTAATTTTTAAAGAATTATTTTCTATAATCCGGCTTAATTAGTAATATTAAAAAGCGTTTTAGGACCAATTAAATTATTTTTTAGTTTTTAAAAGTAATTTTACTTACGTAAGGGTTTTTAAACGTAAGGAATCTTTGTAATTAACGTATTTAGCGTACACAATTTATTAATATACCGTAAATTTGGTAGGGTTAGGTGTATTTTCTGCTAAAAAGCTACGGGATTAACGTAAGGCCGCTACAAGCTTACGTAAGGATTCTTAAGTAGAGATGTTTGATTGGAAAAGATTCCTGGTTGATTAGATTGATTTGGTTAATAGGCACTAGTTTGTAGGAATATTTCTGGTACGCGTACTTGGTGTAGATAGCTCTTAGCTGCTGGTAGTGGCAAAACGGTTGTATTCTGATGGTTGGTTGCAGGAGGAAACGCAGCTATCTAACAATAATATAGAGGACCGTTCCCAAACGCTCCTTCCCTAACAATAGTGGGACCGCTCCTGCCGGCCCTGCCAGGCCTGCCTGACAGTGCCAGTTTCCCGCTGGCGAGTCTCCATCGCTGCACTATTCGGCTCGGCTCCCGGAATAGCGTGGCGAAGTCAACCACCAAATATCTTTGCAGTGCAGAAGCTCTGGTTCGGTTTTGTACAGCACAGCACAATCTCAAATACCAAAAGGAAATTGGCAAGGGGCTCGATTTAGACTGACGACGTTTTCTTTTTCTACTACCGAGTGGTCGTCACCCAGCAGGTCGCTGTTTCTTTTGCTTTGCTTTGTGGCTAGCCAAGCATCACGGCGCATGAAGAGTCGTCGTCAGCAGCAGCAGCAGCAGCAAGCGGGTTGGAAGAAGGGCGATGGATGGGGGTTTTGTTTTGGTTGAGGTATCTGAAACTCAAAACAAATGATCTTCCACATTTGAGAGTCAAGCTCACTGCAATGTGAAATTCTCTGGATCTATCTTCTCCCAATCTCCTCGTTGATTGCACCAGACATTAACCTTGCTGCCTCGCAAGTGAGGATTGTTTTCGTCGTTTTCGAACAGTCTCCACCAGGAAAACAAAAGAATGTTTGGATAGGCACAGGGGCAAAGCGAAGGAAAGGAAAAAGTGGTGGCCGCCAAGCGTATCAGGAGTCTGGTACGGTCGTGTCTCATGAAGTTCTTGGCATCGCTGGAACGGGGTAGGTGTTCGTCATCACCACTGGGCGTGCACCCAACTCTCCTCGCCTACATTTTCCAGATGCTACTGTGCCAGCTCTAGTGTACGACAGAAAATCTTCCGGTCTGTCATCGACTAACTAGCAGCCAATGTCTCACTTTTCCTAACTCATCAGATTAACAATCCACCGCCTACCTCGTGACCGTCGCAACATTTTCATTGTCCAACGTCTTCAAACCTTAGCCCCTTGTAGGTAGACCGTAGGGCTGTCCATCCCAACAACCCCGCAGATCGGATCCATCTCCATCCGAACGTGTGTGTGTGCACAGCACCAAACTTATTACCAGGTTCTACCCAGTAAAGTAGCTTGAGCTTAGCGCAAGGATGCCGACGACGACGAGACGAACAGGGTGGTGTCCCGGTTTTTGATTTGCGCGCTTTGCTTTGGTGGTACACACCATGGCTCTCTTAGGGACTGGAGAAAAAACGGATTATGCCGGGCGACACAGGGACGCGCAAGACCCAAGAGTTTGGACGACCAGGGGACTTGTCTTAGGTCTAGATCTCGGTTCGTGGGAAGAAAGAGCCGCATGGACGCGCGAGCGAAAATCTTGGCTCAGCTTTTTGAGTTGAGTTTGGACGCACGACGCACCCGGCTCGGCATTTCTGCGACGCTTCTCCTGTTCGGGATGGGGGGTGGGTGGACGGACAGGACGGGGCAAGACGGGGTGGCTGCGCCACGATGCGGGGGATGAACAGCTGGGGAAGCTTCTTCTTTGGAGATTCCTCTGTTCAACGACAAAACCCCTCGTCTCATCGTAGTAAGTGCGTGGTCGTGAAACCGTGCAGAAGACTTCCCGCGTGGCTGAGTGGGCAAGTCCCAGGCGCCGGTACTTGACGAAGCGCGACCAGGCCCAGAGACATCTGATCGACGGTCTAGCCAGTTTCAGCCCCATGCTTCGACGACGACGACGGGCCCTCTTTTCACCACCTCCCAGTGCGATCTCCTCAACTACGTGTAGGCAGGGGCTCAGATCACCCGTGCGATGGTGATCTCTGCGATCCGCTGAGCTTCCCCCGCCTGAACCCGCCCCGGTTGCTATTCTCAGTTCCTTGGTTCTTGGTGCGAATTGCTTGGCCCCGTCGCCGAGGACATCTCCTCTTCTTCTCAGTGAACCTGTCTCGCATTCTGTTTCTCCTTGTCCGGGTAGTCCCTGTAGATGACCAGCAAATGTGGATGAGATGGTGATCCCAGAGAGATCATTGGCCGGGGCTGACGAAATAAGCGTAAAGTCGTCGTGGCCCTGGATCTTTCTTCTTTGCTTTTAGGTTGTTTGGATATGCAGGGCCATGTTGTATAAATCACTTGCAACATCTCTCACTCCTCAGGTCTGGGGATCTTCTTTCTCTCCTCACACCACCATCACTCCTTCGATCCGGATTTTTTCTTTCCTTTTCCTGTTGGGTTCTTTCCGAGTGGGTGTCTACTGGCTAGACTTTTTATCTTCGCTTCTCCATTCATTTATACAAAAACGTCCAGCTCAGTCTGCAGCCGAATCGATTTCGCTCCTTATATCCCACTCTCCGTAAAAAGAAAATGGCACCAAGCCTGCGTCAGGCCGTCCTGGCCACTTTGTTTTTCACCAGCTCCGTTCTCAGCACGGCCGTCGACTCGGCCTCTGCCGAAGCCGCGACCGCCACCGACGCCGCCGCCTCGTCGGCCGTCGTGGTCGATGCCAGCCCGGTCGTCACCGACGAAGCGGCCGCATCCGCCGTGGTGGACAACTCGGCTCTCGTGCTCAACAACACGGACTTGCTAAACGGCACCGCCCCGCCTCCGCCTCCGCCTCCGCCGCCGGCAGACCTCGCCAACCAAAACAACCAGCTGCTCGAGCAACTCCTCCAGCTGCTCGGCATCGACCCCGCCTCCCTCGCCGGCCTTCTCGACCAAGGCAAGGGCAAGGGCAAGGGTAAAGGAGACGGCAAGGGCAAAGGCAAGGACAACAACAACAACAACGACATCAACAACAATGACCTGCTCAACCTCCTCCTCGGCCAGGGACAGGGGAACAACAACAATGACCTTCTCAACCTACTCCTAGGCGGCGGCCAGGCCGGTCTGTTCGGCAACAACAACAACGACCTAAACAACCTGATCGCCCTACTCCTCGGCCAGGGCGGGAACAACAACGACATCAACTCGCTGCTGAACCTGCTCCTCGTCCTCGGCAACGGCAACAACCAGGGTGGAAACAACGACCTGAACAATATCCTCCAGCTCCTGGTCGGCCAGGGCGGCGGCAACATGAACATCAACGATCTTCTCAACCAGCTGCTGCTCGGCCTCGGCGGCGGACTTGGCGGGGGGAACAACCTCAACGCGAATGATCTGTTGAATCTGTTGCTTGGTCAGGGCGGTAACAACAACCTGAACGCGAACGACTTGTTGAATCTCCTGCTCGGCCAGGGTCAAGGTCAGGGAAATAACAACATCAATGATTTGTTGAATCAGTTGCTCGGACAGGGACAGGGAAAGGGGAAGGGCAACGACGGCAAGGGAAAGGGGAAGGAGAATGACGGCAAGGGCAAGGGCAAGGATAATGCCGCCGGGCTCGTTGGTGTTGATCCCGCCGCTGCTGCTGGTGCGGATGTCGTCCAGGCTGCTGCTCCGCCCGTTCGGCGACGACGGGTCCGGGTGGCGAGGCGCGGTCGGGGTCGGTGGTAGATCCTTGCCATCTCGTCATTGTCTCTAAGCCCGAAATCGTTGTTGTTGTTTTTCTGTCTGTTTTTTTGGTCCGCCTCTCTGGGCAGAGGGTAGGGTTTTGGTTTTGGTTTGGTTTGGTTCGGGTACGGCATGGCATTGCTAAGGAGCAGGAGCAAAAAGGGGGGGTTCAACGCGGTTTGAGACCAGCTTGTTGGTACGGTTTAAAACCCCGGTGGTGTTTTTTTTTTCTCCCACTCGAAGGCCAAAAGAAAAAAACAGGTAAAAGATTTTGAAATGTATATATATAACAAATTTGGTTGGGGATTTTTCCTGTTGTTTCATTTTTCTGGCGGTTGTGTGGTGTGGTGACTGTTATGATGAGTGATCGGATTGTGTTCGTGTACAGTCGATATCAGTGATAAAACTGACGGCTGATCTTTCGCCTCGTAAGAAAATCAGTTATTCTTGCCACACACCATTGTTCACCGCTCGGTGTGTGTGGACGGTATCACGTCACCGGCTTGGCGCTGATGAACGGCGGAGCGAGTGCCAAGACGAGAGGGGAAGAAATCTAGGCGGCCAGACCCGTCCAGAGATTCGACCCCTGTTTTCACTGCTGAATCTCATTCAACTCCATTGCTCGAGATTTTACCGTCGTGATTCACTTGGATAGGTCAATCCTTCTCATTCTCTCATGCTATTACGCTACGAAGTAAAGTAGATGGCCTCCAGGACGTGATACTCTGTACTCATGCGAAGAGCAAATCCCATCACCAAAGCATCACTCTCCAAAGAAATATTGACACCAAAATGTCACCATCCCGAAATATCCAATCCAGCTCCCTGCCAACTGCCAAGACACCATCTCACCAACCGCCAAGCATCGAACGCAGTGTGCTGCGTTCATTTGAGCAAGTTTCCCGCCTCCCCATTCCCCCGCAGAGCTAACTTAAACCCCGCCCCGGTCCCGACCCGTGGGGCCGTGCACTCACCACGACCCCGCGGCCGGGATCGGTGCAGTGTTGCTTCTTCAGCGACGAAGCTTCAGAACCAAAACTCTGGATGCCTTTGTAAACCGAATCTAAACTCGTGAAACAATAAGATAGGACAAATTCCTGTGAGTTCCGGAGCGAGTAAATATTACAGGTACCTAGGTAATGCGATCGCGCGGGGAATTAACTACCTACCTAGATGTTGCAGTGAAGTGAACCCAGGATGTCGGCCGGCCAGACCAACCCAACCCAGGAAAGACAAAAAAAAACTTGCTCAATTGGAATGCAAGCCCCCCCTATGATTGGTGATTGGTTCCCGCCCGCCCAGCCCAACGACCTCTCAGCGCCGCCGTCGGGACGACCTGCGAGGCGAGGCTAGCTCCAGTCCGTCCCTCCCGCGCAACCATCCCAGGGTTTCCCCTTCTGTTGTTCTTCACATCAAGGGTGCGGACGACGTGATATGAGTGGACCAGCGGTTAGGTAAAGTAACATCAGCTCATCCCAAATCAGATATGCAGACGCGAGCTGGGATGCATCGATCCGCCATGTCGGGATGATGGGCATGAGAAGAAAACGGGGTATAAGTAAGCTTCCCCGGCTTTTTGTTTCCCATTCACCATTCACCATTCGCGCCTTCTGTTTCACAAGCCGCTGATCCCTCCCGCAACCTTTGGTAGCTTTGTTATTGTTACACAGACTCTCCATTCAACATATCCTACAATGGTCGCCGCCGCCACCGTCCTTCTCCTCGCTACCGCGCAGCTTGCGACGGCCCACTTCGCCCTCGACTACCCCGACTGGCGCGCAAACACCCTCACCTCCGGGACCAACTACTCACAATGGATCTATCCATGTATGTCCCCCCCTCGTCGTTATCATCCACCCGCAGCAGACAACTAACACGCGACCAGGCGGCGGCGTCCCCGGTAACAGCGGCAACCGCACCGACTGGCCCCTGAGCGGCGGCAGCCTCATCCTCGAGCTGCACCACCCCTGGACCTACGTCTTCGTCAACCTCGGCCTCGGCGCCAACGTGTCCAACTTCAACTACACCCTCACGCCCAACTTCTGGAACGCCACCGGCAACGGCACCCTGTGCGTACCCGAGATCAAGCTGCCTGCCGAGCTCAAGGTCGACGACGGCACCCAGGCCAGCGTCCAGGTCGTCACCGTCGGCGAGTCTGGCAGCGCCTTGTACAATGTAGGTTTTTTGCCACTCTTCGACTTTGTCGGCGTGGATAACTAATCCGAGATAGTGCGCCGACATCACCTTCCGCTCGAGCGCCAAGGCGTTGGCCGGCGACCAGTGCAAGACCAACAACGTCACCCTCACCGAGATCACGCAGCAGTCCTCATCGTCGTCGTCCCCAACATCGACATCATCGTCGCAGCCGCCAAAGTCGACGAGTGCCGCGTCACTGGCCGGCGTAAATGTCGCCGTCCTTGGGTTGGCCGTCGTGTTTGCATATGGGATGAGCTTGTAAAGCGGGTTTGACTTCAGTTTTATATAATTTCTACCGTAAATATTAATGTCGGCTCGTTTCGGGCACGGAACGGCGATGCAATGGGTAATGATAGCGTATTACGACGTATCTAAAATGGGAAGAAATGCAAGAAGACGTCAGCCACTCACCCCCTTTTGCCTCGTGAAGATGACCGTCCGTAATGTCCAGCTCTTTAAAGAAGAGCTGGAAATGGGAAACAATAAACCCGCAAATGGTAAATAGGAGCCGTGCTTCTCTCCGGGTATCTATAGCACCGATAATCGTCGTGTTATGCTTCCATCCCTAAATCTCATGCTCATCTCTCGGTGATCTGTTCCCCGAACCTCTGCACAATCTCCTTTGTCGTGATTCGGATGTTTGGATTGGGTGCTAGCATGTCGTGTACAAGCCGCTCGAGTCGGTCCTGGAGGTTCAGGTTGGTCCGCATCATGTTGACCTCGCTCAGCCACTGCCGCATGCTGGCGGCAGCGTCTGACGGACCGCCGCCCCTCTGGTGCTGATGGACTTTGGAAATCAGCCAGTGAAGATGCTTGGGGTGAGCCCTGTTGCCGCGGGCATCCGGGAATGGCGTCTTTCCGAGCACATAGAGCATGGTTACGCCGAGAGCCCAGACGTCGCTCGCCGGTCCACGTTGTTTGACGGCGATGTACTCTGGCGGCACATACCAGGGCGTCCCGCCTGTTGATGGCGCATTCTTTGCGTAGGTCGACAGACCCAGATCGCAAAGAACGGCCCCCCGTTCGCGGCTGTACAGGATATTGCCCGGCTTGATGTCGTTGTGGACCAGGCCGCGAGCGTGGATGTAGTGCAGGGCGCTGGCGATATCGCGTAGGATCCGTAGGGCATCAGCACGGTCACCGGCGAACTGGTCGCCACCAATACGCCACGTGCCTCTAGCAGCGAGGTCGCGGGCGTCCACATGCTCCATATACAGCGACAGATACCGAGCATCACCGCCATACAACCGCACAATGCTCTTGTGCTGGAGGTTCTCCTGGTACTGAAGCTCCCTCAACCAGATGTCGGCCTGGTGGATGACATTGCGGGCGGCCAGCGCTTCATTATTGGTAGTGGCGGGCGTTCGCGTCTTCAGAACTTTGACCACGATGACGTTGCCAGGTACGTCGGAGTGGTTGGCGGTAAATACGCTCGAAAGGCTGGACGATGCGATCGGATCCCGCTTCGTGATGGTGTACTCATCAAGCTCGCAGCCGCCTGGGATAGCTACAGTGTCGTCCGGTTGCATGTCCAAAAGCGGGTGGCCGTTCGAGATGACAACCTCCTTGCCCTTCTCGGCAGTAGGGAGTGGGAATACTAATGGATTGGCCTTTGGTGGAAGGAACATGATGACGCCGTCGTCCTTGGCCGCCGAATCCGATGGTCGTAGCCGCTTGCCGGGGCTGACGGGGTTCTCGTCGTCGGCGATGAAGGACCTCTTCCCGGCAGAGTTCACCATATCACTGACATCTGAGGTCGAGGTGGAGGTGGAGGTGCTCGATAGGGTCCGAAGCCTTGCCGGCCGCTTCTCGAGAATCCTAAAGTCCAACACCTCACACTCGTTGACCTTGATCCGCCATGTCCCGGGGACCAAGGCTTTGCTGAACGCTGGATTGACATCGTACTCCTCTCCGGGCCTGCCGGCGGGCGTCTGGGACACCTTGGACAGAGTAAATGGCACGTGGGACCGGTTCACCAGGATCTGGTTGTCGCTGGCCGGGTCGTAGTAGAGTTCACACCACAGCGGCGGCCGTGGGACGGCATCGTCGCACCGCTCGCCTGGTATTCGGACGGAGAAGGAGATGTCTCTGGGAGTTTGCGTAACGGCGAGGACCTTGTGTTCAGACTGCTCCTTGTCGGCAACCTCGGCGTGGAGAGCCAGCCATCTGCAGACTTCTTGGTTTCCGGGACTGACGGAGCGGTCCCGCGTCAGGGGCCGCATGAGAATCCGAATATCCTCATTCGGCGGGACGACGAGATCGTCCAGCGATACCGCCCCGCCGGTCTCGTCGCTGAAGTGGCCCCTGCGGGCATCCTGAAGCCGTGCCTCGATTTCCGACTGCGAAAATGGCTCCGTCTTCTCCTCCGAGACCTCGGAGTATTCCCGAACATCGCCCATCACGGCGGGACTCCGGGCGGTCGGGGCCCGGCCCGGATCAAGCATCTAGGCGGCGCGATGAAAGAACAAGTATGACAAAAGGTTTAAAAAGGTTTGAAGTGGAAACCGAGTCAGACAGACCGCGTAATGTAGAAGGTAGCACGGTAACGCAAGGATGAGTGACTCTAAACGAATGGATGTGAGAGGCAGCCTGGGCAATCGCTAGGCACCGACCCAGAAATGCGAGAAGGGAAAATGCTAGAGGAGCGCAAGAGGTGGGGGAGCTGGGAGCGCAGATGGATAAATCAAGAAGCCAAATGGTCCCTCAAACAGCAAAAGGGCGCGCTTTTCGTCCTCAACTTTCCATTTTGGCTGGATGCTGAATGACCGTTGACGTTGACAGACTGTCAGATGGGCGCCGGTGAAGGTGTGCGAGCGATGGAGTACGCCCTGCTGATGGCGCCTCAGCCTCACTTCGTGAGGGGGGAAACGAGGACAGTCATCGAAGCGGGCAGAACTGAGCGGCGACGGATGCCTAGCAGGCGCCCTGCTTGTATAGGCGCTATGGTGTTAGTGCAGCTCTGAGCTGAGAGTTCCGCCTTAACTCTCGATGCGCGCAGCTGATGATGCCAGCTTAGAAATCGCCATCATTCCGGCTCGAGGGCACTTGAATACCGGCCATGAGAGCATCGCCTGTGATGCGGCTGATCCAGCGGAAGAGCGTCTGCTGGGCGCCGAGACCGACCCGGTGAGGGCCATGAGCCGGTTTTAAGTTGTGGTTACCAGTGATCAGGCTCTCGGAACCCGTCTTAACATTGAATTCTGGTTCGTTGGTTCTTCAGCTGACACGCCTGGCAGGTCGGCCGACTCAGGTCACCAGCTGCCAGTTACGAGAGAGGCCGTCAGCTATAAGAGCCGGTATTGTCGCTCCTGTCCTGGGGAGAACTCGCGGGAATCCTCATCTTCATCGCTGCCGTCAGCAACTCTGGAGAGTGTTCGAATACGCGGTGAGATGTCGCCGATAATAAATACCCGGGACGACAGTCAGAGAGCCTCGGCGAGATAGAACGCGTTAATCTCCAGCGCCACGACGCGAGCGCAGCCTAGCTGCAGGCAACTTGCCGTCGTACTTCCGAGTACTTATGAGCGCCGACAGCGGGCACCGGTGCCTGCACGCCCGGATGCGCCATGATTTCCTTTTCGTAGAGGTTGCATGACAATTCCGTGCCAAGAGAATTCCAGTCCGACATTCCAGAGGCGCTGCTCCGCACACACCTTCCTCCAGGTCCGTGTCGTCATGAGGTTGCACGCCCCTCCATTTGGCGGTGGTCTGCCTGCTGGGTCGTCAGCCTCAGCGCGAGGCACGAAGACCGACAACATGACAAACCGGCGGATTTGAGTGCGCTTGAGAGTTACGATGGTGGGATAAATATGCCAGAAGCGATGGGATGAATGGACTATTTGCCGCCGCAAGCATTTTGAGGGCTCCCACTGACGGCGCGATGGCAATGGCACGAGGGAATAACAACACCACTCCTGATGATGAAGTGTGAAAATCTGGCCAGAATTCAGGGCACGAGACTGAGAGGTGGTGTGACGACAGAATGGGGGGGTGGTTGATGGATTGACGCCCACCTTCTTCGGGCATCACCGCGGGAATCCGCAGAATTTGCCTGCGGACGGCCTGTGCTTGCTGACAAGCGAGTCGCTGTTTCCATGCTGATTCCCATTGGATAGGACCCAATTTCGTGAATTCGATTGATTGGCCCTGCGCCGCTGTGGTGGAGTGGTAATGCAACACTAAATCGACGGTCCAATGACGAGTGCAGATCGCATACTTGCGCTAATGCAGGCTGCGGCTTCAGGCGGAGCCCTCGTGTCCCACAATCGCCCCACCGTCTTCGAAGGTTTGGCATTCAATTGGTCGCTGCTCGACAATCAGGGATGGGACTGGTTCTTTGTGTTTTGGGTGTCCAGCGCACCGCCCAGCCGATTGTTGCGAGGCTTCCAACTCCCGCCGTCGCCCCCAAGCCGGCCATGTCCTCCCCGTCAACCCCCATCCGCGACACCCGTCTCCCTCCTGCTGCCATCGAGACTCCAGCACGCCCACCAGCAATTCTACCACAGCCAAGACCCTAGAATTTGCACCCTCGAGCGTTCACGATGTTCGGTTCCATAGCCCTGGTCTAGATGGCTTCCAGCATGTCTACAGGGCCCAAAACTACCTGTCCCAGCAAGCAAGCACGCTCCCAGTAACCGGTTCTCGACTTTGGACTCCTCTCACCGCAAACCCCCGACCCCAGCGTCGACAGTACGATAGAACGATACCCACTTTGCTTTCCCGCGCTTCATTCGACCCTCGCTCCCTCTCTCGCATCCCGCAGACGACACCAGAAGACAGAGAATGGATGATCCGGCCGACCCTTGCTGGGGCTGGCCACACTGGAAGTTTGGCCTGAAGAGGGATGACCTCTTCACCAAGCTGCACGATCAGTATAATACCGTTCCCTCGGCTATCCAGGACCCGGAGGCGTTCCATCACGATGTTTTCGAGATCTCTAACCAGGCCACCTCCACTGATGAGTTTCACCGCCTCCTCCAGGACCGTAAGGAACAGCGACTCCGCGAGCTAAACGAGTCCCTCGAGTCGGCCGCCTTCGAAATCATCGCCAACCCGTCGCTCATCGGCACAGAGCAGTGGCAGTACGCTGTCCAGCTCTTCCGGACGAAGTCTCTCGACTCGTTGGTGCGATACTATGCCTCCTATCTTCCCCAGAGCCACCCGTGGCACAAACCGGCGAGTTCGTGCTCCGACACGAGCAGCACGGTGGACTCGATCGCGAACTCGCATGGCTCGTTCTTCGATGATGGTCCCCTCATGACGGACGAGCCCCTGGAGTTGGAGAAATCAGATTCTTATAAGGCGCTGCTGCCGCCATCCCCCCGATCCATGACGACGTGCTCGGACTCGTCCGCAGCCTCGCCCATGGATATCCCCCATCACGACTACGATCTCAACACATTGACACCCCCGCGAACTCTTTCTTACTCGGAGTCCGAGCCTGATCTCCACGAGGAGGACTTCTCTCAGCCTTGCGACGTTGAGTCGCTGGCCAGCTCTGTATCTGCCGTATCAGACGCTGCCAAAGACGATGCCATCCACAACTTGGTCATGCCAACGATTGTCGACGATCAAGCGGACACAACCTATCTTTCCTCCCAGCTCGATGTCGTCGAAGCGGAGACGCCGACGCCGAAGCCAGAGCACCAAGCTGCTCCGTTCTTCGAGCCGAAGCCATCGCTACCTCACCGACGACATCGCAGCACCTCCCCATCACGACCGTCTCCGCTCGCGCGATGCGAGGCGGAGATTCGCGATCCTCGAAGTTTCTCGCCCTCATTGCAGTTACCGAGACAGGTGCGCGCGGAGTGTATGGCGGCGGTGCGGAGGAGTAGGCGAAACCGCCGTGAGCCGGCGACGTGTATCAGGAAGGCCTCGCCCGATGGGCACCGCACGAGGCCCAGAGAGCGAAGGCGTGTTGACAGGTAGCATCTGGAGTCATGGCGTTTTGGAGAAGCGAAGGACGGGTCAACCGATACCCCTGTACATATGTCGTTTCACGATGGTACATATCTGCTTTTTATTGATGATACTATTTCTGCATTTCTATGGTGTTTTGGTGTTTCTGTGATTTGGCTACTGCAAGTGCAACGCCTCTACAGAGTAGGTACCCCGCCCCACAATTCTGAGGTTATTCCCAACCCCTCATTCTCTCACTGTCGTCCGTCAGCGCGCACCACGATTGAAGTCCCCCTCAATCTTCTTCTAGGTAAGGCTTAGTATCGCTTTCAATCGTTTCCCAGTGGATTCAAGCAGCGGAACCCACGCCTGCTCGAGGCAACTGCCATCAGCTACGGCATGTGGGCACCTTGGCTCTGATCAGACACCATCACGGTTCTCCCGAGGTGTGGCTGGAGAAAGTTTTGCGATTGGCGCCCCAAGAATTCGGCATCACTCTGCTCCGTACCGATTCTGAAGTTGCGAGTGCATCCCACAGATCGACCTTGTCCGTTGTTTGTCGTCCGGGTTTAACAAAACTACGAATTCCCGGCTCATCATCCAGAATATGCGTCGTCCGTGTACGGGTTCGGCGTCCGGAGTTTGCAGATCATCCCTTTCCTCCTGGGCTGATTTCTGGCTTTAGTAAATACCTAATAACGGAATAGAGCTGGACTCCTCTCTGTGTACAGTATCTATCACTCCGTTTCCCTTCAAGATTCTTGAAGTCTGAATTAATAAACAACCGGTTCCATATCTAAGGGCTCTTGCATCCCTCGCCCCCACCAGATATAATCCCAGCCATTCCTAACGGTAGGTAGGTAGCCATCGTGATCGATCTGTAGAACCTGACATTCAGTGTCAACATCATTAATCGAAAAGTTTTCGTATGTGATGTCATGATAATTCTGGCATCCTTCACGGCGGTGTGAGTAACCCAAAGTTCCCTTCCGGAGTCAAAAGGTGCGGGCCGATAACTAAACAGATGGCGCCGGGACGTCTCTCGATGATGCTTACCAAGCGGGCCAACACGGCGAGGCAACCGCCAACGATTGGATGCTTGCTTGCTTGCGTGCTGCTGCGGCCGAGCATCCAGCAAAGAGATCAATTGCCTGATGAACGGTTTCATCCGTGCAGCGTCAATTAGGCGGGTGGGAACATTGGCCGAGCCCCGCCCTTGAAGCTTGTCAAGCTGGAGACGCTGCAGGCAAATCCTTAACGCCGATGGCGGCAGGCACGCTGGCGGAGGCGAGACATGTCGTCACGACGCCAGGGACCGACGCAACCGCTTTGCGGGCCCCACCTTGCCCCGCGGGCCAGCTCTTCCGGGTCGCGGGAGAGCACAAGGCGAGGGTCCATGGAGGCTCTGTTGGAACAAATAAAGCGCTCAATCCGCGTCCCGGGTGTTTCCAGATTTCTTCCCTCTGAAGAGAACGTCTCAAGCCAAAGCGACCCCTCCCCCGAATACTAGCCAAACCCACACCCGAACCCCACCCCCAACTCGCAACACAATGGCATCCCCGGTGGTTCCCACGGCCTACGAGCCCAAGAACATGAAGTTCCGCTACCTGGGCAACACGGGACTGCAGGTTTCGCTGTTCTCGCTTGGCGGGTGGCTGACATACGGCGGCACGCAAAAAGGCTCCATCGTCAAGGAGATCCTCAAGACTGCGTGGGAGCATGGCGTGGTATGTTATGTCCAAATCTCTGTCCCCATACTGGTCGTGCGCGGACTGACAATCCCAGCAAACATTCGACACGGCCGAGACGTATGCGAACGGCGCGTCCGAGGTCGAGATGGGCCAGGCGCTCAAGGAGCTCGGGTGGCCGCGCGACGAGTACGTGCTGACGACCAAGGTGTTCTTCGGCACCGGCCGCAAGGAGCCCAACACGCGCGGGCTGAGCCGCAAGCACGTCGTCGAGGGTCTCAAGTCATCGCTGGCCCGGCTGCAGACGCCGTACGTCGATGTCGTCTTTGCGCACCGCCCGGACCCGGCGACGCCGATGCTCGAGATCGTCGAGGCTTTCACTCAGGTCATCCGCAACCTGAACCTGGCCTACTACTGGGGCACATCGGAGTGGAGCGCGACGCAGATCACCGAGGCCATCGAACTGGCGGCCCGCCACAACCTGATCGCGCCCGTGGTCGAGCAGCCGCAGTACAATGCCTTCCACCGCGAGCGCTTCGAGGTCGAGTACGCGCCGCTCTTCGAGAAGCACGGCTACGGCACCACCATCTGGTCGCCGCTCGCCAGCGGTGTGCTCACGGGCAAGTACAACGACGGAATCCCCGAGGACTCGCGCTTCGCCACCAACAAGGCCTTTTTCGAGAACACGGTCAAGCAGCTCAAGTCGCCCGAGGGCCAGGCCAAGATTGAGAAAGTCCGCAAGCTGACGGCCATTGCCGAGCGGCTCGGTGCGTCGGTGTCGACACTTGCGCTGGCGTGGGCCGCAGCCAACAAGAATGTCAGCACCGTGATCCTCGGCGCGACCAAGATCGAGCAGCTCTTGGAGAACTTGAAGGCTGTAGAGCTGCTGGACAAGCTGACGCCCGAGGTGCTTGAAGAGATTGAGGGCGTGTTGGCGAACAAGCCCAGCCCGCCCAACACTTTTGGTCGCAAGAGGTAAAATGAGGGACAAAGTGGGATATATAGATGAGATGGATAATAAATACCTCGTTTTGAATCTCTTCAGACTCGTGGGCCTTGTTCAGCGTGTTGTAGATGGACCTGCCGATGTTGGATGGAGAGTGCAACTGCGGAAACATGGACTGACGTTGAAACGGTTATCTAAGAGCTCGGACTGGAATCCGGTTAATCCGAGACATGGGCATCAAAGCTGTGAGGGGACAGTTGACGTGTCGGGAGTTGGCTTACTCAGGACACGCACGTACAGCATCATCCGCCGCCGCGGCGGCGGAGGAGGCTGATCAGCATGGATCACGTTTACAAAGACAGACGCGGGTGGCTGGACTTGCTCTGCTGCGTAAATGCGGCCTATTGCCGCCGAATCTATCGACTCCCATTGTGTCGTCATCTTTCATTAAGACGTGTGGCGGCCAAACAGCGGTGGTGATAGTTTTGGAGTGATATGTGGTGACCGACTATCCTTGGCGAGGGCAAAATGCTCTGCTACATAGGTAGGTTTCTGCCGTGATATACGCCGAATCTATGCACAAGGGACTCATTTTCTGATACTGCTACGGACAATATGAGACACGCGATCACATCGGGCTTATGATCCTTCGATTGGTCGACGGACGACGTGTTGCCCGACAGTATGTATATAATGTATATATGTTGGCACATTTCTCCCGTCAAGAGCTGAGGCTGAACAATATCGGTGCCATCCAGTAGCCTTATAATCCCCGCTCAACTGAAAACAGTACTCCAGTACTAAACAAGGACGATGGTCTGGCGGTCACTCTCCCGCCCAAGACCAAGCGTCTCCAGAACATCAACATCTTTCCACTCCCCTCGGAAATCCCGGCCGCTATGCTGCTGAAACCACCCGCAACGACTATAAACCCCACCACCGCCATCATTCCCGTCACCAGCCGGGCAAGGGCGAAGAACAAGCCCCTGCATAGCAAACCGCCGCGACGTACCAGGAGTGTCCAGCGCCATAAACGTCAAAGGCAAGGCAAAATACTCGGACGCGCCGTCGCCATGCTCTCTCGCGAGCGCTTTCTCCTCAGCCGCGTCGAAAACAATACCCGCCGTCGCTCTGCCCGCATCCAAGAAAACGGCACAAAACCCGTCCTCAGAACCTCGACTATCGTCCTGCCTAATCTCAACCGGAACGAGCCGGCCCCGCAGGCTAAGCGTCGCCCCATCAACCGCGCGTGATTCCGTCTCAGCAGCAGGACGAGTCAACGACGAGACGTCAACAACTTCAGCGACGGCATCGTCGAGTATCGTCCCGGGACAGATGATGGTTGTCAGCGCGCACCCGATAATAGGCACGGGTACATAGAACACGTAATCCGCCGGCGCTGTTGTGGCAAGCCACGACCACGTCGGGACGCCACTTACTCTCCGACCTGGCGCGGGAGTCTCTTTGTCTCCCATCGGCGTTTGCTTGGTGGGAACGACATGCCACAGGAGCTGGTGGACGCTGTGCGGAGCGGCAAACCACAGCCCGGTGCGGTACACGGCCTTCTCGAAACCGGGCTGGTAAGGGGACGCGAGATCGCGGAGGTGGGATGCCATACTGTCCGCGAGCAGGAGACGGGTCCCTTCTTCTTTCGTCTCCGGAGCTTGTTGTTGACCACCTCCGGCTGCGGCGGAGAAGACGGATACGACCTGGGTCCAGAGCGATGTTAGCCTCTCGGGGAAGGGCCACGCGCCGGCGGGCAAGGCGATGGGCATGGGATGCGAGTCGTCGAGGTTGTGAAAGGCGCGGGGCTCGAGGTTGTGGATGCCGCGGATGAGAGGGAGCTTGCTGCCGTTGCCGGCGCCGGAGGGGAAGGTCTCGCTGTAGAGCGGGCCCTCGAAGCACTGCCACCAGAGTTGTTGGGTGGTGCAGTAGAGTGTTGCCGGGGCGATGAAGTTGTCGTGGTACGCCTGTGCGTCTGAAGTCGAGGGTGCGAGTGACTTGCGCAGCGCATCTGGGTCGAGGACTGCGTATTTGGAGGAGGAAGGGGCCCAGGTGGGGGCGACGACGGGGACTCCTGAAGAATTCAGGTCGGCTGTGGGAAGGAGGCCCTCGTCGTCGTCGTCGTCCTTTGAAAAGTGGTGAGCAGATGCGGGGGCAATGTTGAAGAGCCCGCCGGCAATTATGTCACTCTTGTGGTGGTGGTGACGTTTGTCTCTGATGAGAGTATCGTCGTCGTCCCAGAGGTCTGGTGTCCACAGAAAACGTGCCCCGGCATGTTGTGTGATTGTCAGGGCATCCTGAATGATCCTGGGGAGTTCGTTCAACGGCAGCCAGTTGTTATCGCTGATGGCCAGAAGAGACGAGGTTCCGGCCAGCGTCTTCGTTTGGCGACTCAGTGTTACATAGGGAGGAAAGGGGGCGGTTTCTGGCCCCAGCGACGTCAGTCTAACAGATCCTTGACTGTTTCCGCTCCCTAGTTCGAGAAGCCTAGAGGGCTTGCGAAGCTCAAGTTTCTTTACTGTCTCGCGGTAGTGCTGGCAGGCTGTATGCGGCGCATTGTTGGACTGGCAGCAGTCAGAGATCCAGCGGCTCAGCAAGTCGAGTCTCTGCGTCGAAGGGACGTTCAGGGAGATGATGTCTTGGTCAACTATCCGGCCGGTGAGGAGACGCATCAGTATTGTCCTTTCATTTTGATGACGAGCAAACTAACTCTTGACGACTTCAAAGAGATAATGGGAAGGCTTGATGTTGGAGTATGCAGCGTGCTTATCGTTGATCTGTACATTCAGCATGCAGGTACCCGGAATCTGGCTTCTTTCCCAGAACATGTAATTTGACAAGGGTTCCTGTTCTTCCGAGTCTATGTCATTCGATGGTGAGCCCCGCGATTCGATGCTGAAAATGGAGCAGATGAAACATCCGGCCTCGACAGCGGTGCGGAAACTCTGGAGGTTGAGATGGTGGGTGTGGCTGGCGGGAAAGTCGGTTTGTACTACTGTCCGGTGAGGCCCGGCTGAGCCATTAAAAATGGAACCACAGGCGTGGCACAGGCGGTCGTTGATCTCGACCATGTTGTAAGATAGTTATGTGAGAACAATAGTAAAAGGGATAGCTTTGTGATGAACGACATCGAGAGGCAGGCAGGAAACGAGGGCAAACGAGTTTCATTTATGCTGATGCCCTACCAGCGCAGCCTATTCTGATGTTAGAATGGCCCGCAGACTCGTTGGATCAAGTATGCGGAGCTCCGCCAGTGCTGCCTATTCAAACGCATCTTCCCGGTGGTCCACTTCGTGCAGCGTCCAATAGATCCAGGTGCTGGAAGCCACTGACCAGTGAAGCACACCTCGAAATCTCCCAGCGCCCGAATCTATTGGATGCTGCACAAAGTGGACCAAACCGGTGCTCGCGAGTATTTACGGTATCTGAGAGAGGTACACCCCCTTTTGACACGGGGAGCAGCCCCCATTTCACCTCAGAATGTTATTAAGTTAACTACCAGTCTGTTACTAATGTCAGTATGCATGATTTTCCGCAAACAGATTGCTAAACCCCGATCGGCGGATTGCCATCACGGCGTGTACTTCCAGGTGTACCATGTGATCCAGATTTGCACACAACTTAGAACGATGCTGACGAGGCCGACCAGTATCGAGATGACTAGAGCGAGCAAGGCGACGAAGAGGGCGTTCCCCTCGGTGCTCTTCCTGCGAAACCAGCGCTCGAGTTTGTTCCGCGGGGGCGACCGAGACATGAGCTGGTGAAGGTGGGCGATGCGCTCGCCCCAGTAGACAAACCGAAAGTCGGACGGCAGATCTTGAAACAGCTCGTAGCCCTCGTACTCGGCGCACTCGGGGTCAAAGCCTCGCTTTTCGATGAGTTCATCCAGCGTCTGGGCCGAATCGGGGTCGATAGAAGGGAACAGCACTGCTTGGAGCGTATAAAGCGTCTCGACCAATAACTGTGGAGGGAGGGTGCCCCTGATGTATGTTCGAGTTAGCGGATGTCCTGCCGTTCATGGGAATTTCGTTGTGAGCTTACACGGCGAGGCTCCCTTCCAAGCCGACGGCCAGGGGCTTCTCCTTGGCTCGATATCGGCTGAGATGCGCTTTCAGAAACCCGACATGGTGGAAGAGATAGAGACAATTCCGTTTCTCGTCGAACAAAAGGTGTTGCGCCATATCGTTTGTTGGACGAAAACGCGCACCGAGTCGCTTTTGTAGTTTGCGCGCTCGCAGCGACCGATACTCAACAGCGTCCCGGGCGACTTCCTGCGAAGTTGTGAGACTTGGCGGGAAGACACGGTGGATAAAGGCCACAAGAGTCTCATCCGAGCGCCAGGACAAGGGACGGTAAGCTCCTAGTGTAAAATCGGTGGCGTGACACTCCTCAGCATTCGGATCAACCATGAACATGGCTTGAGTCGCTATTCTGACGGCCTTCTCGTTGTAGCAGGCCTTCGGGTCCGAGGCGGCGAGCGTTCTGAATGACTCGTCCGTCTCCTTCTTGGATCTTGAGACATTAGAGCGAATGGTATTCGCGGCGAGGAGGATGGTGTCGCCAGTTATGGGCAGAAGGGTTGGCGGCGCATCGATTGTAACATGGTAGTCGTTGTGCCGGTGGGTCAGGTCGTTGTAGAAGCTGAAATACGCTGGGAACTCGCCCTCTTGGCCGAGGATCTGGTGCAAGACCTTGCGCGTGTTTTGCAACATGGATGATCGCATTTTCGCCGAATTATCCAAGTTATTCAATTCTGTCGTGAAGTGGTGCAGCCGACTCAGATTCATGCGATGGAACTCTTGAGCAGTGATGAGAAGAGAGACATGTCTGCCTAAGGTACAATACCTAGGTACCTATCTGTGGGGGCGTAATGTCGCGGCTTCCTCAGTTACAGCCTTCGGAGCTCGAAAATTCTGCCTTGGCGTCCAATGAATGGGCGTCGACTCCTCAGCTGCCGTGGCCTTGACTAATAAACTTCAAACACTGGGGTTCCTGCCTTCCTTGCGCCAAAGTCCGATGCTCAGCCACAACCCCAACCATTGGTTGCACAGTTCCCCTCCTGCATTCCCCATTTTGTCCAGTCACTCATCCCGTGTCGTCCTTCATCATCAATCACATCGACATCGTAACCTCTCTTTTCTGTATTCCGCCCCGTTTCATTACAGCCCATGTCTTAGACACTGTTGTCACTTCATGTTCCAATCCACAACAGTCACCGACGCGTCTCGTCTATACAACTGCTGTGACGGACAGGCTTCGGGAGCCTTCCATAGTATCGACGTCTCCATGGCCTCAAGTATCATAGAAGCACTGTCAACTCGTTTGGGAAGCGCTTTTCGGCTCCAAGATCCGCTCAAATTCTTCAGCTGGCCAGAACGAGAAAACACTTTCTTTTCGCAAACGTCGGCGACAACAGATTCAGAGTTTCGGAAGCCATCTGCAACTCCAAGAGACGGGCCACTTGCCCGCGGAACATTCGCCAATGTTACTCGCGAGGAGACAGGCGAGTCCCTTTCCACGCTCGTCGACCACCAGACGACCCTCAGCCAAGATAAGGTCGAAGAGACATACAGATCCCGTTCGCCAAGTTCGATCCCTGGGCCACCCCTCGCCCTCCGAAATGGCATTCCCCTTCCAGGGACCCAGGACATGATCTGGCTTTACCATCCAGTTCGTTCAGCCCGCTGGAGCGAGGATGTTCACCGAGCTCGCTTCCGGTATGTGATAAACGAACTCAAGAAGGCCGTTGAAGGCGACGATACTCTTTGCAGCCGGCTGAACGGCTTCACATGGGATCTATATATGGTCGGGACGTCTCCAGAAACATCGACACCAGCGATTGTGGTCGGCTGTCACAAAAATGACGAGGATGATCTCCTCCACGTCTTTTACAGATGTGCTCAGCGCAGGCTGAATTGCAGGGTCAACCCCGAAAAACGGCTTCGACCACGGATGTCATTTTCGACAAGAACACCTGCCTTCAACATCTTCATACTGCCACGACCAACAGTGCCGGTTACTTTCATGGCGGCAGATCAACTTGTTGTATCAAGTGGGGCCGACCAACGAATACTCTGTGGGAATCTGGTGCATTTCGAAGGCCGCACCGCAACACTCGGAATTTCGTTGAGGGTTGGAGATGTCGACCGGGTTCTCACAGTCCAACATTTGTTCGAGCCCCACCCACCGCCTACCTCGGCCGGCTGTCCAGAACGTGCCATCGCAGCTGGGATACCGTCCACTTCCGCGGCAGACAGAGTGCAGCCGCCACATGGATTAAACGACTCTGCTGCATATCTTGACTGGAGCCTCATGGACATTCCGGGGAGTACAGCGCAGCACAACACGTTGTTCGAGCCTCCAATGTCTGTCCCGGTTCAGCTGCAGGAGATCGGGCCAAATCCATCTCGTCACGAAACCCCGGTGTACATGGTTTCAGGGTTGTATGGCATACGCAAGGGAACGCTCATCGGAGAAATGAGCTACATATCTACGACAAAAGGCCGGGAACTCTGCCCTGTGTGGAAACTGGTCATGGATTCCGGCGCCATTGAGAGAGGAGAATCTGGGTCAGTCATCTTCAACAGAGAGACTCATCAGGTTTATGGCCATGTTATCGGTGCCGATACTTACTTTGGGTTTGGTTACGTCGTCCCGTTGGCGAAAACGATCGAGCAGATCAAGACAGCCTTCAACACTAGCGATGTGTCAATCTCGGCGCTCCCGTCCGAAACGGCCACGGAACTGCTCGCGACACCGTCCTCTTGCAGGATCAGCCATCCAAACACCGAAGAGCAACCAGACGGAAAACTTACGAGTCAGCACTCCGCAATGGCTCATAGCGGTCTTGTGGCTCACTTCAAATCCGTCTCCATGAGCACACTGGGAGTTCTGGCTTTGCCTTCAATACATGTATCTGCCGCGATATCTACCTCTATCGGGGTTTTCAAACTTCTTCTCCTGGGGGCTGTTGTTCTCCTGGCCATTCTCAAGTCATTTCAAGCAGCCCATATGCGGTACCAAATACAGGTACCAACGGACACCCCATCACAGCACCATTGGCGTAACGCTGAGATTGCTACACGACTGCAAGCTACGAAACTCGCTTCTTTCGACTATGGAATCGACTTCAAGATCCTTGCCAAATCCATTCACGACAGTCCTTTCGTCTTCGCTAAAGACATTCAAAGCAATCTCTATTATACCTATCAGGGATATGAGAATTTGGACGGAAGTTCATGGTCAACATTCTACACCGATGCTGCACCAATGTTAATGACCTGGATCCTTCCCCTTATTCTCTTGCTGGCCAACATCGAGGTCTCCCCGCTCGATAATAGGCGATTTTATACATGGTTTCGGATCCTTGGAAATCCCATTGATGCAATATGGTCACTACTGCACAAGCTTCAAACGTGGTCACGCCTCTACGAACTGGCGCGATCAGAGTTGGCAAAGAGGACACGCGATATCGACGAAAACCGGGCCACCAGCAATATCAAAGTCATTGCAACCGTTCTATTTGGCTTCGAAGAGGCGCTCGGTCCGGATATCAGTGCACTCGACCTTCCCCAAGAGCTGATTCAGCAATTTGACCCAGGAGTGGAGGACATGTTCAACATATGGCAAGCAACAGCGTTTGAGCTCGCCGACGGCGGGACAGACGGGCTGCTTCGCACTTGCGTTGCCATAATGCTCTACATTTTCCAAATCCTTGCGGCTCTTATTTTTGCAGATAACATCGGTCAATCTGCATCGAGCGTTGTCGCTACTGCCCTTTGCTTCAGCCTCCTATTACCCGCCGTCTTCCTGAGCAATGTCCTTGGAACGCCGCTGTCGCCGCAGGCGGTGAGACGTACACTCAGGCGCTTCTTGAGTCGTGCGAGAGTCGCAGCGGCAACGGACGCAGGCAGCCACAGCTCCCATCTGGACTGGGAAGACTTGGAGAGTATTTTGATGGCTGATTACCCTGAGGAGCATCGCAACCTGTGGTCCAAGTACTTTCACCCTTTGTCTTTCAAGGGCGGAAAGGGCCCTTACCGCCAATGGAAAGCAGCACCCAGCAGGACCCAGCTTCATCCGGAACGAAACAGCACCAAATTCGGAGCCCTGGGCATGTTTCTAATGGCCATGTTTCCTGTGCTTGTCGGCGGTCTTGGGGCTCAGCTTCTCACCAGAGGCCCCTTTCCCATTCAGAACCGGCCTCTTTTGGGGTTTACCATCCATCTTTGGCTTCTGAGCGCAACTATTTCGTTTGGTTTACGGGCGATTGGCAGGTTTGATGCGTTCAGATGGCTACACCGCTATGGCCAGCGCCTCTCTTTCGCCTTCAACCTCTTCTCCTCGGCACTGAATATCGTCACGGCGTTGATTGCATCCACCGGGGCACTAGACCAGCTACTTTGGAGAGTTCATAACCCCTCTACCTCGTGGGCCTGTGTTCCGCTGTCTACGGATGGGGGTTTCTATCGCGAACGCTATGAGTTGCACATGAGTGTTGCCATTTTCTTGGGCGTCCTGTGGTGTCAATTGGGTTACACATTGGTTGTAGGTGCGGTGTACTGGAAGGGTATATTGGCGGCGAGATGGTCGAACTCGAAACGGAAACAGCTTTTGGGGGACTCTCAACCAAGGGGGCGGGGTCAGGAGCGTGATGAGACGAGTGATTTGAAACAGGTGAAGATTTGAGGTTGTCATTTACCTAAATGATAGCGTTGTCGTATCGTTACACATTTCTCACGTATGAACATGGTTGGAGTTTGGAGACGCTACAAGTCGAAATAAGCAGAGATCATTCCATCATTTATCATAACAGTAATCGTTACTAGAGAACCTACCCATGTGCCTGGGTTTCCTGAGCTTCTGTTTAGGGGTGCATGTAAACCATCTCACCCTGGGAAGTTATCTAACGATCGATAAAGCCTCCTGGGAGGGTCCATGGGGTCCGTATGGACAGTATCTCAGTATCTCTGAACAAATACGCGTTGGGTTCCGGTCCCCAAGAACAGAACGGAGCCACTGTTTCACTTGCCCGTGTGTCCAGAAGTTGCTGCATCTCATTTTTGGTTTGGACAGACAACTACCCTGGCTTATCCAGTCATACCAGGTTTCATGGATTTCTTCACCACGACTCCCATTGTTACCCCCGGTAATCCAAGGAGGTTATTACCCCTTTAGGACATAGGCGCGACACCATTGGCGACGAGGCCCACAGCGAGCGCATTATAGCGTCACGTAACTATTAATAATATACGCGGGTCTCGGGGAAACTACTTTCATAAAACCCCAGCCTACCCGATACTGTGTCTAGGTTGCTTTGTTGGCACGGACGACAGTCGATACACCATGGCTTCATCCGGACAGATCGTGTTGTTTGACCTCGCCTCCAAGCCGCCAGGGGGAACGTGGTCGCTCAACCCATGGAAGAGTAAGCCGACCTTCTCACTCCCACAAAAATAAACAAACTGACATCACCCGGGGACGCAGCACGTCTGCTGCTCAACTACAAGGGCCTCGATTACCGCACCGAATGGCTCGAGTACCCAGAGATCAAGCCGCGGCTCGAGGGCCAGTACGTTTTTTCTCTCTCCCTCAGGCAGAAAAATACGCTAACACACAAAAAAAGCCTCGAGCCCAACACCGACGGCTTCCCCTACACCATCCCGACCGTCATCCTCCCCGACGGCAGCTACGTAATGGACTCGCGCGCCATCCTCGACCGCATCACAGCGCTGAAGCCCACACCAACCCTCCCGGTCGAGAGCCCCGCGCACGCCTGGCTGGAGCGCAACTACGGGCCCATCATGACGCGCCTGCGCGGCGTGTACATGCCCCTCGTCCCGCGGCTGCTGCTCAACGAGGCCAGCGTGGGATACTGGGCCGCCACGCGGCCGCAGGCGGCGGGGATGCCGCTGGACGAGCTGGAGCGGCGCGAGGGCGGGGACGTCGCGTGGAATGGGGTGGCGCCGTATCTGAAGGAAGTGGTAACGATGCTGGGGGAGAACCCTGACGGCCCGTTTTTCGCGGGGCGCGAGGTGGGCTATGCGGATTTCTGGTGGGGCGGGCTGCTGCTTTTCATGGACAGGCTGGGCGTGCTGGATGAGTTGGTCGCCGCGAGCGGGGAGCATGGGTCGAGGCATAGGGACTTGTTGGAGGGGCTTCGGCCGTGGAGTGAGCGTTGTACTTACTGAGTGTGTTCTTCGCGGGAAGTGAATGTTGAATGCCAAATGATGAGGTTTGTGTGGAAGAAAAAACTGTGATGGAAGGTGGGGGTGGGTGAGTGGATCGGGATCCGCAGAGACTGCGAGTCGTCACCGGCCAGCCGAACCATACCCACAAGCGCAATATAAAAATGAAAATTCTTACTTGTACAAATATACAACGAAAAGGCAGTGTGGCCGAGCGGTCTAAGGCGCCACGTTAAGGTGATAACCTTGATTTCTCTTGCGATCTTCCCAATGACGATCCAAAAGTTCCGTGGTCCGAAAGGGCGTGAGTTCGAATCTCACCGCTGTCAAGCATTTCTTTTTGATGTTCTGATAATCCATCAGGATTACAATTTTGGCGCCATGATCCGACGGAATGGAATGGGATCACATGGTACCCACCCCTTTTTTGGAATGTTGTTGACCTTGACTGAGGATTGCGGAATCACGAGATGGATGCGGCGGGAATAATCCTGGGCGCGCGGCGCGGAGGTGGAAAGTGCCGTGACTATTTTTAGCCCGGGCTGTGCGGCAACCCTGGTTCTTGGGTCTACAGTAGCTCGGGTCGATCTGGGTTGGGGTTGGATGTGTCATTCTGTCCGAGTGGCCATGGCATGGTATTGCTCAACTCACACTTCCAAAATCGTGACAATCCAGATCTCATGATGGTTCAGATCTCATATGGTAGTGTTTTACAATTTACACTTTTGACATAGAAATCCATCGTCTGGGTATCAATCTCATCCCATCCCTCCATCGCTGGTCTCCAGCCAGACGCATCCATGCAAAACCCCTCCCTCCAAACGCTGTGATGTCATCGCGATTGTGACGATGCAAACCTCCAAAACAAACCCCCGCTCGCTCCCAAATGCCCTGATGCCATGTCCCCAATGCAATGGATATAAACAAGAAACGAAAGAAATAAAAAACGCCGCCAATGCTTACCGGTATTACAAAGGAGACTCAAAACCCCCCAAAACTTCCCTTATCTCCCGCAAATACTCATCGGCCGAGAACTTGCGGTACCCCCTCGCCGCGAGCTCCACTTCCTCCTCCAGAATGCCGACGGCATCATCCCCTCCCAGCAATTGACTCTTGTCTTCTTTCTTCTCTTCCCCGAGAACCATACCGAGCAGGTCATGCAGCGCAGCAGCCTGCTGCGCGCGATACTCAAGCGGCGTCTCGGGCCTTTTTGCTGCGATAGGCGTGGGTGACGACTCCTCAGTCCCCGCCCCGGTCTCCTCGACAAAGTCGTACCACAACTCGGCTTCGTCGGGGTGTTTTGTCTTCTGCTGCTGCCAGTGGGGGAGGAACATGGCGGTTTGTTGGATGGGTGCGACGACGATGCCGTGCAGCTCGTCGCGGGTAGCAGTCTGGCCTCTCTGGCTGCGGGGCGGGATGGTGGTGATGGAGTCGCGCGAGGACAGGCGGCGCTTCTGACGGCGGCTTTGGAGGTAGGGCTTGGACCGCTGGAGGGTTGGTAGTGTCGCGCCGGATTCGGACGGGAGGATCGGGAGGGAGTAGCGGGGGGATTGTGTCTCGGCCGGGCTCCTGGTGAGCAGCTGGGAAGGTGGTGGTTGGGGGCGCGGGCCGAGGGAGATGGTCTCGGGCGGGAGCATGCATGGGTTTTGGAACTCGAAGTAGTCCATCTCGTCCATGTCTTCTACTTTGGGGATCTTGGGTGGCCTTGGCGGCGGGTTTTGTGGTGGTTGTGGTGCATTGTGTGAGGCTTGTTCGCGTGGTTGCGATTGTGTCCTTGGTTGTGGTTCGAATCCCTGCGCTTGCTTCGGCGGTGGTTGTTGAGACTGCGGTCGCTGGGATGGTGGTTGTGGTTGTCGCTGGTATTGGTATGCCTGTGTTACCGGCCGCGACGGCTTCTGTGCCGGCTGGTCGATGCAGACCGGGCGTGGACCGGGGCGGTAGGGGATGACCAGCGGAGACAACCGCGGCGGCGTCGGCTTCTTGACGACGGCGGTCTGGGATGCGCCGTTGTACTGCTGCACGTACTGGTACTGGTAGCTCGGGTGCTGGTAGGCCTGGTAGTACGACACGGGCACGGCCTGGTAGTAGGGCACGCCCTGCTGCACCAGCCGGATGGTGGTGTCGGCCATCGGAGACTGTTTCGGCTTGGTGGTGAAGATGGTGTGTCTGTATGCGCCCATTGCGGGTAGCGACGTGTGATATCGAGGATATGCCCCGAAACCTGGTTACACTTGACAGGAGGTCAAAAATGTGTTTCCGCCTGCGAGGGGACGCTGAGCTTCATATTTTGTCCCGAGCGGCGCATTCTGTCCCTGTTGGGGCGCCGCCGAGCATGTGCGGCGTTGCCGGGGCTCAAAGCCTTCAGAGCCCGGCGCTGCGTCGCTGCTGTGCCCGCGTGGTGAGCTGCCCACTTCTGACAGCGGTCGTCCTGCTGGCCAAAAACGGCACCACCCCGCCGCCGGGCGGGCCAATGGGCGGCCATCTCCCCATCCTCCCCTGTGGCTGCGGTCGGCCAGCGGCCAACCAGACAACGGCTCCGGGGGTTATTCTTGGTGGTGGGGCGGCGCAGCCCAAGCTGACAGGGAGAGGGGCTCGGCTCTTTCTCCTTACCAACATGAAAGAGTCAGCCCATTCCAACGGTCGTGAATAGCATTCTTGTTTGCTTTTTGGTGCTTTGTTGACCCCACGCCGACGAGTTAACATTTTTGTTTGCTTTTTGGACCCTACCTGCGGAATATCCTCATGGGATTCCTGTGAACCCCAACCCCGGATTCGGAACAGGTTGCAATGAGCTCGAACTAAGTTGGTAAGGTAGCTACCGCCTTCACATCACCACATGTTGGTGCCAACGTCCAGAGTTGTCATGGATGCCATGTGTTACAAGATTGATCACATCATCAATTGTCAGGATAACCCGTACCAAAAGTTCCCTTGATTTGTCCTCCAGCACGTAAAACCCCATCCGAGTCCCCAACGCCAGGGATGTCCAGAGAGACCATGCTCGAGAAACACGCGTCCGCATGGGAAGACCATGCTTGTTTGCTTTCCAAGATTGCCAACCAACAGGTAAATAAAGAAAAAAAAAAGAATCTGACATGCATTCCACCCAGCTAGGTACAATACAGAACCCCCACTCTTTTCCTGTTTGCATCGGACCCGCCCGCCCCCGCCCGTCATGACCACCACATGTGCTGCGCCTGTCTGGCCGCGGCCGTCCTGGGGACCGACGTGTGCGGGACCGACCCGTTGGGCAGCGGCGCCGGTGCCGCTCCGGTTGGTGGGCCCTGCAGGGCCGGGGCCGGGGTGGGGCCGCGCCTGGGGGTGGCGCGGCGGACGTCCTCGAGACGCTTGAGCAGGGCCGACTTGTTCCACAGCCGGCGGACGTGCAGCTGCTTGGGCGCGTCGTTGTCGTCGCCGACGGCCGGCACGACGCTCTCGAAGAGGACCATGGAGTCGGCCCAGCGGCGGGCCGCGGCGTCGTCGGCGTCGGCAAAGGTGAAGGTGATACTGTCCTCGTCGTCGGGCAGCCGGCAGGTGATGAACCAGTTGACGAAGCTCGGGAGCGAGAGCGTCACCTCCTTGGCGGCCGCGTTGAGGCGTGCGTTGCGCTGGTAGCTGGGCGCCGGCTGGAGGGATGGCGGTCGCCGGTCCTCGAGCGCGAGGTGTTTGGCGTAGGCTTGGGCCACGGCCCGGTGCGAGAAGACCAGGCTGATGCGGTCGTCGGTTACCGACACGTCGACGGCGACGAGGGTCGGCATGGTGGCGGTTTTCGACTCTTGACAATGTTGGGTGGTTCTCTTCTCCTAGATAAATCCCAGGCGCCAATCAGGGGCAGCAGCAGTCAGGGTGTTTGTGGGATCGAGTCGGAGGAGTGCGTTGATGAAGAGAACAGGAAACCAGACATCGTCAGTCAAGTGACGCTCTCGAATAAAACATGTCTTTTTGAGTCGATCTTGAGTTCCTGTCGTCGCTGTGAGCTGCGTGATTCACCACGGGGCAATTCCCAGCTCCTGTTGGGGTCCCAGCCAATCGAACCGCTCCAGTTGTTCCGCCGTCCCCTTCTTGCATGCAAAAGCCCACTTTCGTGGCCCTCGTTGAGCCAGTAAATCACGCGTGCAAAGACCGAGAATCGGCACTATTCCCGCTTCGTGTCAAGAGTGCTCGTTTCTGGTTGGTGGTGGCGACGGCCATGGCCAGAACATGCCCGAGGCAACCCTCCAACTTTGGGGATAGAGTTTCTTCGGGCGCAAATGTTGACTTGAGGCTCTTGCTTTCGTGATTTCCTAAGTGGGGAATGAGTAGATCCCGTTCATGTCTATAGGTCAGAATTTCAGGAGATCACAGTGGTCAGGCAAAATCAGGGGGAAATCCAAAGGGTGCTTGATTCGATACAGGGCACCGAACGAGAAGACGCCCATACCTGCCTGACCAACGCACGTCAAGGAGTTATGATTTCTACGCAACCAACCGACCAGTCCTCGTCCGCGTCTTCCATGGAAGCATCCAGGAGATAAAACGTTGGGCGAGAAGAGAGTCTTGGGCAATACGCCCGGCACCTGACGCCCGACCAGCTGCAGGAAATGGCCATAAGGCTCGGCACGGGAAGACACAGACTGAGGCCCAACGCAGGAACGAATAGAAATACAAAAGGGTACTCGTCCCGGAGATCTGGGTCTGACGTGTTCTTTGGGTTCGGGTCGGTTATCTGCGTCTGGATCTGACCATTTAACGAGTTCCATATTCTCAACTGGTGGAAACAAATCAACAAGAACCCGCGGGGAGTAGACGGGCCTTGGCAGAATTACCCCTGATATTTTGAACAACCCCCGACAAACCGGAATCGCTCTTGTTGTTTATTGTTTGATATAGCCGAGCGAAGAAAGAGGCAAACAGATATGAGTGGTTAGGTAAGGAGTTGGATCCGATGGCTTTGGTGGTGCGAACAATCCGACTAGTCCGTGGAAAACTGACTCTCGTTGTCACGGCCCCGGCCCAGGGTCGAGGTGATGAGCCGTATAGAGCGCTAGGATTAATTGAGTCGTCGGCTTAATTGATCTGTAGGTATCCCTTTTATAAAGCATGGCCTAGCCGTCGTAGCGCTGCGCTAGCTACCGTGTCACCGGTGTTGGAATTCGGGGATCACCTGTTGAGCCCAGTCACTCTTATGATCAATACATCAAGGCAGAATATGATATAGGTACCGTACGTTCGGTCAGAGGAGAAGCTCCTTTCGGCCTTCAACTCTGCCATCCCGTACCGCACTTCTAGCCTGTCTAGCCCGTCCGCCGGTGACAACTAAGTTCGTGCGAGCCTGTTAACTTGAAGAGGTCGGTTAGATGGTGCGCTGGCTCCGCTGCGTCTGTACAATAAGGCGGAACGTGCGGCGTGAGGATTCTGCTTCTTTTCCTCTCATCTCGATTCTCCGACCCCGAGAATGCGGTTCATGAAATCGGAGAGCCTAGCGACCCTCACGTGGCTTTCTTGACCTGGTCACCATCCTCGCATCAACGAACTCTGGGATGGACCAGGCTGAGCCCTTGAGCCCGGTATCGACGTGATTGTGGCTGTCCCGGGCGCAGCACGCAATAAGTTACCAGAGCAAATTGCTTGTCCACGTGTGCCAGCCACCTATCCTGCCATCGAATCGCGCGTGATGAATTATCAATTACCACCGATGCCGTCAATCTATCGGATTCCATACCTTGCCCACTGGGCATAGCTCCCTCGCCCGAGCTAAAGGCTCTTCAGCCGCCCGGTGATGGAGTACAAGTAGGTAGGTACAAATGCCAAGGCTGTGGCCGGTTTCTGGGCGTAGACCGCCTCGGATGAACTCGAGTTTCTCGACGCCACGACTTCATCACGTCTGCGAATAACAAAACTTCGGCTAGGTCTACAACCACAATAGCACCTACCTTGAATGCCGGTCCTTTTCTTGAGCCGCCAACAGGCACCCGCGCGCCGTCTACGACAAACTCTCGATTCGTCGCATGGTCACGACTCGGAATCCAGTTCGGCCTCGTGCGTAATCACCTGGTTCCCGCGTCATTGGAGATACTCCGTCTACTCCCAAGTGGTCGTCATAAAGCAGCCGTAAGTAAAGGGGCAGTTAGAGAATAAGGGATCTTGAAATGACCCTTCATAGATGAGACCATGCTCTTCATGTCGCCTCATCGGTACGAGAGCAGATTATGCCATGGCGTCCCGCAAGTCCTGATTTCGCGGTTATGAGCTACATCTCAAAGGCTATCTCCAGTACGGGGCCTAGAGCGTGTTGAGAGCAACGTCGCGAACCATAATGACGGTGGTTACTCAGCCGCAGCTCGCGTGCGCGCAGACCCATATCAACCAAAGAACGCGAGCTGAACATTTCCAGGTCGTACGACGTCGACAGGAATGCGGTGGCTATACATAAGGCCCCGCAGACTTTGGGCCTGCATTAGCTAAGTCCATAGCAGCTGCATGCGTGCTTGCGCGGCACTCGCGCCAAAAGCATAAAAAGAATTCAGCCCCAGTCAGCGTTGTGCATGATGAGCTCTCTCTGGGCTATATACGTGGAATATTATGCGTCACGCCAAGTCCTTCTTGGTGGACCTGACAAATGTGGCATGTGGAATCTCGTTATCAGAACCCTCAAGGTTCTCCGAAGTTTTGAGATAGTGGGAATTTGAGTTTTTCGTCTGAACGATTTCATCAGCATGCAAGCCACGTGTTTTGCCCTTGGATTGTTTTGGAATTGTTTTTCGTGGAACACCCGGGATTTTTTCCCCACCCGGGATTCGATGTCTTGTCCCAGGAACGAGGTGTCGGACCCCGGGATGATCCAGTGAGCGAAGCGGGTCGGTTGTGTCACGATGCAGAGATTTATTCGCGAAGTCTTTGGAATTACATTAAAAATTTGATTAAACCCATTAGAAATTACAGCGCCAGGTAAGCAACAGCCAACGCCACAGTTCCCAGACCCGCGATTTCTTGACGGCTTGCGCCACTGCCCGACACAGAACCCCCGGTGGCGGCCGCTCCGACCGGGACTGCTGCGCCGGAGGTCCCGGTAAAAGTGGGGACGACCGGGCCTAGGCAGTGCCAGTGGTCGCCGTGCGCCGTGCAACCGACCGACTCGGTGGGGCTCGGCTTCAGGCTGACGGCGCCGGCCACGGATGTGACTGCGTGATCATGGTCGTCATCGTGATCGTGATCATGGTCGTCGTCGTCATCGTGGTGGTGGTTCGGGCCAGCCGTGACCGGGATGGTGACACTAGACGTCGCGAACGTGGTCATGACACCGGCTGGTGTCACTCGGGGACCTTCGCAATGCCTGTTGTACCTGCGTCAGCAAGCGAGAGTCAAAGTGTGCGGTAGGTAATTACCAGTGATCGCCGTGTGAGACACATCCCACGGACTCGGTCGGGGACGGGCTAAGGCTGCCGTGGCCCTCATGTCCCAAGGCCACGGACACGAAGCTCAAGAGCACGATGGATGCAAGACCTTTCATATTGGCGGCCGAGAGTTTGTCAAGAGATCGGGTGACTGTCTGCAGCGAGTAATAACATGATTGTTTTGTTGTACAAATACAAGCTTATATACATGTCTTCAATGCAGTGTGCCGACTAAGACGCCGAATTGGCCGCCCAGGTTGCAATCTGATCACCAAGAGCGACACCTGAGAGCCAAGACCGCAATTAGCCTGGACGCCCCGCCATCTGCAGCCCAGCGATGCGCAAGTCGGTCGCCTCCCCGGTGTTCATGTGTCGGTTGCAGTTCGCGTCGTGATGTTCCCAGGATGGTGTTTGTATTCCGTAAAATAGTTCGCACAAGAGCGAAGTTGTGGGCGGGGGTGGGGTCAGTTGCAATTCGTAAATCCAGGAGCAGGGTTCCTGCCCAAGAGCGATGATGCGATCTCACTCCGGAAGGGCCGTCAAGGTTCTCTTTGTCGCAGCCGTCAAGGTCCACCCGGCACTGCGCAATGATTATTCTACCCGCATGTGGACGCCAAACGAGCCAATCAGATGCCCGGAAATGCATCGACTTGGACTCGATTCTCTCATATCCGCCCATATCTTGGGCCGCTGGCCATCAAGGTGTCTGGCCCCCGCGCTCATCCGGGTGTGCCCCTGTCGCTTTTCTTTCGTCACAGCCGAGCCCCTTGTTTCCGTCTTTTCTTCCTTCTTCTGCCCTACGACCGTCGCAAATCGCGCGAATTGGAATTCGGTCACCAGCATTCGCGGCCTCCTATTTTTGTCAATTGCCGGTCCTTTAAAAACACGCCAGCTTCCGCGCCGGCCCTGAGAGTTGGTCCGAGCCCGCTCTCCCGATCCATCTCCGCAGCACGAGACTCCCGGAGGTACGGTTGTACGTAGCTGGAATCCCAGGAATGAGCCGATAACGAGGCGCGACACTTCGACCCGTCACTGCTCTCTCGCCCCCATCACCAGAACTCATATACAGCACATCATGCCGCGCCTCCTGAGGATATCAGTCCTCTCCGGCCTGCTCGCGGCTCCTCTCCTCGGCGGCGTCTCGGCCACTTTGACCCAGCCCGCACTCCATCAGCGGGCTCCCCAGGCGACGGAGACGGCCCCGTCATCCGCCCTGACGACCTCCACCCCGACGTTGACCGCCGTGTCCGATTGCCATCTACATGACACAACCCTGTGAGCCATGCCCATGCTCTATCTCGATCTCCATGTTAACCTTTACAGATTCTGCGTGGCTGGTACTACAGAGTATGTCGTGCACACCACGGCCACCACCGACATCCCGCCGGCCTTCACCGGTTGTCATACACACGATGCGGAGACGTACGTCCTATTAGCCCCCCCTTCCGAGCACCCGGCTGACGGTTCTAGTTTCTGCCTATCACCCAGCGGAGGTGATGTCGAGATCAGCCTCGCGTCAGAAGCTGGCCACGACGACCACGACGACCACAATGATGGTACTGACAACTTACCAAAGAAAAACTGCCACTTCCATGCCGGTGTTGAGTATGTCTCTCATAACGCCGGATTTCATCTGCTGACAGCCACAGACACTGCACCACCGAGGGCGACGAGGAAGGAGGAGCGGTATCCTGCGATAAAGTGACGCGGGACTACAACATCCCCCTCCGAGTCGGTCTTCTTTTCGTCATCCTTGTCACCAGCTCCATCGGCGTTTTTACCCCTATCCTGATCGCGTCGTTCGTTTCGCCGCACAACGTCGTGTTTACCATCCTCCGGCAGTTCGGCACCGGCATCATCATCTCCACCGCCTTTATTCATGTGAGTGTTTCCTTGGGGAGTCTGAGAGTCCAAACTGACAGTTCTAGCTCTACACGCACGCCAATCTCATGTTCCAGAACCAATGTCTGGGCGAGCTTGCATACGAGTCGACGGCATCCGCCATCCTCATGGCCGGCATTTTCCTCTCCTTCATGGTCGAGTATTTTGGCATCCGCCTGGTCCAGTGGCACAGCGCCAAGAGCGCCTCCCGCAGTCCCGAGACCGCATCTGCCAGCACAAAATCGCCCGAGCTCAGCACCGAGATGGTCAACATCACGGTCCTGGAGGCCGGCGTCATCTTCCACTCGCTGCTTATTGGTTTGACCCTTGTGGTAGCAGGCGACACTTTCTTCATCACCCTTTTCATCGTCATCCTCTTCCATCAGATGTTCGAAGGCATCGCCCTCGGCACCCGTATCGCCCAGCTGGGCAGGGCGCGCCCTTCGACCGGCCTAGGACACGGCCACACGCACGGGCTCGGACACCACGGCCATTTCCACGAGCCCAAGCAGCCCAGCCCGTCCACGCTGGCCGAGGAATTCGCCGCCGCCTCGGACCACCAACAACACCCCCCACACCACCACGGTGTACCGAAGAAGGTGGAGACAGCCTCGGGCGAGGACTCAGACGACATGGCAAGCGGCAACGCAGTCCTTCCACATCACCCGGCACCCGCCGCCGCCGCCGCCGCCGCGGTCCCACCAACGACCACCAGCCCCGTCTCGCTGAAGAAGAAACTGCTCCTGGCAACGGCCTTCGCCTTCGTCACGCCGCTCGGCATGGCCATCGGCATCGGCGCGCTGCAGACGTTCAACGGCAACGACCCGTCGACCGTCATCGCCATCGGCACCCTCGACGCGCTGTCGGCCGGCATCCTCGTCTGGGTTGGTGTTGTCGAGATGTGGGCGCACGACTGGATGCTCGGCGGCGAGATGACGACGGCCGGGCCCGTGCGGACTGTGCTGGGCATGCTGGCGCTGGTGGCGGGCATGGCGCTGATGAGTTTGTTGGGCAAGTGGGCATAGATCTTTTTTTTTTTTTTTTGATTTTCTTGGACAGGGGGATTTGTCTCTTGCATGATTCGGGTCAGGGTAAAGTGTTTAGACCTTTTTGTGTTACTAGAAAAGTTTGGAGTTTTGGGCAGTTACGGAAGAGTCATGGATTCCATTTACGGGGGCAAGGGGGGGTGGGGGTTGTCACGGTAGATCATGTGGTGGGATGGCGTTTGGAGTTGAATACTGGGTCAAGGGGGGGCTAGAGTAGATATCGGTACTCCGGATGGAGTGGATATGGTAGATTCTAAATCTAAAGACAGGGCGAATATCATGTTTGCAGCGCCAAGATTGAAATGTTTGTTCAGGTGTTTGGAAGTGTACCTTCATAGGCAGGAGAGTTAAAGCTAGGTACCAGGTATTTACGAGTACAGCCAACACGTCAAGCCTCCTTTCTGCCTCCTAACTCAGTCGGACCCGGAGCCACAGAGACTTCCGAAATACGCATTCTAGGTAGCTAGGTACGTTGGCTCGTCGGTGGAGGACCGATCGGCTCGACAATGAAGTCGACTGATGCACAAACCTGACCGGACGACCACATTCCAGTAACTCACCTACTTAACCTATTTTAAAGTAAATCCTGACAAACTTAGAACCCCGCAAAACCGTCGAAACACGAAACGGACAACCAGACCCAATCGCTATTCTTTCTCTTCTTCCAAGGTCTGCGCTTCTCTCAAATGCCGGAACCGGTTTGGCCAGATACCTTGCTTGCCGGGCGCCAGGATCCCGTTGGGATCCAAAGTGTCCTGTATAGTTATTAACTCGTGATCTTCTATTCCCACCAGGGCAGACTAACTTTGATCTTTTCGACAAACCGGTTATACGCATGGTCGTTGAAGTCGTTTAGGTCGGCGATGAGGTCTGCAACAAGTCAGCTTTGTCCTTGAGAAACGACCCCATGTGTCAGGTCTCGGTGTAGACAGAAGAACATCTTTCCTCCACACCTGTCCATATTATCGCGCGGCAAGAAAAAGGAAGCACCTACCCATGTGATTAACATGCGCACGATACATGCCGTACCCCCTCTTCTTCGCCTCCTCGTGCAGGGCATAATACAGCCTCTCCATCTTCTTCTTCTGCTCGACATCTGTCTGATCCCAGGTAAACATGTTCATCAACACCACATGACGCTCGTGCATGAAAAAGTCAGCCATCAACTCGACCCCGTGTGCCTCACAGATGGGCTTGCTGACGCGCATCCACTCCATCAGCAGTTTTCCCGAAGACGGAATGATAGGGGCATAGTCGCCGTGGGCCGCCTTGCCCTTTCTGTCTCTCGGAATCGGCCAGTCGATCAGCGGTAGGCTCCAGAGCTGCGGCACCCCGACAAACATGGACCCGTGCTCCGGGGGCACATCAGCGGCGACCACGCCGTCCTCGCCACCCTCAAAAAGCTGTCCCGTGATCGTCCCCGTCGGCGCTTTCTTCTCCAGGACCGCCTTGATCTCGTCAAACTGCGCCTGCACAATCCGCTTCGGCCCATACAATCCCCAGCGCGCATACCAGTGCCCATACCCCGTTTCTTTCTGGAGTTCATCCAACCTCCAGTCCGGAATCGGCCCCGCACCCTTCCAATAATCCTCCCTCCTCCCCGAGATACACAGCGTCTCAATCAGACTCGTAAACCACACGAGGCTATTAATCGTCCCATCGCGCCGCATCACCCCAAACACATCGACCATAACCTCCAGATCCGTCCAGGCCGGCATCCCAAACGAGCAAGACATGTACGCCTCGGGCCGCGGCGCAAGCCAGATGCCCATCTTCGTGACCACACCCAGATTACTCTGCAGAAACAACCCCTCAACCGACGGCCCAAACGTAAACTTGGACAAAAAAGCCGACGGACTCTTTGTGATCCCCCACTGCCCCGTCCGCACCACATCCTCGCCACTAGCCAACATGACCTCCATCCCGGCCACATGCTGATGATGACAAAACGTGCTCATGAAACCCATCCCCCGGTCGAGGGTATTCCCCACAACACTCCCCCAGCCCAGACTCGCCGTCGACGGCCACACTTTCTTGCCGTGGGCCACACAATACCGGTACAAATCAACAAACGTAACCCCCGGCTCGACGACGGCATACCCAAACTCATCATCCACTTCTATGATCCGATCCATCCGGTGCAGATCCAGCGCAACGCACCCGCTGACCCTAGGCGCGGGCCCGCCATACCCCAGATTCTTGCCCCGGGAGAACGTCCACACGGGAATCTTGAAGCGGTTAGAGGTTTTGAGCACCGCGGAAAGTTCGGCGGTGGTGGATGGGCAGACCGCTGCGGAAGGGACCTTGCGGCGCGAGGCGTCGTGCTCGTGCACGTCGTAGGGGTCGATGTAGTCTGACAGGGCGGGGCCGGTGAATACGGCTCCCGGGCCGACGGCGGCGATGAAGGATGCTATGGCGGCGTCGAAGTCGGAGGGGCGGATGCCGGGGGGGAGGATCCGGTCGGGGAGGGGGTGGCGGGGGGTGCGTTCGAAGGTTTGGGTGTGGGCGGCTTCGTAGTCGGGGTCTGTGTAGGTTGGGGGGAGCGTGGTGGACATTTTTTTGGTGTTGGCTTTTTGTTGGGGCTACCCCTTTTTTTGCGGGGACGGTTGGCGGTTGTTGGTCTTGGAGATTGAGATTTTGTGAGGGCAATGTCGAGCGCGAGTCTGAAAGCCTAGGAAAGCGTTAATGGAGTAGAGTATGGAGTGGACCGGCGTAGTACAAATAGGATACCGGGGTGCGCGAGAGGATTTTCTTCGTCTGGGAATGATGATCCGGTCTTGTACTATTTTACGTAGGTATTTATTTAATAAATAAAAAACCTCGGACCTTTGCCGAGACCGAGGAGGGGATGGACGGACGGCCAACTACCGTCCTTCACGCGCCAGCATCGCATCCCGCTGTCCGGCGAACGCCTGCCACCGAGCTTCAGAATTAGAGCCCGCTTACATCTTAATTAACCCAGCAAGCCAAGTTGGCGGCTATATAGAATGTTGTTGTGGACGCCATCAGATTCAGGGTTACTCCAAACTCCGGAACACAGAACTGTATCCCGTCGGGGTATTGATCCGTGAGGGGAACAGGCCGATGTATCATGGTACTGGCCATAACCTCCAGATACTGGATACTGCTTGAGATGTACCACAGTGCCGAGCATCTTGAGCAGGCGAAGAATGGGTGTTGGATCAAAAGAACATAGACACCGTCAATGGAACATGAACAAACTGAATTATACAAAAGAACACTAATGCTACATACACGCAGACTCCGCTACATGTAACCTCCCATCACGGCATATGTAACATTAATAGTAGATCGGTGTCTCCCCGATACCAGGCGGCGAGTCGTCTTCAACTGGGGGGCATGTCTGCAAATTGAAGCACGTCTGAGCGCTGCCCGTGGTGCACTGCATCGTGACCGGATCATACTGAGCATTGCCCGGACAATCGGGCAGCCCATTCAAAACACACTTGTTAAGCGTCTCGACGAAACGGAAGCCAGTCGGGCAGTCCGGATTGCCCTTGTACACGCACTGGTTATTCAGGAGCTGCATGTCATGCGGGCACGACGGCTGCTGGATGGCCACGCAGATGCCGTCCTTCAGCTCCGTGTTCTCGGGACACGTCGGCGGCGCTTGCGAGACGCACAGCTTCGTGGCTGGGTCGAGACGTGTATACTCAGGACACTCGGGGTCGAAGCGGGACACGCACACGCCCTCGAGGAACATGGTATCCTCGCCGGGACACTGGGGGTCCGTGTCGTGCACGCAGTTGCCGTAGCCGTCGAGCTTGCCCTCCTGACATGTCGGGTTGTTGTGGCTGATGCACTTGCCCTGGGAATAGACGTAGTTGGAGTTGGGCGGGCACACGGGCGGCACCGGCGACACGCACCGGCCAGCCGTCGGGCTGTACTGGAACCGCGGGCCGCACGTGGGTCCGTCCGGCAGGACGCACTTGCCGGAGCCGGCGACGAACCTGAAGGGCGGGACGCAGATGGGGTCGCCGTCCGAGACGCAGTCGTTGCCAACGAGCTTGGTGTGCTCTGGGCACGCCGGCGTGCCGGGGACCACGCACTTGTTGCCCTCGATCCGGTTGGGCTTCGGGCAGTACGGCTTGTGGTCCTTGCCGACGCAGACGCCGCCCTCCAGCGTCGTCTTCGGGGGACACTCGGGGGGCGAGGTCGAGACGCACCTGGTGCCGATGAGCATGGTGTGTAGGGGACAAACCGGTCGGCCGTCGATGGCAACGCACTTGTCACCGCTGATAAACGACCCCTCGGGACACGTCGGCGGCGGCGCGATGCATTTCTGAGTCGGGGGGTCATATCGACCCTCCTGGCACTTGGGCGTGTCGTCAAGATGGCATTTGCCGCCGAAGAGGGACCCAGTTGTGCATTCGGGGGAGGTCGTCTTGATGCACTGGCCATGCTGGGGATGATAGTTGTACCCCGGCGGACAGTCGCTCGGACCTGGAGTATACCAGCACACGTTGCCGTAGGGATCCCAGTGCATAGGGTCCTCGCATTGCTCCTCCTCGGTGGCGTCAGAAACGCACTTGGTTCCACAAGGCGAGGGTCGAGACCGTGTTGGGCAGCAGACTGCCCGTCTCTGCGTGCCTTCGACGTAGAAAAGCTCGTCTCCGGCAAGGCAAAAAGGGGGCGTGGACAGGTGACAAACGCCATCCTTGAGCTCGTGCTGGCTGGTAGGGCAGATGGGGCCGTCGGTCGACACGCAGCTGCCATTTTCATAGACGCCTCGTTCGCAGAGAGGGGGCTCCTCGAGAATGCAGACTCTGTCGACGAACTTGCCGCCCTGGGGGCAGCTAGGGTTTTCCTCGAGAATGCAATCGCCGTTCTCATACCGGTACCTGCTGTCAGGGCACTGTGGCAGCCCGGTGGACTCGCAGACACCAGGCGACTTCATACGCGTCCCTTTCGGGCAGCTAGCGTCCTTGACGCATCTGCCCTTGTCGTCCAGATGGAGGTCAGGGGAGCTGCACAAGGGGGAAGTGTTGGAGATACAGAGGTTCAACTCGCGGTCGAGGTAGGAACCGGTTTTGCATTGAGGACCTAGACGAATCAGCATCCCGTTCTTTTCTGTCACGGCTGCTCACATACCTGAGGGGTCAACGCAATTCGAGCCCGACCTCTCAAAGGGTGGTGAACACGCAGGTGGGCTGGTCGACTGGCACTGATGAGTCTCCTTGCAGAAGGTAGCCCCCTCATGGTCGCATTTTGGCTCGTTCGGATCCACACACATGCCATCGACATAGGCGAGATCGCCAGGGCACACGGCAGTTCCCACGCAGACGTTACCGGACAAGTGGAACCCTCGAGGGCAGACTGCGGTGGACGGAAAGACGCAGGTCCGGCCGTTGTACATGGTGCCGCGAGGACAGCACTTGCCGTTGCCGGCGTTGTCGTACGAGATGAACAGGTCGTCGATGCTGATGGACTGGATGGGAATTCCAGAGACTGGATCCAATGAGCCGCCGCCGTAGCTCAAGGCGGTGCCCACACCGGGCGTAAGGATCATCTGGCCGCCGTCGGGGAAAGACAGGGCAGCGACATGCTGGGCGCCCGTGAGGAGCAGCACGGCTGCCAGTCTCTGAGCCATTGTGCTGCCAAAACGAAAGGAGGTGGATGATCGAATGATGGAGTTGAACATGGACCGAGCTGTCTGGCAGCCGACTTATATCGCTAGACGAAAGGTCCAAGTGCTCGATCTGGCCAACAAACTTTGTCTGCCCCGTGTTTACTACCCCTGGAGCGTGCGTTCATTTGGGAGCCATTCGGATTCGTCGACGGCAAAACCATGCCGACAGCTGAAAGTCATCTCCACATTGCAAAGGATGTTGCTTGACTGCTTTCGCTGCTCAGCCGTCGTAGCCCTGAACAGTAGAGCGGTGGTGGCGTCGAGCGGATGTGGTCTGGGTGGTCGAGACCAGCAAGGCCAGCTGAAAAGCCGGTTGCGGTTAGCGGGCGGGAGGGCGCGGACGGGTGGCGTGCTGACCCCAATGATGATGGCTGATAGTGCGCAATAGCCCGGTAGCTAGTCCCCGTTGGCAAGGATTGATATTCCGTTTCAAGCTGTCATGCCGTCGACCATTATCGATACCGCAATTGCGCGCGTAGGGCGCCTCGAAGAGAGCTAGAGCCCTAGGCCGGCGGTGGAAGCGAGGGGTCGCGACGCAGTTTCAAGGTCCCTTGGGCTGATCCCAACGCTTGGGAGCCCGGAGATACCCGGAGGAGAGGTCCCTATCGCGATTGGGCATGGCGATTGCGGTCTGGAACGCTGGGGGCTGATTTTTCCGCAAGCATGGGAGTCGGGGATGTCGATTGCCAAGAACTGAGGTAGAGTAAGATTCGCATCCTTGGCAGCGGTATCGCATTCCCCGTTTTCTTTGAGTGGGCGGTTGATTCCTGATAACAAATGATCAACCGAAGGAAGCTGGCCCATTGCGGGCAAGTTAGTCCCCTCTATTGACTGGATATTTCCGGTCTAGACCTATCGGGAGACGAACAAGGCCAGGACTGCCATGAAGCTGCTTCCGGTTTCCACAGTGTGTGCGTCGACGAGCCGGGTATCTGCGCCTGACGAGGTTCCAAAGGCCCTGAGATTGAGGAGGCGAGCAGCAGGGGCGATAGATGTGGCCGAAAACAAGGTGACGTTGTACTTCAGTGTGTATGGAATTAGGTGGAAGAGTGAGGGGAAACCAATTCCACACAAGGGAAAAGGCCACACAAAGGCTGTGGTGGAAACCCATATGTGGGTCTGTGGGTCCCACAACAATTCGTCTTATCTCTGCTACTAGTTCGGATCCTAAGCAAAGGCAGGCGCTACGTGGCGAGTGCCTTCCTGTATGCTCTGACTGGTGGTCTTTCACTTTTCAGGTTTCATCGCTTGAAGGCAACCCAGTGTAGTCTCTTGTTCCTGCTCGAGATCCAGTCCACAATAGGCCGGGCATTTGTGGCAACGGGGTCCAGCTTCCAATCTAGGGGCGATCAAATGAAGGTACTACGCCGGAACCGTAACAGAACAGCCATCACACTAAAGTAAACCCTCCTTGCCTCTTCTTTGCTTCATCCAGATCTTCCAACAGCTCCCCATCCATGACGCCATGCACATCTGCAAATGCGAATCGCCAGTTAGAATGATTGTACAGTGATTTACACTCAAAGTGATAAAGAGGCTTGACTCACAACATTCGCCAATGAGATAGAACCCGTCACAGTCTTCATATTTCCGAAGGACGAAGGGGACCTTGGCTCCAAGAAGTACTACCACTTGGTCACCAACCCTGGTCCCTACCGGAACGCGGCCCATAAACCCGTTTTCTGTGACGCAAAACGTAAACAGCAAGCTCCTAATTGTGACAGCAATAGAGTCTTCTTCATTGAACCCGTCGTCCGTCTCATGAGTCTTGGGCTTCGACCCTTCCTCGCGACATTCGTCTTTGGCTGTATCCCGCCCGTCTTGGGTACCGTCACTCCAGCGGAACATCCTATGCATGGTGTCGAGCGAGACTGGGGCTGTCCGCCTTATTCCGTCGGCATTCCTGCCAGTGAGGACGGTCTGGATGAAGGCCTCTTTTTGCTTTGTCAAATCGCCGTAGACGTGCTTGGGATGAGTCCCGTTGCACCACATCGCCCAATCACTGCTAATGCGAAGGCTGCCCGCAGTTGCTGGCGCGACAGCGCTAACGACACCCACATGGATCCCACCAACCGCCATTTGGGCTTTTGCATCTTCAAAGAACTTGACAACAGGGGGGAATTTGCCGGAAGCGTTGAAGGGGCAGTTGCCAACCGTGTTGATTTGAGCCGAGGCAATAACCGGGATACGCCAGTCGGGTATCCATGATGGTAAGACAGACTCCCAGACTCGTGTTAGTAATGCTTCAGCCTCTGGGACCCAGGACTCGACCTCGGCTCCCTCACTTGCGTCCGCTTCTGGAAGGACGTTGATCCAGGCCAGCTCAGTCACCTTTAGGCGTTCATCGACATCTGACTGGTATACTCCGCCGTCGATGCTCTCCGGAAACCGGGGTTTGCAAGCGCTGAGGATGTCCAAGTTCCGGCTTTGAGTAACTGCTTGGACCACTACCGATCGATATAGAGAGAAGACCGATAAGCTGTAGTCAGCCTGGATCCCGCAGTGGCTGCTAACGAGATTTAGAAGCGCGTAGACATGATCTCGCGGATCGCTCGCCTTGCGATTTCGGAAGAGAATCAGACCGCTTAACAGGGACGTTCTCTTTTTGTTCCCGTGTCCGCCCGAGTCGGCGGAAACCAAGGAGTAGACCGGTTTCACGTCACGCGTCACCGGCATTGACTTGAATTCTTTGGGGAGAACTCCGACCGGGAGGCGCTGGAGGAGCTGGAGGGCGACGACCCAGTGTTTCCATGACTGTCGGAAGGATCCATAGCACACGTAAAGTCGCTTGCTCAAAAGGACTTCCTGTAAGATCCATACCTGCTCCCAGTATTGCCTGTCCAACAAGCTGTCAAGCGCCTGGAAGCGCGAGGCGAACCCTTCATCCTTACAAACGTCGAACACTAAGTGTGCTGCCCTTCTGTCTCCCTCGCCCGGGTTCTCGATAGCAGCGCCGGAATGATTCGAGCCGGAATCCTCGTCTCGCATTACGATTCCGAACAGAGTGTCTACCAATTCAGCGGCCAGGTGAGAGTCGTCGTTAGCCTCACCCAACCACATCAGGACCTCGGTAGCACGCTTGTAAATATCGCCCATCATCCGTACTTGGTTGTTTCGTTCTTGGATGTCGTCCTGGTTGATGCACAACGCATCAACCCACAGTTCGAGTGGCTCCTCTCCCCGGCGCAGTTGCCTCAGGGCGGCAAACAGATTCTTCGTGATTGGCAAGGGAGTACCGTTAAGGAAGATAGTCCTCGTCTGGCTCCTATCTCCCCAAACATAAGAGAGCGCCGAGTATGACGACGGCGCTACGTTAACAAATCTGTGGCGCTTGAATGTGCAGTGAATTTGCGCGTCTGGATCTGTGCTCGGAAGGAGAATGACGGTCCGGATCTCCTGCAAACCGGGTCTCAAGCGTTTTCCGTGTATCCCGTTTTGTGGGGAATTGGTGGTTTGATCCTTGTGGTGATGGTACGATTGCCAAATCCCCGAAGCGACTACCTCCAGCTTGCGGACCACGTTTTGCGGCACGTCCTCTGAATCCGAAGCCCCGGGCGCAGCTTTGAAGACATTGAAGATGGATGGATTCTGGCAGCGCTGCCCAGATATCATGCGCCGTGTGTCGTTTGGAAGCTTCCCCTTCAGAAGAAATGACAGCTGCTTCAGCGCCGTTTTGATCTTGTGAGTCGGGGACCAGTCAGGAACTAGATCTTCCGCTTGCTTTGTTGGCAAGTCTGCTGGTACCTTCAGTTAACACACTTGAGTTGCGACAACAAGGAGGGGCGATGATGAAAGTGGCAATAAGCGAGGAAAGGGGTATATATATAAAACACTACATACATGCCGTGCTGTTCTCTAAAACTCCAGCCATTTTAAATGGTGCAACAAAGCAGACCAAATTAACTGCAAAGTGAGGTCTGGTATAACGACGTCAAGTTGGCAACTGAATAGTACCGTCGTAGCGGGTAGGATGATTGCAGAAAAATAAAGCAGGCGTAGGAGTCAGGGGAAGAACTGGTGGTAAGGATGCTTGTTTTCTGGGAGAGAATGGGCCCTGATGGCTGGCTACCTAAATACAGGTGCTGGAGTGCGTGTGTTCCTGCCATTCTGCTGGGGTGCTCCTTCCTGGCCTAACACGGGAAGAAATCCCTCTCCCAAGTGCTGCTTCCCACCCTGGCACAGATACGAGTGGGAGTTGGGCAGCTGGACAGACCTGGTTTACTTCGTTTGAAAGGGCTCGGACGCTCCAAGTTAGTCGTCAAGGCGTTGGGTTACAATGTGCCATCTCGATGCCCAACGTTGCTCAGCTGTGATTGGCACGTTTTGCTTGCATTGGTGATGCGGCAGCTCCTTATTAGTTGTTGGCTCACAAGGTTGACTCGGTCGGCAACAACTGGTAAGACGTGCACGGAACTCAGCAGGACACGCAAGCCCACCCTGAAAGCAAACCACTCTTTTATCTGAGGCGATTTCAGGGCTGAAAGTGAAGCTCTCCCAATCCCCGAACCACTGACGCTGGTGTAATTCACGCTTGCAGTCCAGTCGACATGAAATCAACTGGGTGATCGAGCATCGATATACTGTTAACCTACATACGGAACTTCGGAGGCCCAGGTAGCGATGTATGCGTCCGGAGGCAGATATGCCAACGATCTAAAAGTCAGCACCAAGAGAATAATCCTTGCAGCTAGATAAATCAGGGAAACAAGCGTGAACAAAATCCCAAACACAGAGTCGACACGTTCCTCAAACGTAACCCCCCAAGAAGAGTCTAGGACAGCTGCTACACATGGTGCTAACGATAACCACATGGGGACCAAGACCATGATCAGTAAACTGCACACTCGCCAGAGCAGCTGCTCGACCGGCGTTGGGAAGACCAAGTTCCATCCGGCCACATGGATCGCACCGAAGATCACACCCCCGGTAATGAATCCAAGCACGTACGGAGCTCCAGAGCCTTGCATGCCGTCATTGGGAACTCTGCGGGGAGGATAGTCACTGTGAGCTGATGCCGCAATTTTCTCCCGTACGAAGGAGGGGAAAATGACCAAGGCAAACAACGGACGGGGATATCCGTGCCAGCTCGCCACATCGGCCAACAAGACCGGGGAAAGTCGTATAGGCGGAAGGGCGATCCGGACATCCTTGGGCTTGGACGCGAGGAAGGCGTAGATGAACACGGCGCAGACGGCAAAGGCGACGACGACGAGCTCGAGCTGGGAGACTGCCAAACCCCGGGCACTCCGCCCGATGACTTGCATGCATACCCAGCAGACTTGCAGCACGGCGAGTGCTTTGACGAAAACGGACGACTTGCTGCGGTCCATGATCTCCGGCTCGGTGATGGAAGGCATGGCTGGTATGTCGCCGCTGCTCCGCAGCCGGAAGAGGAACCGAGGCAGGAGAACATACGAACGTTCGATCTGAGACTCGTGCGGCTCCGACTCATCATTAAGGGCCCGGCTTTCCTCCTCTTGGATTACACGGATGCCACCCATCATGGCAAAGAAGCTGTGGGTAAGCGACCACGGCGCGTCCTGCTCGATCTTGCCTTGGGCTTTCATCTCCGTGAACAGCTTGTTCAGGCTCCTCGCTTCGAAATAATCACCCACGGCTTTGCCCAGCACAATCTCGGGCGCGACCATGGTGAAGAGCATCCATTTCAGGTTTGTCCAGAAGACGGCGAGGTCCCATTTCAACGATGCCCACCAGGCTGTCTCTCTGCGCCGGTAGTTTCGCTGCTGCGGCAAGTTGAGATGCTGGATGGTCCAGGTGCAGGCGAGGAGGGTGAATATACAGCTCCAGAGGATTTCGAGCGTTCCTCGGATCTGAGGAGCCGAGACGAAGTTGACCGATGTTTGGGGGGGAGTACAGACGGGATCAAAGCGGGTGAAGGCCGCGGCTTCCCCAGGGAGCTGTGAGGAAGCGAGGGCAACGACCAAGACCCAGGAGGTCATTTCATGTGCTTTTCCGTTCTGCGTGTGTTGGGAATAAAGTAAAGATATGAAAATGATTTCTTTCGGAGCGGTGATGGTGGTTTTCAGCACTCGCGAACCCACCACGTTACTGAAGTAGTGCTCAGCCGCATGCGAGTCGGATGCGACCATCTCCGCACGCACTTTACCAAGCACGGAAACAAGCCTACATCGCGGTTGTGGCAGTGCCCTGGCTGCCTCGCAACGCTTGGACCGCTCGCAGCCTGACGTCGAAGAGCGTTCCGCATTTATCAAGTTACAACATCGACGGAGTACGGATACTCAACTTGAAGTCCTCCAATGGGTGGTCGCCATGCTCTGCGCCGCCTGCACAGAAATCTTTTCCGGCCCGCGAAAGCTCGCCTACGCCAGCATCCGACCGTGGCAGCAGACGCGCGAGTCCTTCGAAGCCGCCCTCGCCGCCGGCTGCCATCTCTGCCACCTGATCGACGAGGTGCGCCAGCACAACCACAGCAAGAAATCCGCCGACTTCCCCGCCCGGATCAACTATGCCTTCAAACCGCTGCGGCCCCAGTGGGCGCGCCACGGCCAGGGCTCGAAGTGGTACACCTACCAGGACCCAGGCGGCGACGACTTCACCGAGCTAGAGCGCTACCTCGCCGGCGTCGAGCGGGATCCGACCTCGATTGGGCTTGCCCGTCTGCTGGCCGACGAGTCGGATCTGCTGAGGTACCTTTCTGACTTCTGGATCGTCCTCCAGTTCTACGGGTGCGAGGACATCGTCTTGCCCATGGAGCTGCGCCGGGATGGTGACAGCGACGACCTTCAGCTGCTGGCCGATACACACCTCGAGGACGAACTGTCCACCGGCCATCCACGGACGTTACAGCTAGCCAGCTCATGGTTCCAGCGCTGTCTGCGTGACCATCCCGCCTGCGGACCCCGGAACTCCGAAAAAGAAGAAAAATGGCTGCCCACGCGCCTGCTGGACGTGGGCACGTTGGAATCGCCGACAGTCCGACTCGTCGCGGGAGCAACGCTGGATGCGTCAAAGTCGCCATATGTCGCCCTGAGCCACCGCTGGTCGCCCGATAATCGGTACATCCTCCGGTCCGCGCTCGTCGCGCAGTACGAGACGCAGATTCCCCCGTCGCACCTGTCGGATAAGCTCAGAGACGCGGCACACGTCACTCGTGCGCTGGGCGTGCGCTATCTCTGGGTCGACTGTATGTGCATCATCCAGGACGACGGCGGACGTGATTTCGCCCGCGAGGCGGGTGGGATGTATAAAGTCTACGGGATGGCGGTATGTACCATCGCCGCCGCCGGCAGCAGCCACGACGGGGATGCGACTATTTTTGCGCAGCGGGACCCGCGACGGGTGAGGCCGCTCGTGGTGCGGAATCCGTTCTGTGAGAAGGGGACGGGCAGCAAGTATACGTTTAATATTGTCAGCCAATACCTCAGCCCAATCTATGAGGACTGTGTCCGGGGGTCCGAGTGGTATAACCGCGGCTGGGTCTTCCAGGAGCGCATGATGTCACCTCGTCTGCTGGTGTTCTCGAGGACGCAGGTGCTCTGGGGATGTCACAAGCTACAGGCGGCCGAGACGTGGCCGTGCGGCAAGACGGGGAAGGACTATATTGATAGGTTCACGTCGGTCGAGGTCGAGAAGGGCCGGCTGCACGCGCTAGCGGATCCGCAGTTGGGGATTGCCGTGTCGCATGACTCCTGGTGGGAGTTTTTGGGGGATTATATGGGCGCCGAGTTAACGCTCAGCTCGGACCGGTTGAATGCGATCCGTGGGATCGCGACCATGGTGGAGGATCTGACGGGACAAAAGTACTGTGGTGGGTTCTGGGTTACTCCTGACTTGCCGGGCGCGTTGCTGTGGACGCTCGGGATGGAAGGGCATCGCGTGCCGAAGGGTGCTGGCTATCTGGCGCCCTCGTTCTCATGGGCTGCCGTGGAGTCTCGGTCCGAGATTCGGTTCCATAAATCTGTGGCGGGGGAGTCGAGGTTGGCGCGGATACTGGAGGGGATAAAGCTGGACGAGGGGGCTAATACGGGGAGGGCTGTGAGGGAGGCGCTGAGGGTGTCCGGCCGGTTGTTGCCCGCCTCGATTCTCACAAGTTCGGAGGCGAATGCCGCACATGGTGTGATGACGAGGGCGGCGGGGGTCAAGTGGCGTAGCATAGTGAGTTGTTTTCTCTTGCTTGTATTCCGGATGCTGACGTCGCTGACGAACTGCAGAAGCGAAGAGCATTGGAATACTCAAAATCGGTATGTCTTTTCCAGATATGCCTGAACAAGTGCAGGTAAAGATGCTTGCTCTTTTGGAAGAGGAAGATGGGCCATGAGGGCTGGCTGAATTCCTTCCTGGCCCTACATGCTGTTGCCTCGATGGCGTTCTGTGGCTCACATTCTACCCAGCTTCGCGGCCGTATCAAATCGCTCGCCAAGAAAACCAACGCCATCCTAATCCGGCTCATACGCCTCATCGTCTCTTCCCTCAAAAATTGCTGGTATGGCGGCCTAATGTGGGTCTTCATCGTTCTTGCTATCCCCCTCGCTATCGCAGCCCTAGTTATCGCGCTCGCTCTCGTGGTCGCGGCCGCGGGTATCGCCCTGGGCCTCATCCCCGTCGCTGCCATCCTCTACGGCCTATTCGAGCTACTCGTTGTCATCGATCGCGTCGGCTACACTCTCTGGACGACGCAACTGTACCCCCGCCTCTTCGCCGCACGCATCCGCGCCGAGGCTGAAGAGCGTGTCCGCGCCAGGGCAGAGCACGAAGCTGACATGTTGAGGCGACAGCGTGTCGCTGAGGAGCGTGCCGCACGGGTCTTTGCAGATCTCGAGAAGGGGGTGCGCTTTGAGGATCCGTTAGCGGGACAGGGGACGCGACGTGGAGGGAAGGCCGATGATGATGAGGATGTGTTATTCTCGTTTTATTCGGATTTCAAGCTGCCTCGGAGCGAGGTGATAGATGTGTTTTGTCTGCCGCTTGTAAGGGAGACAGGAAAGATGGGGGCGGGAGACGTATATGGTGGTGTGCGTGGCCTGGTGCTGAGGTTGGTAGAGGGGACGGAGGATCAATATGAGCGGATGGGTGTTTTCGGGCCGTCTCATGATGGGATTATGCAGTTGCCTCCCGGGGAGGAGCGGGAGTTTCTGCTTGTTTGATTTGTTCTGGCGTTTGTATGCATGTACATACCAGTACATCATGGATTAGACTAGACCCCCTTGGGAATTGCAGAGAGCCAAGATATTATGTACGTGCCTAGTATATATGCTGACTCGACATACATCAACCAAAAATATTCAAAGACGACCACCCATCACCCGTCCTTGCTTTCCTCTTCCCATAACCTTATCAATCGTCCTTACCTTTACCGTACGTATACCTCACGCCCTGCGTCACCGTCCCAAACCAGTAGTTCCACAAATCCGACAACCACCAAACCCCCGACCGCCATGGCCCCACAAACGCGCTCCTGGGCACCCGGTCCCGGCCCTGAATGGCATACGTCGACGTAAGCGGCATGGCCGACGTATCCGGAAACGACTTCCGGACCTTCTCGTCAAGCCACGGCGTCGCGACGACCGCCCCAGTGCGGTCCATATGACGAATGACCTTGATCAACTGGCGCGTGCGAACGTCGGCCCCCGGCGTCCACGTCGTCGCAACGTACCCCGTGATCTGGCCCGCGTTCGGCAGCCCGTCGAGCATCGTGTTGTTCCAAACGTAGCGGGAGCCGATGGTCCTGTCAAAACGGGTGCCGTCCACAAAAACCTGAATTCCGCTGAGGAGTTCGAGGTATAACCCCGTGGCGGTGATGATGATGTCTGCTTCCAAAACTTTGCCCGATGTCAGCTTGATACCTGTCGGGGTTACGGTGGATATTGTGTCGGTGACGATCGAAACATTATCGCGGTGGAGTGCTTTGAAAAAGTCGGCGCTGGGGCAGAAACACAGGCGCTGCTGGAAGACATCGTAGCGCGGGTTGAAGTGTGTGGCGACGTCAAACCCTTCGGGGAGTTTCTTGCGCATCTCGGACTGAAGGAAGCGGCGGGCGAAGTTGGGGAAGGTGCTGAGCAGTCCGACGAAGACCACTTCCATCGTCATCTGCATCCACCAGCGCAGGCGGTAGGACCAGGATGCAGGAAGAAAACGATCCCAGGGGTATCGCGGCATGCGGCCGGCCAGGGCGAAGACGTACGACGGGCTGCGCTGGAGCATGGTCACCGACGCGACGCCCGAGGAAGCCAGGGCCGGGACGAGTGTGATGGCTGTCGCGCCGGAGCCGATTACTACCACGCGCTTGCCGGCATGTGATACCGAATCATCCCACCACTGCGGGTGTATTACATCTCCCGCAAAGGTGTCGAGCCCGGGGATCTCAGCCGGCAACGCCTTGTCGTAGCTGTAGTAGCCCGTGGCGCAGATCAGCCAGGACGTTTTGATAGTCTTGGTCTCTTTGGGAGAATCAGGATGCGAGACCTCCACTTCGAGGGTCCAGCACTGCTCGGCACTGCTCCAGCTCGCCGTGGTCATACGATGGCGGAAGCGGATGCGCGTGTCGATGCCCTCGGACACGGCGGCGTCCTCGATGTACTGCCGGAGATCCCCAGCGCGCGCCATGTTGGAGGACTGCGTCCAGGGGTACCAGTCGAACCCGAAGAGTGCCATGGTGCTGTCGGTGCGCGCGCCGGGGTACTTCCAGAAGTCCCAGGTGCCGCCGATCTGGGCGCGGGACTCGAGGATGGCAAAGGACTTGTGCGGGAGCGATTGCTGGATCCGGTACGCGGCGTTGATCCCGCTCAGGCCTGCGCCTATGACGATGATGTCGAACATCGGGGGGTCTTTTGAGGGAGACATGTTGGCGGCAGCACGCGGCGGATTATGACGCTGCGATCGATGTCTTGGCGATGTTCAGGGACGAATTTTTGGACGCGTAAAAATTGCAGCTAGTGATAGGCCAATTGCCGCTCAATTGGGGATAGCGAGCGAATCGTGCACAGCCACAGGACATCTACCCCTGGTACCACATCCACCCACGAAGCGGAGAGGAAATCTCAAATTTTCAATCGCAAAACAATTCTATACTCAATCGCCGGGTATCACTCATGATCTATAGGTACAACACGCCGCCCAAGAGGCTCTGCCAACAACACCAGAGCTAAGCCCAAAAGGTTTAAAACAATGTCCCCGTGCCTGTCCCCGTCCGGCCATCCCAGGTCCCGTTTCCATCTAGTTCGTACTTCCCCAGACTCTCCTGCCAATTCTGCCAGTCAAACGTCTCATCCATTGTAACATCCAGCTCCTCCGCCGGTATGTTGGGCATCCCGAACGGATCAGACATCCCGTTGTCGGGCCACATCCACGGCGGCAGATTGCGATGGTCCTTGAGAATAACTGCCGGATTCGACAAAGCTGGGCTCTGCTGATTGGAGCCTAGGATGGGCGTTGTGTTGTATGCCATGCTATCCGACCTCGGAATGTCCGCCATTGGCACGCCAAATATCGCCCCCGGGTTTTCGGTGCCAAGAGGTTGGTCCGCCGTCCGGCTCCACAGCATGCCCAAGTCAACCGGATTGAAAGCAGGGTTGGTAATGGCCGACTCGATGTGATCCATTATGTCTTGGTTCAATTCGATGTTCACCCCGGCGACGCTATTATCGTGAGTTACGGCAGGTCGAGACGGGAGCGTTTGCTGAGGCTGGTTAAGTGCAGCAATCAAGTCAGGCGGCAAAGGCGGGGCGTTGACGAGTTTCCGCCACCGCTCATTGGCGATGGCCGTCTTGACAGAGCTCGACAGAGCACCGAATGTTTCGGGTCGTGATTTTGCCCTGTCCTCAAGTTCGAGCTGCTGCGCGGCTATCGGATCAGCCTGGAGACGAGCGATTTCTGATTCGCGATGTCTCTTGGCTTTGAGGTACATCTTCCTTAGAGGTAGGAAAATGGCTGAATGGCCCGCCATCTTTTGCATATCGAACTGCGGGAGGCTCGGGTTGGCCGTCGAGAAAACCATGTTGAGAGCACCCCAACACCGCTCCACCGTTGCGCTCCAGGGCCGATGGGAAACCTCTATCAGCACGTAAGCAACAGCGTGGAGCTGCGTGTACGTCTGGAAGAGCCACCGCCATTGCTTGGCACGAGGGTCAGTGTTAAGAATGTAACTGTACTCGAACACTTCGGTGGCCGCGTTGAACAAGCGCGAACGTTTATCTTCCGAAAGCCGCGGCCCATCGGGTCCGGGGAAGAGCGCTGATTGGTAGATGATGAGCCGCATCTTGGAGACAATCAGACGAGCAATCTGCGCGGCTGTCCAGTACATCGGGTTATCCTCGGTCCGCGGATCCTTGAGATACTTGTTCTCGACTCGTCGGTGGATCTCCGCCAGCAAGGCCTCCCTGTCTTCCAAGCTCATCGTGGAGCCCTGGGGGCAGAGAGACGGCATATCGGATATATGATGCATTCGTCTTGCTATCGAGCAAATCTCGAACCGGATGAGCGAGAAGGTCATATCCGTCGGCCCTTCTCTCGCCTTGGGCAGCTCGGGGCTATCGGGCGAGATATCGGCATCGTTGATGTTGAGAGGCTGTTGCGTATCAAACATGCGGTCCACGATGTTGAGGTCGGTCCCTTGGTCCTCGGCAGATCGCAGGTCGAGGACGCATACCGCCCAGAAGAGTCGTCGTCGCATTTCGATCTCGAAGGGAGACAAGTTCGGGAAGTGGGTACCATCCCGATGGAGGCCAAGAGCTTGACTGATGCGGATCATCAGCCCGGTCAGCGTCCAGGCAAACCTTGTGTCGTCGTGTCGCCGCACAAGAACAAGAAACATGAGGAAAGCTTGGGCTAGGGTAAGGTCGGGATATAGGATAAAGTTCGCCTTGGCTAATGCTTGCTCGAGCGCAAATCGGTATTGTTGAAGAAGAAAAGATTTCTCGTGGCCAAAATTATTTTTTACCTGTGTCATGTCAGCGCCTCTCCTCCCATTCCAATCGGGGTTGTTACCTCGTCTTCGTCGAGGGACGTAATGGCGGCGTAGTATATGGAAAACATGAGGGCTTCGGTAGACGGTGTGAGGTTGTCCATATTTTTACGGAGATCTCGTATGAGATTGTTCATTGTCGGCACGTGGAGGATCTTGAGTATTGGATCGACGTTCTCCTGGAATACCTGCCACATATACGGGATTTGTGAGGGCAAAGGGTGTAGCGGCCGCAGATCTACATCCGCAGACCGATACCCGAGGATGAACGATTGGTGGTCCCCTTTGTACTTGTCCTGGACTGTCGATTCTGGTGATTCCCCTACATCGTACTCGTCAGAGTCTTCCTCCGTGAGGTCGTGGGTCGCTTGGCGGATCTCATCCAGCTATGCCGTATTAGTCTAATCACCAGGGCTGTGTCCAATGATGTCTCACCTCGTCGTTGATAGAATTCCAAAATGTACTGCTGACGTAGCGCGTCACGCCCTTCTCGTTCAGCACCAAACGGCCAAACTGTTTGTGTACGTCCGAAGACTTCCTCAAAAGGCCCAGGCCGGGCGTCGAGCTTGGACTGCCTCTTGCTGGTGGCCTCGCCATTCCTCCGCCCGGGCCTGCCGGCGAGTCTTGGCTGTTATTGCTATTCGCAACACTCGGCGCACTGCCATGTCTCCTACCAAAACCGCCGTCATCCAGATCACGAAGAGACGGATTCTCAGGCGAATTGCCAGCGCTCGATGGGTGGCGCACAGTCTCCACCTCAATCTGACCGCTCAGTTCTTCCACAATCCCCTCTAACTTCCTCAGCCGCTTCATCAATTCCAGCTCTCGCTCGCTCGACGGTTGTTTCGAAGGAGCATTCGGGTCTTTCGGTCTCGGGCGGCGCGGCGCTCTGCCGGGAGCGGGGAAGATACACGGAATCTGGGCTCTTCGGCAATTGGAACACGGCATGAGTTTGTCGCATCGGACCTTTCTCCTTCTACAGGTGACGCAGCTTCGAGGGTTCATGATACTCGACACGGCGGCGTTAGGGGAGTAGACGGACGCGCCGGGCGGAGGGTGCCGGGCGAGGGCATGGATCTGCTGTGCGTCGAAGCCATCCTGGGCATTGGACGTCGCGGCGCCATCGGCATTTGATGCCTCTTCGGAACCGGCGACCTGGGGGCTCCAGTTCGCGTCGCTGTCGGCCATGGTGGCTCGCGGTCGAGCGTAACGGCGAACAGGCAGCACCGGGAAGATTCAGCCACAGCGGGGTTACGGCGACGCAAAGGCAAGCCGGGCTTGGCGATGCGACGGGTGCAGAGCGGGTGTACGGCCGTGGTCTGGATCGGCTCAATCTGGCGGCTCGCTGGAGGTCGAATCTCGGCGCATTCGGCGACGTCGTCCGGTGTCGTGGAGGAGAATGGGCTTTACCGCGCACAGTCAAAGGAGAGAACAGGAACAGAAATCGGGCGCAGAGAAGCTGGAGGCAAACAGTGGGGAATGTGGGGACGGGCTGGTGGTGGTGGTCCAAGCGCCGCAGCCTGGAAATCCCTGCAGCGACTGCCGCGGGTGGCCTGGGCGGCAGCAGCAGCCGCGCCCTTTGCCCTTTGCCCTTTGACTTTTCTGCGCTCTTCGCACTTCGGTTTCCGACCCTTCCCGGCCGAACCGGGCCTCAGGTCTCGGGACTGTCGATTGGCGCCATGACGTCGATCGGCCGGGGAACCCGCTGTGCCGTCGGAGTCTTGCTGCAGCCTGCAGTCGATGCCTATTCTAATTCTTGTTGAGAGTATTGCCCAGCCAAGCTCCGAATTTAGTTCTTTGCTTCCGTTGGAATCGCGGATGGACAGGCCGTTGTTACCCGCCGGCTTCTTAGCCCCACACAGCCCCTCCACCGGGAACATTCAGCCTTGCCCCTCGCCATTAGAACTAGGTTGTCGGCTGCTTGTGCTCCCACACGCCACGGAAGACGACGGCAAGGCTTGCGCCAGGGCGGGATCACAACGAAATGGCCCCGAAACGACAAACCATGCGGGCTGTCGTGTGCCGCCAACCAGGCCCGGTTTCGGTGCTGGAGCTGCGCGAGGACATGCCGATACCCGTTCCCGGACCCGGCCAGGTTCTCGTCAAGGTTCTGGCCTTTGGCATCAACCGTGCTGGTGGGCTCCGATCCGATCCGCATTACAAGCTGGGTTTGACTGACTGGACTAAGAGATGTACACACGCCAGGGACACTCGCCTGTTTCCTTCCCGCGCATCCTAGGCATCGAGTTTGTGGGTGAGGTGGCGGGCTATCCGCCTGGCACCACCGAGAGACCGTTCCCCATTGGCACCAAGGTTGCGACTTGCATGGGCGGCCTGGGCCGTCAGATCCCGGGCTCATACGCCGAGTACACCTGTGTCCCGCCACAGAACCTCCGAATCGTCCCTGAAATACACAGTATATCCACGGCCGAGATTGCTGCGCTTCCTGAGATGTTACAGACAACCTGGGGCTCCCTGACTGCCGGACTCGATCTCCAGCCTGGGGAGAGCCTCCTCGTTCGAGGTGCTACCTCGTCCATTGGCATCTGTGCCTTGCAGATTGCCTGGAAGCTTGGCGCCGGACGCATAGCCGGAACGACTCGCCAAACAACGCGTATAGATCTGTTGACGAGATATGGAGCAGACGAGGTTTTTATCGATGACGGGGATGTCGCTGACCAGTCTGGACCAGTATTTGACAAGGTTCTCGAGCTTGGTGGTACAACGACGCTGCGAGATAGCGTTAAGTGTGCCCGGCCTGGGGGTGTGGTGTGTATGACCGGTATCCAGGGTGGTGAATGGGAGATGGAGAACTTCAATCCTGCGGCCGACCTTCCTGGCCGGGTGAGGCTATGCGCCTACAGTGGCCAAACGGCCGATTTTCTTGAGATGCCCTGGGAGGAACTGGTCCGGGATGTAGATGAAGGGCGGATTAGGATGCCAGTGACGACTTACGCGCTGGATTCCATTCAAGCGACACATTGGATGATGGAGGAGGGCGGGGGCGGTATGAAGATGGTTGTTGATTTAGATATGTGACCTGGGCTTATTTCCATAAGACAGGTATCAGTATCCCAATACGACGGCATTACTATACTTCCCTTCGATCAGATATGAATACTCCCTCAGCAAATTCCGAATAGGCAGAAACAGCCTCGCCTTGCCATCCACATCCTCTTCCTTCTTTAATTCCATGATATCATCCCAGCTCTTCCAGTGCCAACCCTCGCACTTTTGCGGTTCCAACAACTATTGCCAGAAATCAGCCCAGTTCCCTGACAGAACTCGGAGAGAACAAAACATACCTGCGGTTCCTGATCATCGTCCAGACGCCGACATTTCATAAAAAGCGTGATGTAATGCTTCCCGCTATCCACAAAGATGTCATTCGTCACCGCAAGAATCTCATCAGCGCGAATCGACAAGCCCGTCTCCTCGAGGGCCTCGCGCTCGGCACACTGCTGCGGCGTCTCGCCCACCTCGAGGTGGCCACCCGGGAATTGCCAGTGACCTGTCCCGTCAACAATTTTTCATACCCCTTTAGAGGTAAAAGGGAAAAAAAAGGGAAAATAGAAAAGTGACTTACCCACCCCGTGAGCACCCTTTCTCACGCCCATGACAAAACTCCCATCCCTATTCGAAATCATGGCCGCGACGCCGACCCGGACGACCTGTCCCGGCGCCGGGGCAGGAAGTATACCACCCATTGGTTGAGGAGCGGCTTCCCTTTGTGTATTTATTTCGGCCAGCTGCAATTTGATTCTCAAAAATTGTTCCCTTTGTCCACAAACTCGTCTGTGACCAACTTGTGTGAATGTGAGAATGTGACGATACCCAGACCGCCACTTCACAATCGTGACTCACTAACCCATCCATCCAGCTAGCATTCACGTTGACAGCTGCCATCGACCGACAAGATGACTCTTCCCTTGAATAGGTACCTGACATATTCACATTCACCATCTTGAACAGCCCCGTAAAAAACAATAAAAGACATACTGATAGATACCCGGCAGTGACTATAATAAAACTCGCCGAGCACGGAACAAACCAAAATACACAATCGCACACGCATGCATGCACACCCACCCCCAATAACACACTTGCACACACATATAGGCGTGGCGGCACACCCACACACCCAAAGCATGAATCATGACCGACATGCACAACTCCACACCACCCCACCCCGCAACCACAAAAAAAGTGTGCACCCACCCAACACGCGGCATAAAAACCTGAATAAGACACCCGAACTTCAACAAAGCCCCGCTGGCGCAATGGTAGCGCGTATGACTTCTAAATCTTCAAAGAAGTGCCTTCTTCAGTTCTCCCCGAACCAGAAGAAAGTAGCGGACATCATAAGGTTGTGGGTTCGAATCCCACGTGGGGTGTTCTTTTTTGGTTTTTTCTCCCATCTTTGCTTTCCGTGTTCCTTCTCTTTTTCTTGGTTTTGCATCGGTCATCGCCGTCGCTCTCGGCATTGTTGGTGTTGCATCCAAAGACCACCACACCCGCGCCTAAATACCCCTTTTTTGCAGGTTGTTCGGCAGTCAACAGTCAATCTCACTGCCCTGCACAGCTCGACACAATACTAAATAATCACCAAAATACATCATATTTACCCAATAGTGTACAGACATAGAAAACAGGGTATCAATCCCTCCCAACAAAAACTCGTGATCCCCACTATCCCCAAACCCCATGTTGTCGTTCATCGCCATGTATGTCCAATCGTCAACCTCCACCCGAACCCTCATCCGTTTCTATGTAAATGATCCCAACCCATGCGAGTCCGGCCGTTTATGTAACATTAGTGTCATATACCACATGCCCGTGTGTATGTTGTGTCGGATGTCATGAGTCGTCATATACAAAACCCTTCATCTCAGACCGCCGGCCCCCTTCTCCACCACGAACTTGACAGGCTTCCTCGCCCGACGGGCCGTCGCTCCCCGAGGCGGAATCACTGGTCGCAGGATCGGCCCAGGCCCGAGAACACCGAGAGTGCCGACGGCCTTCCTGATGCCCACGGCAATGCCCCCGCCAACTCCGCCGGCGCCAATCTTCCCGCCCTGTACCTGCGCTGGCTTGGCGCCGGGAATTTTCCATCCCTCATCCCTCGCTCCCTTCCCGCGTTCGTCGTACCCCCATCGCTCGACACCGCCGCCATGGAGCCAGCCACCCAAGTTCTTGCACTGGCTGACATCAACCCATTCCAGCCGTCCGCAACCCTCTAGAACGTTCTCAACACCATTGCCCGTCACACGGACACAGCCCCGGACGCTGAGGCCACGCAGCTCGTTCAGGTGCAGCGCAATACATCCCAGACTGGTGTCGCTGACGGCACTACCGCAGAACGCAAGCCGGAGTTCACGCAAAAGGGGTAACCCTAGTGCGACCACCTCGGTAGCCGTATCCGAGAGTGCGCAGCAGAAGCTGAGATCCAAATGCGTCAGACTCTTGGCGGCGTTGACGAGCGAGATGATGCTGTTGTCGGAAAGATACGTGCAGTCTGCCAGGCAGAGATGTGTCAGCTCGTTGAAGCGGTAAGGCGCCCAGGCCTGGAACCCGGCGTCTGTGATCGAGGTGCATCGCGTGAGGGACAGCGACTGGAGACGGTTGGAGGCATGCGCGGCGAGATGCACCATGGAGCGATCTGTTATGTGTTTGCAGTAGGACAGATCTAGCCGGCTCAGACGCGGACAGCCAACTACGGTACCTGGTGGCAAGGTCTGCGTCGGGGTTGCGTTTTGCTTTTCCGCCTTTTGCTGTTGTTGCGAGGACCTCCTGCCTTTCGCCGTCGAGGACGAGATGACCACGTTCTTCGCATTCTCCCGCGTCTGGGCTGGTTCCGGAATCACCCACCCGACCACCCTGGCCAAGAGGTTATCTCCGACTTTCCTGCAATTGCTCCAATCCACCTCTTCCAGGTTCTTTGAGTTCTCGCTCATCTCGAGGATCTGGCCCGCCGAGACATCCCAGACGCTTTTCATCTTCCATGACCGGACATTCTTGCCGCAATGCTTCCACAGCGCTTTGAAACCCTCGTCGGTGATATGGAAGCAGTTGCTAATGTCAATCTCTACAGGCCGGTTGCCGATGAACGGCGCCAGCACGTTGACAAGCGCCCAGTCCGTTACTTTCCGGTTGAGCGACCCGAGATCGACGCGCTTGCAAAGCTCCGGACTATCCGTGAGAAGACGCTTCCATTTTCTGCTCACAGCCCGTAGCCGAATCATCTCCGCGACGTCCAATAAGCCGAAAACCCTGAGCAAGATCCTGTCGGGTAGTTCCACCACCCTGGCAGTGGTCATGGTCTCGGTCTCGGCTGCGCGAGGGATGGTCCGGGCGCGCTTCGTAGGCATCGGAGAGTCGTCACGCGCAGCTGGAGAGGGCGACATAGGCGGTGCCGCAAAGAATTTTAGTGGGCTACTATCCGCTGTCGGCTTGGACGGGCTCAAGATAGGTGAGGAGTCCGTTTGCGGTGATGGCGGCGCGAGAGAGTTTCTTCGGCGATTTCGCAGATTCTCCATATCGACGCTCAGATACGGATCTGGATCGGACGGCTGGCGGGTTTCATCTGCCGGCCTCGTCGGTGACGCGGGCTTTGATGGAGTCGTAAACGTGACCTGGGGAACTATCGTCTGGTTCGGGGGCGTTGCCACGCCTTCATCGTCGGACAGCGCGCGGCTTTCCGCATCAGTCATATCGACGTCTTCATCCGTTCCCTGATACCTCTGCTTGGCCGTCTCTTCTACTTGGTTCTTGATCTCAGGCGGGCAGCGCTTCCACAACTCATCGAGAGTCTCCTTCCCGACCATCAAGCATTCTACCGCTGTGATGGACCGCACCGTAGCTGTTCTGCCTTCCGAAAGCCCCAAGCTCGCGACTTCGCCAAAATATTGCCCTTGCTTTAATCTCGGCCTTGTGTAAGATGCGCGCGTTATTCGTTTCGGGTTCGGAGGGCTGAGGGACTCGTGAATCACTTCGGCTTCCCCGCGCACTATGAAGAAGATCTCGTTCCCAGGGCTGCCCTGGCGGATGATGTCGGTGAACGGTGTGTAGCTCTTGGGTTGCGCGCTCAGCCCAAGGAAATGTAGAATATCGGCGGGCAATGCCGAGAAAAGGGGGAGCTCCTTGAGCGTCTTGCGGATATTGACGTATCCGCTGCCGAGGGCACTGCCACTGATGGCAGCATCCTCGATGACGCCGGGGCTCGGCGATTTTCGCTTCTTCGTATTCACGGCGCCTCCGTCCTTGATCACGCCGGTTTCGCCGGTGCTGACCTCCCCCGGGACCGCTTCTCGTGCCAGGCCGGTGCCATTGGTGTCCGGAAGCTTGGCGACCAGCCCGCTCTCCTGCCGCTTCTTCTTGAGAATGGTCAGCCTCTCCTGTGCTTCCTGACGGATCGCCTTTTCCATCTCGGGGTATTTCGGAAGCTCGGCCTGGAGATCTTCTTTTTTCAGGACAACAAGGAGACATTTTGTACGTGCAACAATGGTGGCGGTCCGGGGGACGTCCATAAGCACGCCGATTTCGCCAAAGAATGCGCCGGGTTTGAGCTCGGCATAGACGGCTTCGCCATCTCGGGATGTGACGGCGACAACGCCGCGGACCAGCCAGTACATTGCTTTCGCGTCGTCTCCCTCTGTCAGGATGTGGTCATGGGCCGAGTGAATCTGGGGTTTTAGATGGGCGCCGATGGCAGCCAGGAAATCTTCGGGGGCAGACATGAAGAGGGGAAAAGACCGGATGCGATCGACCAGGTCGAGCGGCATATCTGGAATGGTCGAGGCCGTTAGCGGTGAGGGGCGCATGGGCCGGGCCGGGTTCGTCTCGACATCGAATGACCTGATCAGGGACGAGACTGAATCCTGTACCTGCTGCTGCCCCGCCTGAGCTCCCGCGCCATGTGCCTGGTGGTGGGCCAGAGCCCGGTAGGCCGGAGGAGGCGGAGTGCGGTTCCGCCGCATCGTGTCTTGGGGCAAGGGCGGGAGACGCCCCCCCGGACAGAGGATAGCAGACTGTGCCTGGCGGCAGTCCTTGGAAGCTTCCGAGATTCCAATCCGGTTCCACAGAAATATTAACGTCTAGTAATGACGTCTCCCGTTCCGCGCTTCCGTATATTGCGGAGGCACCGGTTAGATCGAGATTAGGCGGGGATGCTTTCATGCCATAGCACTCAACCGGCTTCCCCACACAGGAACGGAGGGGCGGCAATCTTGGGGAACAACGCTTTTCGTTTCCACGACCCCCCTCTCTGCCGCCGCGCAATCTTGGCCTTTGCGGGGAGATAGTAGATCCTCGGGTCGCGGTACTTGGAGTCGCTCGTCGCCGTCGCGGGAGGGATCACGAGACCCTGGAGACGGATCGGTGGGTGTCGTCGATTTGATTGGGACTACGTCGCCCTCACTTCAGAGTCTTTTGGCGAGCCGTTAAGCGGAATGCCGACACATTGTATGGGCACCACAGCAGCCGTCGTCGTTTGGTCGCAATTTCCCGTTCGTTCGAGGTAGATAGGGTCGCTGAGGGCAGAACTTGGTCAGCATCAATGCCCTGTGGTGTCCGGGAAGCTGTCTGGCATCGCTTACATGGTGTAGAAATGTTGAAACGCGCAGCGGCCAGCCACGACGAAGCAGGTGGACGACGACTTTGGAGATCCCCAGGTGTGTGGGGTAATAATGGCACAATATCTCGGGAAGAGCAGATTGTCAAGATCAGCCAGCAAGTCGGAACACGCCTTTTTGGCTGGATGGGCGCTGGGCGTGCTTGAATCCGGCAGCGCGAAACAGCAGCGGGAGCGTGGGGACCGGGAGAGCTGAGGTCAGATCGCAAGATGGACGTAGTCTCGACTGTCTGGAGAACGTGGGGCTCGTCTCGCGGGTCTCTGGGGGCCCGCGCTTGTCGTAATCGCAATCCTAGCCTTCGATGCGAAGACAACAACCATGACCTTCCGGGCCAAAACTGCCAGAGTGCACACGACGATAGATGGAAGAGGGGTGAAAGAGCCCAGGGAGGGTTGCGGAATGGCGCGACCGACGCCGGGATCCCACGCGGCAAGCGGACCAAGACATGCAGCAGGGCACCACGCCCAAAAGCAAGCCACACCGCAAGCTGCAGCTCTGCACACTCTGGTCCTTGTTGACCGCTCCGGCGCACACAAGGTGCTGTTTGATATGTGTGTGAAGGCGTGCTCGTGCCCGGGCTGTCGAATTAGCTGGCGGAGGGACGGCGAGGGACATGCAATGGGATGAATGAAGAAAGAGCTCGGCTTTGCACCAAGCTTTAGCTGACCTGCTCCGCTGCGGCCCCAGCTCTGAGACTAACGTTAAATTAGCGCATCCGGGGCACGGAGCACAGAAAGGCGCCTGACCAGTGCACAAGCTCAGCGTAATCTTGATAATGAGAGACAGTGCGTGTTCTGTCGGATTCGTGGGAACAGCAGCTGGAAATGCCGACGTGGTTAGGGAAATGTTTTACCACTCCTGGTTTCTGCTGGGGGTCATCGTCATGGTGGGCGGCGGGGGGCAAACGAGCAAGCATTAGGGCCATGGACCAGGGCACACGACAGGACAAGGACACTGAGGACAATAGCAACGACATTTGTTGCCAGCGCGGCACATTGCGATGTCAGCAAAAGACTTTTGTGTGCTGCGCGCTCTCATCCATGTCGCCATGCGAATGGTGAAGGCGATGAGCCTTGTTGCAGAACCACAAACGACGAGAATTTGGAAGGGTACCCGGCCTGTCAACCCCGCCCTCTACCCCACCTGGACAGAGGTACCCTCCGGTACTTGCTTCGGTCTAGAAACACCTCACCGCCGATGCCTCTTCTCTTCCTGAGCTTCCAATCAAATTCTAGCATAGCGAGATTGGGATGCAAAGGGGCGTCGTCTCCTGCAACCATAGGGCTCTGACACGACACCATAACGGACGGGTGAACGGACGTCACTGATGCTGTTTCGAGCGCTTGGAAGCAGAAACAAATCGGCCGGGCGGTTTGGAGGGGCAACGATGATGCCGGGTCCAAGTCGTTGCAGCGCGGAAGTCCACTTTCACTCTGGGGGAAAACGTCGTAGCCCCGGAGCCGTAGCAGCGAGTCCAGACCTCATCATCTTCCCATCGACAAACCTGGCCGGAATTCCAGCAACCATCTTGCCAATGAACAGGGAGCCAGATGACGCTGTTACGTTTTGTATCATCGCTGTGGTCCGTTCACAGGTGCATTGTTTCAGCTGGGCCTGGTGCGCAGCGAGCCGGCCTCGGTTCCCCGCAGGTATCGTTACCCCTGGGGATCCCTGTGGCCCGCGGTATCCCCAGTCACCGCTACCCCGGGAGACGCGGCCACACCGGCCAGATCCGCCGCCACAGCCCTGCAGGCCGGTCCTTCGAGAAGAATTCTAGCGCTGGACCGAGCTTCTTGTGCTTCTGGCTTCTGTGCTTCATGCCCGTCACTCTTCCTTCTTTTTTGCCCCTTGGCCCGGGCGTTTTTGTGCATCCCCCAATCAAGATCGCCCGACAAGACCTCAACACGGGCGCGAGTCATTTGGAAAAGACAGGTTCACCGCCCCATGCGAGGTTTTCGAGACCTCTCTGTCTTCTGTCTTCTGAGCTGGCCGACTCGGCGCAAATCCGGGGCTTCCAATTGCTGGCTGCAGGGCTCGTGATTTTTTGCCCAAAGCAGATTACGCCCACGGCGGCACAGCAAGGTTCACCAGGCGCGCAGGCTTGCTTCGTTCGTTGTGGCTGCTGCTGAGCTGGCCTTCGATAATGACACATGGCGATTCATGCGATAGAACGACGGGAGAAGGATTGCTGCTCTGGGTACTTGTTTGGTTAGGCAGGTGGCGGTCCTCAGCCTACGACCCCCACCATCAAGAAGTTACTCGGTGAACGACATTGTCTATCTGTGGACGGTCGCTGTCCACATGTGAGTATTGGCGCCAAAAAGTCCACGGCAGATTGTACTGCAAAAGTGTCCGGTTATCAGGGGGAACCATTCACCTTCCAATCGTGGACTGATGGCCTCGTGGCCGCCCCCTGGTTCGAGCGTTTACCCCGAGTGTTTCCTCATGGAACACGGACCCGGCCGGGTAAAATGCCTCGGGGATTAGCTTTGGGGAATCATGGCCTCCTTGCGCAACTTTGCGCCGGACCGCGATGTGCCTGTCCACGGTTCAGAAGAAAAGGAGGACGTGCGGTAGTTGGGACGGTTACCGAGAGTAAGGCTGACGCAGTCCGAGGTGTAATACCATGAATTGCATTTCTCTCCTATTCTTTGCTTGCTGGGTATCTATCCAAATCTCTGGGTCTCTCGTCCGATGTTCATATCTCAACATTATTCCACCTCGTGGAGCAACGGCGCATTCCCGCCCATTGCTTTACTCGCTGTTTATCCCTTTCTCCTCGAGTCCGATGGCATTGGCTGACCACTACATCAGAACCTGGCAGGCCGGCCAAGCTCGGAATGGGTTGTCTGACACATCCATTTGTACTTCAATAGGTGTTGACGGCATATTGCACCGTAAATCAACCCTTTCGGGAAGCACATGTATACTCGGCACTATTCGTGGGGCGATGGCGCGTGTTGGGCGGGTTTCTAGATGCCCATATCACCCAACCGCAACGATATCCCTTCCGTGGTCGGTCCTTGCGATCGAGGTGTTCAAGCCGCTAAGGCGGCGTCGTTTTCTTCTTCTCCCAAGCGTATCCCGGATCAAAGCCCGCAAGCACCGTAGCCACAGCTGACCTTGTGAGACGGGCTGTAGCAGCAGACGGACCCGCCTCCACAGAAACAACCGGTTGGCTCCGGTCTGACCCGTCGACTTCTCGGTGTTGGGTGGAATAGCCAGTTCCATACTTGCTCCAGGATCGGTTTCTCATGCGTATGTGCCGGGGAGATCGAAGGCAGTGGTGTTGGCGTTGTCCTCGCGGAGCCTCTTGTGATGGTCGTGGTGACAGCCTTGGTCTGTGTGACAATGTGGGCCTGGGCATTCCCAACTCTTGGGGAATCCTGCCCACCAAGGATAACTTGGTCGTTGGTGGGCGCAGCCATCGTCGTCGTGGCCGCTGCGAGCAGCCAGCAAGCAAGTGCGTTGATCTTCATGGTGATGTAGGTGATTTAGCAGCCTCGGTTCCTGCTTGTTGTTGCGACGGTATGGGTCAAGCGTGTATTGCACGGCTGGAAAGTGCCCAAACTGATATTGTTGACCCTAGCTTTCCCAATCTCCAGGAATGCTGGTTTGTCCTTTATGTACTTGCTCGCTCTTCCCCCACCCAAGGCGTGCCGTGGCACGCTCTCCAAAAGCTTGGAAGACGAGACGAACTTCGTCAGATCTCGAACGGTAGATCGTCAGATCGTAACCGGAAGCCACCTCTGGCACTGGCGGGACAGTGGGTTACCGGGTCGAGGGTGGTAATGGGGTTGTCAGGAGTGGATTCGGAGGGTAGTGACGTTTCAGACACGGCCGTGCGAGCCACCGGATCGAAGCTCCAAGCTGTTTGTCTATGCAGAGAAATCGGATGAAAGAAGCACGAGAATCGGTGCCAGGCTGTCAGGTGGGAAGTCAAAACATTTTGACAGCTCGCGGCCGACGGAGTTCCGTGGCGTCCCGTCAAAGAGGTTATAAGCCGCCAGGTGTTGAGCGTGGATCCACTTCGAAGTCGGTTCGCCCCCAGTCGCTTGTTGGGCATACTCCTGGTTGAGGGGAATACTAGGAATACCAAGCGGAATATATGAAGAATATAGCGAGGCTAAATGCGTTGGCGCATCTTTGCTCACATATTGAGATCGCTTAGCATCGTGGTTTGCGGCGTCTTCATTACCGGCAAAAATGGAGCGGGGTGGTATCCAATGGCACCTGCGGCCCGTCGACTGCCGGTTTCCATTACCTTGGGCGAGTCGTTCGTTCCATCTCTGGCGGAAGGAACGGCTTCATCTCTGATGCGTCCCATGCTGAATCACTGTTGTCGTGGACAGCGAGTCGAAGTGAGGCGTCGACGAAGTATGCTTATGCAGGTCCGATCCTTCAGCGAGAAGGTTGACCCATCGGAGCGGCAGTGGAAACCAGAGGCGTCCAGCGAAGTGGGCAAGGCGGGGTTGGAAGCGACTCCGGCACCATACCACTAGCCAAGAGAACACCACAGCACGTGGATAGGGCACGATCTTGGGTTTCCGGATTGCGGAGCAGACGCGGTGGATGTGTTGCGATACACGCTGCGGCCGATCTCACTCATCGTGGCACGAAACACCCCGCATTGTCATGCAAGGGCCCCTCCTTGTGCCAGAACGGCGGCCTTCCTTGTGGCCAGGCGCAAACCCCCAATTTCCTAGCATTCTCCCCCGGAATATCTAGGGGCCACAGGATTTGCATTGGTGTAGTGTACGTGCATCTATTTTCGCTATTTGGTATTCCTTAGTTTACGTCCGTGACTCAAGACCGTTCACGTGATATGCTGTGTTGTGGAGTCGGATTTAGGGTTCGGGTTTTAGCGGTGCGCGGTTCTTACCGATGCTCCCGGATGGAGCTGCTCGAACGTTCGGTGGTGACTGAGAAGCTTGGGCCACTGGTCATTAGCTAAGCAGCGAGCTCCCCGTAAAACGTCATCCATCTTTGCCTTCAACACCTCATAAATCCCCGCGACGGAATCACCTTCAACGCCAATTGTCCTTCCACCCGTTCGACATCAGCGATTCGGAGTCGGTGCAGCCGAAATGTCGTTCATCCTCACAGTTCGCGCTGGCCCCGCGCGGCTCGTATCACGAGCACCGCAGCTGGCAAAATCCGCGACGAGCCCTTCCGCCGCCATCCGTGCCTTCCACCAGTCATCCCCTAAGAACACCTTCTTCACATCCCGGACCATCGCGTTCTCGCTGCGACCGACGACAAAGACGAGCCAGAGCCTTCTCTCCCGGCTTCAGGGCGCATCCAGAAGCTACAACTACAACTACTCACAAGCCTACGTCGATCCTCAGGTCCGCCGTGGACAGCTCTTGCGCAAGCTTCTCGTCGGAGGCGCCATTTTCGGCACGACGCTCGTCGGAATCAATGTCGTGTTCAACAGGGAGACGAGGGAAGATGGCGGCATGCCGCTGTTTGAGCGCTCCTACCTCAATAGGACGTTCCTTCATACCGGGCTGGGAGTCGGCATTATCGGTTTGACGGCGTACCAGATGATCCAGACCGGCTTCACATACCGCCTGATGATGACGAACCCGTGGGTTGTGGGCATTGGTGGCCTTGCGCTCAGCATCGGAACCATGATGGCCACCCGCGCGATCGACCCCGACAAGTAAGTTGACGTCCCTCGAAAGCTATGTTGACAGGTGCTGACCCCGCCCTTTCTAGCTACATCCCGAAGTATGCGTTTTGGACTGCCTTCAACGCCACCCAGGCCGCCTTCGTCGCCCCGTTGATGACAATGGTTCCGCCGGCTATCCTTGCCCGTGCCGGCATTTATGCGCTTGCGATGATGGGCAGCATTTCCTTTGTCGGCGCCACGGCTAAGCAGGAGAAGTATCTCTACCTCGGCGGCCCGCTTCTCGCAGGTGCAGCCATTGTAGCCGTGTCTGGATTTGCCCCTCTGGTCCTCCCTGCCACAGCCGTTCGGACGCTCGCTTTCACTGAGAACCTCTGGCTCTACGGTGGTCTTGCCGTCTTCGGCGGCTTCACTCTGTACGATGTGCAGAAGGTCCTGTATCACGCCCGTCTTGCCCAGCGGGGAGGGTTCAAGGAGGATCCGGTCAACGAGAGCATCAGTCTGGAGTTGGACTTCTTGAACATCTTTGTCCGTCTTGTCATGATCCTGAGTAACCAGCAGAATCGGAGGAAGTAAAGGCAGGATAGTGAAGGGGTGAAGCATTCAGGCGGTGGTTCGCCTATGGATAACTCAGAGATTGCCTCGAGGGGTGGTTTGGATGATAGTTCCCTTTGTCAGCAAAACACAAGACTCTCTACTCTGTCGGCAATTCCTATGGACGCGCCTTGGGGGCTAGTTAGAGATGTACCATTAAATTGTACATAATTGCGTCCAAATGAAAGCAGTGGTGATGTACCAGTGACATCGCACAACCTAAATTCGCCATCGGATATGAAGTTGATCATTTATGACGTCGAGTCACGATAGCGAGCTCCTAGCGGATGTCTCGGAAACCAATTTAATTCATCATATATAGATATCCATAAACAAGACCAAGTGCGCTCATAACCCACGGTGTTGAACCCCTAAACTCCAACGCTAACGATTCTGCTAATCAGATGACTTTTCCATTCCGATCGTCGACAAACAGCTCCAAACCCAGCTTTCCCACTTCAGACCAAGCGGACCTTCATCACTTAAGATCGGGGAACTTGCGCAGGTAGTGGCTCGGGCACTCGTACCCGAGCGGGTTGTTGTTCAGGTAGAGCTGGTGGTACTGCTCAGCGTCCCACCACTCCTTGGCCGGCAGGATCTCGGTGACGATCTTCCCGTCCCACCACTGCTCGTTGGCCTTTCGCGTCACCTCGCGCGCCACCTTTTCCTGCTCCTCGTTGAAGTAGAATATGCCGCTGCGGTACTGGGTGCCCCGGTCCGGCCCTTGCGAGTTTAGGGTGGTGGGGTCGTGCATCTTGTAGAAGAACTCGATAAGCTCGTGGTAGGTTACTTCTTTGGGGTCGTAGACTATCAGAGTAGCTTCGGCGTCTGGATATTTTGGGAGACAATGTTAGCTATTGCACTAGGGGGTCCACTTTCCATGTATAAAGCGTAGGGAAGGAAATGGAAAGGGAAGGGAAAACGCACGGCCTGTTTTGCCCGAGCAGACATTTTTGTACGACGGGTTCGCCTGGTCGCCGCCGATGTAGCCGACGCGGGCGTCGAGAAGCCCCTTGCCCTGGAAAAACTTGCGGTAGAAGTGCTCGACGCCCCAGAAGCAGCCGGCGGCGACGACGGCCTTCTCGGCGCCCTCCGGGATGTCGAGGGGCTTGGGCATGGCTGCTGCTTGTGCCATGGTTGCGGTTTGCGTGAATGGGCGGAAGAAGCGGGTGAGAAAGGACATGCCAGATCCGAGAAGTAATGCGACGAGTAGGACGGCCAGGAAGGCGCGACGATGGAACGGTATTGATATGGCCGTTGCGGGAGCTGAAGCTCGGGCGAGACACCGGCGATGGCGGGGTCGGTGTGGAGATGTGGAGGGGCAGGGACGATGGCGACAGATCGGATGGGATTGCGTCGTTGGGTAGTGTGGATAAAGATTTGAAGAGATAATGGAGGCGGGTGAGGCGCGTTATTATAGTTGTGCGGTCCGTCGCGCTGGTTGCTTACACAGTCGTGATTCCAAAGAGTCGAATCTCGGGCCGCGATCGTGACGTCTGCGCCTCGGCGATTGACAAATCCGAGGCGTTGAGGTGCATGCATTCCAAATCTTGTTATTCAGGGTTAGGGTCACTGGCTTCCGAATCCACTTTGCCTCGGAGTCTCCCGGGCTCCGTTTTCTCATCAGATCCACTTCCAACTTCATCTTCATCGATGCGAGAACTGTGCTGCATCCCACAGCTTTCTCAGGACGATTATTTGAAACAATCATCAACTATTTGGGGCCTTGGCCCTGCGAAGACGGGTCCGGGTTCTCCGCTTCGAGATGTCCGCAGATTAGGGTCTAGCTTCCAAACACGATGCGCACGACTGCCGTCCGACTTGGTGCATTCATTTCAAATGTGCCCGAAGCAGATACTATTGTAGGGTGTCCGCCATCCTAAGTACCTAGAGGTCCTACACTGGAATCAAAAGCATTGATGTCCATCCGCAGGACCAAGTACTCGCTGGCATCCGCGCTGCTGTCTTGTGGCCGGCTTCTCGCAGATATAGAAGCATATCGATCAGTTTAGATGTCACTAGACTGACGGCTCTGACCACGGTGGTAGACTACATTGGTGCCAGGCCGAGCAATCCCGCTTGACTCCAAAATCGCACCTGACCGGACCGGCGTCACCTTGGGCATTGATATCGAGATTAAGACGTACAAATACTAACCGTTAAATTATTAGGCGCGAGGCGGGTGTAACCCAGCTCAACGTCAGTCAGTTGTTGCACCTAGTGTTCTGCGTGGAGAGAACAGACAGCAGCTCAGATGTGACATACTCAACGCCTTCGATTGCCTCCCAGCGTTGAAGTCTAGTCGAGGTGCTACAAGGCTGAATTCGTAATCATCGGTTTTTAACTCTCATCAATCCGTCTTACGTGTGCCGTGATAGCTCTCAAGCCATCCGTCTTTGACGTGGACGCTTGGCGTTAGGTGTGCGGCCCCTTGTTAACTTCCTTCCGCATTTGGAGAGGCTCGATCAATCTCTCCAACTCGTCAATGTAACCCCAATTCGTCGCCGACTCGTCAGCCGATGGTTTATTGGACCACAACGTAGCGAGTAAGCTTCGCGAGCGGGACCTATAAACCACTACCGCCTCGTCTTTCAATGTCATCGATTTCACTTCACTTTAATACGTCGCGCTTCTCTGTCTCGGCTGTCAGGTTTCGCCGAAGTAAACAAAACTCAAGATGCAAATCCTTATCCTAGGCGGAACATCCTTCGTCGGGCGTGCCATCGCCGTTGAAGCCGTTGCGCGCGGACACGTTGTGATGCTGCTGAACCGGGGGACCAAACCCGCGCCGGCAGGTACAACCTCTGTCATAGGCGACCGCCTCGCACCAGACGGCGGGCTATCCGGGCTCGGTGAGCGCACATTTGATGCCGTAGTCGATACGTGGTCGGCGGAGCCTTCGATCGTGACACGTGCTGTCGAGGGACTCGCTGGGCGCGTGGGGCGGTATATCTACATTTCGTCCCTGAGCGTGTATTCGCCCAAAAGTATGTCCCCCTTACCTCTTCGAAACAAAAAAAAACCTCTGATGGCTCAACAGATGAAGACCAAAGAGAGAAATTAAACAACGAATCCACGCCGTTATTTGATATTAGCAGCTCTGACGCAACTAAACTTGAGTTTGAATACCCCTACAACAAACGTGCCGCCGAAGTCGCCGTGGAAAAGGGCTTCCCCGCAGAGAAAGTCTTGATCGTCCGGCCTGGCGTCATTCTTGGCCCGCACGAAGCGGCCATCATCGAGCGCGGCCGGCTGACCTGGTGGCTTACCCGCTTGCGACGAGGTGGACGGACTTTGGCCCCTGGACCGTCCGAGATGGGGATCCAGTTTGTTGACGCGAGGGACTTGGCTGCGTTTGTGGTTCAGGGCATTGAGTGTGAGACAAGTGGGGCGTTTAATTTGATTGGTGAGGCTGGTGTGGTGACGATGGGTTCTTTCCTAGAGGCGGGGAGGGAGGTTACTGGGGAGCGGGCGGAGTTGATCTGGAAGACGCCGGGGGAGATTAGGGAGGCGGGGATCAGCGGTTGGACGGAGCTCCCGGTTTGGATTGACCCCGAGTCTGAGGGGTATAACTCAGTTTATTGGTGGGATTGTGTGAAGGCGAGAGCGGCTGGGTTGCGTTGTCGCGGGCTAGGGGAAACGGTGAAGGATACGTGGGAGTGGATGGAGAATGGAGAGCTGAAGCCAGTGCCGGCGCCGGATGGGTATGAGGGCCGGTTGCTGGGGTTGAGTCCGGAGAAGGAGAAGAAGGCGTTGGGTGACTAGGTAGCTGGATCTTATCTGCAATGTGAGGCGAAGCTGGCAGCTTGGATCTAGCCATCTGATCGATTTCCAACCTGGGTACTTAGTCGTCAGCCAACTACGATTCGTTCTTGGGTAGCGGAGTGTCATGACTTATTGGGCCACTGGGCTCCGTCAGAGAGCTGATATTTGCCTCAGGGTCCGGACTATGGTGAAGCATTTCTGGAAGGCCGTAAAGGGGTGGAGGCCAGAGGAAATCACATTCACACACTATGGGTTCGTGGAAATCGACAGCGGATCTATTACATCTTCCTACCTTGAGCTGGCAGCGTATTGGTACACTGGACGTTCTCAAATGACACGCCACAAATGTTTGTCACCGGTAGACGATGAGTGATGAAATTGAAGATTTTGCCCATAACCGATTTCTTGACTGGACAAAGTGAAGGTTTTGCTCGGGCATACCTTGGTTCTTGAGGTGAACAGAACCCCATCGGCATCGTAAATATCTGTGGTGCTACACGTCAAGCACGCTGCGGCAGCTCGGATCTCGATCGGTGTTGGTTTCCCTTTGAGCTGTGGGTTCCTGATTCAGAAATTCACTTACCATGGTCTTGCCGGACTCGTCGAATTGGATGCACTACGATTATACAAAGCTGGGGTATCCCACGTCCCAAACTGCCAACGAATGAGGTGGTTGTTATTTAGCATTCTTGATGGGGGGCACGGGTGGTGTGGGTGGCCCAGACCTTCTCACCAATCATGATCGCTGGTCAGTGGAGGACTCATTGGAGTCGGGCAAAGGTCAAGTGCCAAAATTCCGACCTTTAAGACGTAACGGTGAGCGGGGAGACTTTCTCCCGAGCGAGTCCTTCTGGTCATGGAGGACTCAAAACCGGTACCGCAAGGCAACCAATGAACCTCGCGGACTCAAGCGCCCGAGTTCCCATAGCAATCAAGCTATTTATGGCGTTCCATCCCGCTATCGGGCACTGACAGCTCCTTTTCCGCTTTCTTTTCACCACCCCGACTTCTCTCCCTCCCATGTTACACACCGGAAACCCCAACCCCGAGGCCAAGACCTAAGGCCGAGGGCTTCAACCACTTTCCTAGGGCGCTGCCCTCATCTCATCGGTCTAGGCCGTCGCATAGCGATAGTGCGGCGGCAATTATCTAAGGACCATCCAAAACAACTGGTCCGGCCTCTTTGACCCCCAGTTTGACATCGATTTCACCAGTCCGTGTCTGAATCCTGTTCCTTCGCCTGCGGTTCAAGACACCAGAACACCGCGACCATGTCCGACCCCTTCCCTGGAATCTTTGCTTGATATATTTGAAGGCGCTGAGGCGGAGTACATACATTTTGGCAGCGTCGTCTTGCCCGTGACGTTAGCCGAGTCCTGGGCAGCGTGCGACCCACGCGAAAGCCTTGAATGTTGTTTCCCATTGCACACCGAAGCCGTTGCATTTGCTCCTGGTCATACGGCCGGTACTTTCATGTCCACGGACGCACCGAATACAACCGGTCGATCAACACCACAATCCACCTCCCAATCTACATCCCAATCGACACCCCTATCGACGTCCAAATCCACACACTCATCCTCCTCCTCCTCTATCCTCCCTGGCACATCTACTCGATCTCCAGAAAAAAGGACACGGCCGCCTCGAATTCGAAAATACGCCCGCGACTATCCTGGCTGCGGATACGCATGCTCGATTCCCAAGGACTTGAGAAAACATCAGGTCAAACATTACGGGCCCAATACAGACATGGCGTTTCACTGCCCAAACTCGGGCTGTGGTAAGGTTTTTGGAAGGAAAGAAAACGGAAGACGACATGCAGCGAGGCACTGTCGCTACCGGCCACGTTGATGATATGACATTGGAAGCTTTTGGCTGCTTACCTAGGTACTAATGGGCTCAGTTGGTATTCAGGACGATGGTTAGACACTTCTTGGCTGTTTCAGGGGTTCCTTGTTCTTGTTCTTGGAATTGTCATTTGTCTTCTTTTCCTTGGTATGGCGATATGTTGAATAGGTAGGGGGTACTAGGGGGTGCACTCTTTTGCTTTCTGCGCTAATCGGGTGCCTAAAAACCCCATGGAAGATGTGAGAACAATACGCACTGGATTTGGTGGATTTATACGGTTGAAACGGTATTATTGTATTCCAAGTTAGTTTTTGCTTCCTATTCCTTCATAGACTGGAAATGATGACTCCCCGATGAGGAATCACCTGACAGTGGCACCCTCCCATGACCAAACTTCGGCAATGTTCAAATAGCAACCCATTCGCTGAAAATAAGGGATATGGCATCGTTAAAGAAAAGCTCTCTACTTCATGAGATCAGCATACTTCGACTCTTCACTTCCCGGGACTAGGACTTTTTTCGGGTCTCGGCTAGCTTGTGTATGAGGACCTACCCCTTAGGATTACACGACCCCATAACTCCTCACTTTTAGCTGGTATCAAATCCCCCTAAAGTTGGGGGCTCTAGAGTCCATGGCCATCGAAAGTCGAATTTTTCTCAATGATGAAAGATCTAAGGTAGGTACCTAGACAGAGTAAAACTTAGAGATATTATGGGAGCGTCCCCACTATCAATATAGGGTGCCCTCCTGTTAGGTGCTCCGAATATCCAGCAAAAACACTATCAAAGAACTTAAAACCTCAGGGATTGGAATGAAAACTGTTAATATCATTGAACCAGCCTTGCTCAACACCGGAGACCCTCAATGTTCACTGCCAGCAACTTTGATGATGGTCCGGGTTTCTTCGCCCGGAAAATGCCGAGCCAATCACACGAAAAGGCACAGATGTGTCCAGACTCTGAGCCAGAGAAAGGCCCAGAAAGCCCCGCTCTCCGCGGCAGGGAGGTTTTGTCATTCCATATTTCGTCAATTCAGTTTCATTACCTCTGTCCCATTTGACTCCGGCATGATCTGCTGGGAATAAGCTATGGCGATACCAACCGAGCCCATTTCTCCCTCTTTGACCCCATGGCGCCCAACATATTCCACCCATCAGATTGAATGCCCCAACGGTGATCCATGTGGAATATGCCGGTACGATGCAGAGTACAAAAAATACAAAACTCTTTGGCAGGAACGTCGGCGGTACAGCCTCAAGTCCCTCGACGACGAAGATGACTGGGACGACAATGCCCCTTGGATTTTTGACGATGGCATTGACGAGACGGAGCTACTGGAGGCCATGGGATGTCTGTGGGGACATTCTATATCTGCAGAGAGCCAACTCAAAGCGGCGGCTAGCATGACCTCGCCCGCTACTGGACCGACACAGGAACCGACTTCGTCCTACCAGCCAGATTCACGTCCCAGCAGAGAATCTCCTGAGGTTACACCTTTTCGCATATCTTCCGATATTGGCTCTCCGCCTATCTCAGTTGCACCTTCTATGCGGAAGCTTAATGGTTCAATCATAAAATCCACGTGTTCGTCCAGCGGCACAGCGTCCGTGGTATCGTCTCTTAGCTCCGCTAGGGCGGTGGTTGGCAACCCCTTGGAGGATGGCCGAGGTGTTCCAGGATACTTGTGCTCGTTCCTAGGCTGCAACGCTGGGCCTTTCCAAACCCCGTACCTGTTAAACTCTCATTTGAGAGTGCATTCGACACCAAATCCGCACTACTGTCCGGTTGTTGGCTGTCCTCAAAACGAGGGAGGGAAAGGGTTCGAGCAAAGGAGGGATATGATCCGACACGTGCACTGTATGCACGACCAATCCCTTTATTATAGCTGCCCTTTCTGCGATGCCAAATTCAAATATTACCGACGGGATAATCTGCGAAGGTTGGTAATGATTTCAACACTCATAACTATCCAGTATTTCTGACGCAGGCAGACATGTCAGGGCCCGCCATATGGGCGTCGACGAGGACGATCCTCGGCTGCGAGATGTGCTCACTCGATGGTCTAGCACACGTAATACGGATTGGGGGCGGAGGAGAGGCGACATTAGAGCCGGCGAGTATCTCTCTGAAACATCGCAACCCACTTTGGGTGACGCATCGATTATACCTCCCCCTCAGCTGCATCCTCCACTCCGTGTTGAGCAGCGGCCTGAGAGCATGGGCGATGCCTCTCCCCCCACCTATGAGGCGTTCCCAATGCCAAGGGGGCTACAATTTCCACCTATGCGCTCTGGGGATGGTGACCAACAACGCCATGGAGTGACGAAGGTGGACGGGCTTGGCAACGTTGACGTGCAGCTCACAGACTCCGGTTATGCCTCGGCACTCCCAGGGTACAGCGAGCAAGCTGCGGCCGTCGGCGGCGATGACAATGATAATTGTGATTCGATGACAGTCATCTCAGCAGCCACGACGGTTATCCTTGATGTGGCCCAGCAATCAATTTCCGAAGTCTGTAACAACATGTACAACAAGATCTATCAGCATATTGACGCGGAGAATTTGGAGTCGTTCTTCCAGTCCTTGCCTGACCTTATCAAGGCTTTTGCTCTTCGCTTCGCCCATCTTCACCAGAGCGGTACAAACCGTCGAATTATGCATTTTGTCTACAGCCAACACCGGTAGGCCTACGGCAGTCCGAGGTCGTGTCCCTCACGCTGACGGATTCACAGTGAAATCACATTTCAGCTTCGCCAGCTGTTCCAGCCAGAGGAAGACGACAATACTTGTTCCTTTACATCCGAAGAAGGCATGACACTCGACGAAAAGATCAACATGTGGACCCGTAGCGGTGACGGTCAGAGCCCCGAACCGGTTATTGGTACTCCGGACTCCGAGTGGCTTGAGAGCGTGAACGATGATCATGACGAGGGGGGTTCAAACAACACTGAACTCCCGCTCTACAGCCGAGCAATTATTGACAGTGAGGCCTACAATTTACTTCTTGGAGACTTGCGGAGGGAGTCCTCCCTTAGCTTGGATGCGTCTAGAACCTGGACCGTGGACACAGTTCGTCACCTGATCTTGTGCAAACTTCCCCATCCCAGAATCAGCAAGAATCAAGACCCCGATCTACACGAGGTAGAGTTTTTGCTCTCATATTCCGACATGAAACAAAGACTTATACGGGAAGAGAAGAAGGTGGAAAACAAGTATGGAGGCGGCCAAGCGGATATCATTGTTCTGATCAGTTCATGCAATAACCATACCCAAGCCGTGACCCTGAAGGAATACGTTGACCAGACCTGGGGCTGGAGAGGTTCATGGCTATTGAGTTTGGTCAAGGGCATTTCCTCGCTGAACCCCGAAAGATTGTCGACCTTCGGTGAGTTAGACTCATGGATCTCAGCTAAATTCAAAGAGACATTCAGCTAACAGCCTTTAAGACACATCCGAGGGTCTTGTTTCCGTTCAACGTTCCAAGTCTTCACCCAATATCCTAAGAATCCGCACCAAAGGCCTCTCCTATTCCATCGCAGAATATGGCGCTGGGCTGTCTTGGATATTTTCTGCATTGCAGCTTTCTGACGGACATCAGTTTGCCTGTTCTGACCCTTTGATTCTCTCGCACGGCTCAGGAGACTTGTGGGAGATCGACGCATCAGTGTCTTCCCGCTCTGATATTTTCCACGAGATCCGGGGACTATCATCGTTGCAAAAGCTTGGGTGGTTCAACAGATACATTGAGCCGGTCATCACCCAAGGATTCCCGACAGCACGTCGACCGCCCGGTTTCCCAGGAGTAGAGTTATCTCCGACCGTTCTGCGCTCTCTTATCCGGCAAGATGGCCTTACGTGGTCGGACTGCGCTCAACGTTTCGTGGGGCATACAGGCGCACTTCAGCTCGTCAAACGAGAAAACGACTTTTGCCTGTGGCATGCTGTTGTAGCCGAAGAGGACTGCCAGTGTCCTAAGACCCTTCAGCTTCAGAGCCCTATGAACATCGGACAGTATCGCCACATACTGGATAATTGCCTCCCTACATCTGAGCCCCTCACCGGGCTTCCTACGAAAGACACTTTCCCGGCCGGCAAAAGCCCGGAAGCCCCCTCTGACATCCCAAAAGACGTTGCCTCCCAGGAAAGCTTGGCCGCCTCTGGCAGCCCAGAGTCGAAAACAGTGTGTCCTGACACCCCGATCGACTCTGATATGATGTCAATACCAGATTCTCAATCAGTGGCAAGATACCCTTTCGCAGATCAACTTTCGCTGGTTCTGGACTCGGTAGCTCGTCAACTGCACAAAGAGTACAGGGCCAGCACGTCTGTCGCGGAAACCGACCCTAATCACTCTCCCTTGAAATCCTTGGGTGATATTAGACCGGATTTGGAGGGTTTCCAGCCTCGGACTCGACCCCAGGGCCAACAGACTGGGTGCCAGAGCCAAGGCGGTAGTACTACTCCAAGTACCAGCTCTAGCAATACTCAAAGCACAGCTGAGTCCCAGACGTCCAAAAGCAATGCAAAACGGCCGCGGAGCAACGACAGTGGTAAGGACGACAAAGACAAAATGCCACCTCCCAAGAAACCACGCCGCAGCCAAGACCTCCCGCCACGCAAAGTCCTCGCTTGCCCCTATTGGAAACTCGATCCCACAAAGTACCGCAAGTGCCTCAAGCTGGAATCCTTCTGGGAGGTCAACCGCGTCAAGCAGCACCTGACCCGCAAACACCTCGAGCCCGAGATCTTCTGCGACATGTGCAAGAAGCCCTTTCACGACGAAGCCGCCAAGGTCCGACACTTACAGGAGGACAGGGTAACATGCGTCTACGAACCCTGGGCCGAACGGCTCATCACGCGCCGTCAGCAGGGCGAGCTGCACAAGAAGTCCAAGGCGGACACGGAGCGGGACAAGTGGTTCGACGTGTGGGACATTCTGTTCCCCGGGATCCCGCGGCCGAGCTCGCCGTTCATCGACGAGCGCGTATCGGATGACTTCCGTCTCTTCCGGGAGTACGCGGGACATCGCGGACGGGCTGTGCTGCTGGAACAGTTGCGCGCTGCCGGGTTTAACCCCCCCTCGGCCTCCTCCCCCCCGCAAGATGACAGCATGCAGGAATTTCTTTCCCAGGATGCCTTGGAAACATACCGTCTTGAGGCGGTGGAGCGGGCGTTGGAGTTTTTCATGGACGACTTCCTGTCTATGTCTAGCTCTCCCTCATCGGAATGCCCTGCCAGTGAGCGTGGCAACTCCATGTCGGCACCTGAAAGCTCTGGTAGGGCTACACCGGCCAGCTCCTTTGCCGATAGTGGCATGGACTTGAACCCATCCCTGAACTTGCCGTTGGACCTGGACCCTGGAGGCGGCTTGGATGACCTTCTGGGGGACGGATGGTCTTCATCGGAGTTCGACATTGGCATGGCAGTCACCGCAGGGTCTTCTCTTGACCTTTTCGGTGACGACCAGATACAGTTCTCTGGATTTTGTGATGCTGTGGGCCAGGATGGTTTCTGCGAGGGGTTGGGGGATCCCAGCTGGAGTTTAGATCCGGGACAGGGCGGTGAAAGATAGAACTTCGTGGTGAAGTTATAGCACTAGATACGTCTATGCCAAACTACCTACCTCCGGGGGGTACCTGCTGTTTAAGAACCTGCCTTAGATGTCCCGCGGGAAACTCCTTACATTCCGCCAAACTTTGTTTGACCGAGGTTTGAAGCTTTATCTTACTTACACTACCTTGTTAAGCGGCCACCCCGCGGGTCATACCAAGATGTCCGGTTTCTTCTTGAGACTTTTCTCTTCCCCGTCTTACTAAACCACAGAATACAGAAGTAAGTGTTGTGCAGAAAAAAGAACATCTCCTTCTACACCTTAGACATTCCCATTATATACAACAGTAACATTCAGGTAGCGATTATGTATCAGCCTATCCAATACGATGAGACTAGAGTCACTTCATAGGTAAGGATTCATCCCTTGAATAATACAAGTGACATTCCAGTTTCACACAGGATCCGATCCCGAAATCCTCTAGGCCACGTGTAGCGCATTCAAAGTCAACCCGATCAATCACTGTGAGTCCGATACAGCGCCATCTTTGACCTCCCCGTCCGTCGAGCCCGCCACCGTAGCCAACTTCATCTCCGGGATCTTCCACCGTTTCGGCCCCTCCTTGAAGTGTGTCTCGGCCACAAAATCCAGCACCAAGCCCTCCTGCACCAGCGGCGATGTAAGAGTCTTCAGCAGCAACACATCGCCATCCAACCGCGGCGTGATATACCGATCCACCACGCGATAGAAAAGATTATCCCACGCCACGACGCGCGAGTACAAAGCCGACAGCTCGACCGCCTTCTTCGCCTGCGGCTTCCTGAGTCTCTCCCAGTCCGCAAACACGCCCTGCAGCGCCTGCGTACTAATAATCCCCTCATCCTTTTTATTCGTCACCAGCAGCAGCTTGCGCAGCCCGTTCGTCAGCGCCACGGCCGACATGATGCCGTTGTTGAACCCGAACCCGACGTTGGGCGTCATCTTGTGCACCGCGTCGCCCAGAAGCACCACGCGCTCACCGTACCACGTCTTCGGCAGGCCCTCCTCGATATGGGCCATGTGGTGCCACCGCTTCGCCTCCCAGACGTCTCTCATGGAATAGTCCGGCGTGAAGTGGATGTCGGCGTACTTGTCCACCATCGCCTCGATCTCGTCCCGAGTAAACTGGTGCCGCGCGCGAGTCGGTCTCGGCAGGCGGTGGTATAGCAAAAAGTAGCCGCACGTCTGGCCGACGCCGAGCTGCAGCGAGTATCCCGAGCCGTGCGTCTCGTAGAAAGTCCCCGGTTCGAGTTTGGGGAGGGGGGAACAGGTGCCGTAGAGCCCGACATATGTGGTTTCCATGGCGTTGTCTTCCGATTTGTTGGACGACTTCTCCAACATCATCTGCCGGACCGTGCTGTGCACGCCGTCGGCGCCGATGACCATCGACCCCTCGAACCGGGACCCGTCCGCACAGACAACACAAACGCCAGACTCGTCCGTCTCGATGGCCGTGACCTGCTTGTCGGTATGGAACCGCTCGGCCCGGCCCGGGAGTCGCCGCTCCAGCATGGCGATCAGCTCGCCGCGGTGGAACATGGTGAAGGGGTGGCCGTGCAGCACCTCGATCTGCGCGAACAGGTCGGACTTGTAGTAGGCCGTCCCGTCGCCCGTCAGGGAGAGCTTGTGGTTGACGGGCGAGTATATTTTTCGTGCCTCTTCGAGGAGACCGAGCTGGTCGAAGACGCGCACGCTCTGCGGCCAGAGCGCGTTGGAGCCGCCTGCGAGGGGGTCATGGGACGCGCGCCGCTCGAGGATGACGAAGTCGATGTCGGCTTTGGCGAGGCAGTGGCCGGCGATGAGGCCGGCCGGGCCGCCGCCGACGATGATCACCTTGAAGGGAGGCATCGGGGGTGATGAAGAGTGGCGGGGATCTATAATTGTGAAGGAGGGTCCTGTCGATATTTATTAGGGTTCGCCCGACTTCGGTTAGCGGAAGGATTGCACCGTATCGGGGGGCTGCGGGATGGATGGATAAGCTTACCTGGATGAGACAAACAAGGGTCCGGGAGGGGATCAGGGGTGTTGATTCGTGGCTGACTGAGACAAGGGGGGCACGACAGGGATGGCGATTTTGCTGGGTGGTTCGGCCAGGAAGATAGGTATTCGGTAGTTACAGGGCAGAAAATGTCCGGAGGTATGGGTCATAAATGTCGAGCTATGTGGTTATCTCTGGCTTTGTTCGCATCAGTAGGATTAGGAAGACATCCTGTGAAAGGATCCCCGAAACAAGGCGGCCGAAGCCGTAAACGGCTGAATTATACGGTGCAATGCAAATCTTTGGTATGCTGCGCCCCCCAGCCGCACCCGATAGCGTGTGTTTGGCTGTCTCGGCATCGTCAGCGGGCCAATGTTAAGTGCTTAGATGTAAGATTCGCCTGGGCGGGCGGCATTCTCACAGATCCAATAACAACACCTTCTGATACTCTGTACTCCGTAATCGGGTTGGCCTTCCAGATCAGCCCAACCATAATCAACGGCCCTTGACTGGTACTCAGACGCGGAACTGTTCTCTTGGCTGCACGCTCCCTATCTGGTGTGCTGTGAAATATGAGGCTTCGGTTTGCAAGGTTTGTCTGCCTGTATGTAAGTTAACGTACCTGATAATGGATTGTTAGTTGGACAAGGAAATTGAAGAGTTTACACACATGAATACATGCATCAGGAACGGCCGTGTCGGCAACACCTGTGTCTTTCATGTCGATGCTCTCTTCTACGTGGCAGGATATACCGTATGACGCCGGGGTGTCCATCATATCTGGCCTGGGTAGGGCAGATTCCTATGTTGCAAGTTGTCTCATGTTTTGCTGAAACAAAACTCTAGATGAGGCCTCAGACATCGATGCAGTGTTGAAGTTGGGACGAACCGAGTAGGGGGTGCGCATTGAGTAGGTAAGGTAGGTAGGTAATAATCGGGCTCATCGATTCATGGATTCACAACACAGCTGCTCAGGATGCATTATAGCTGTTAAGACCGCTGTTTCTTCCATGTCCTTCATGCCCTAGATCGATATCTATGGCTATAAGTACTACGGCAATATTTCTCGACCGCCCAAAGCTCTCTTGCAAATCGTTTGTTCTCAAAGCACTACTTCAGAGTTTATCACAGACATCGACTGCACTTTGTCACAGTACTCCCTACTACGTACCGAGACTACTCTTGAACCACAACTTTACCTTTCGAGTACATACAGCAATGTGCGTCTACGAATTGGGCGTCACCTACTCTTGCGGTCACCAGACTTCCGGTCCCCATCGGTCGGAAACGTGTAAATGCACCCTCAGACGCATTATGTACGTGCCGAATAAGCCATGCGATGACTGCAAGGAAAAGAAGAAAAATGAACCGGGGAAGTCAAACGCGGCTTCGCAAGCGGCGGATATCCTCGTGTCGATGCAGAAAGATCAGGGACAGACGTCCAAAGGATAAATCTTGAAGAATCTGGTCCCATACAGTGTGGGTCCGACAACACAAGTGTGGTGAGTTTCTAGCAAGACAATACCATATGGAAGTGTTCAGCACTAATTGTTCCCACAGAAGGAATGCCCTGTACCTATTCAAAGGTCGGTGTTGTCTAACGGAATAAGATCAATATGAGTTGGTGGTTTGCTGGACGTTGTCTTGGGCTTTCTTGGTTACCGAGGAGATGCGGCGTGGAATTCATCGGGGTGGATAGATCGCGGAATGGCTAACTGATCAAAGTGTATGAAAGTTATGGTAGTTTTGTTTCGCCCGGTTGTTGGTTGTTGTTGAAAACGGAGCCAGAATTATGTAATTAACATCCAGGATTCTCATCCATCTAACTAAAATAAACTTATTTGACATACTTACAAAAAAACTAAAAAGCAGAACATCGCCAGACAGTCAAGGATTTGTTATTACATTCACACTGGGGTCGGGACTAGAAGTATAGGCAATAATCTAACACCCAACGCGAATTCAATAATTCAATAATACCACCTTTTGAGCAGCGAACTGGCCTCATAGCGTACCTACCTCCAATATCCCAATCCTAATACTGGCGATCTCGATTATATGCACACCTCTTAATCGCACGTCTCAAGCTAAGGCGGCTGCGTATCTTAGATAGGTCGAGGCTGCGGTTTGAGAACTCGGTATAAGTATTTTCCGTTGAGAGAGAATCAGCCGTTCGATAATGGAAACACCAAAAGAACCTGGTAGATAGGGAACGGGGATATATAGGCATGTCAGTTGTCAAAATCACTGTGATCACCCGGCAGATTGTTTGGGTTCATTGGCTAGGTAGGTAGCATATAGAGCAGGTCATCCGGCTCAGCTATCATACCCCACACGACCGAGGTATCACGATTACAGCTGTTTGGGAGTGTAGCTGTCAACGCTACCACTTGATCGATGATCACCATGTCTCAAGGTCCTGACTGTTCATAAATAGTGGACCTCAGCCCCCCTTTTTTGCACAAACCCTTTCCCCAGTATGTTCCCAAATCCTTAATTCAAACCGACAGAACTCCCAGCCGCATTGCTGTATTCATAATCTGACTCCTTACATAACATCGGCAGCGCAGGATACATGTGCTTTGCGTATCGTATCGTCCACAACTGCGGGCACGAAGAGCGTGGCCCCTTATTCATTGGGGCCTGTAGATGCCCGGCCCGGCGCGAGATCTACCAATCTGGGGACCCATGTGTTCGATGCAAGGCAAAACTCAAGGACTTCAACGCCAGGGTGCAAGCGGCAAATGTGCTCGTGGGCATGCAGTCTGGCCAAAGCCAAAGCCAAACCTCCAAAAAGTGATTTTGGGAGATACGATGAGCTACATAGCCTAGGTATGATATCGACCTCGGTGGAGATGATACGACTGACAGAGTGTCTCACGCTTGTAAATGCTAACATAGTTGAGGGGCTAGGTTGATTGGAAACGAAGTCAGGTGGATCCGGCAAGCGATCGATTGAGCGACAACTCCTCGTCTAAAAAGAAAATATCACGACATCAGGCCGGAAGCTGGACACTGGGAGGATAACGCGATGTATAGCGGCTACATAGGCACCTTGGTATGTGGTTGGGAAACTGAGTAGAACGGCGAGATTAACACAGGATGGTAAAACCATGGGCCTTGGAACTCCGCTAGTAGGAAGGGCTATGTTCGTGTCAGGGCCGATCCCAAAATTGAGCATTAGGGTTTCAAAACATTTATAAACTACCTATCTTTCTTGTAATCTCGAAGATGATGCAGTGAAGTGTTTGGAATGCATCTACGCTCCTTGCCGGTATACCCCCGCTTTGATGATCGGCTGTTGGAAAGTACATGTAGTTTACGGGGATACACAGGTAGATAGGTAGGTAGGTAGGTAAGTAGGTTCCCGATCGAGCCTCGATGTGAAGTCGACGATGTCATACTCCGCCACAGATTTTGGTCATCTTATCTCCCCTGCCAGGAAAGAGTTCTTTGTTTGAGAAGCTGTAACATCCACCACCGGTTTTGAGACCAATCTCACTATAGGAGTCATTTGTGCCTGAGCCTCGCATTATATTACGATCACATGTGTCGTTTGTTTGGGTTCATCGGATGGCTTATCCCTAGGTCGTCCGGTTATTGTATCACCTGAATCAGTGGACCCAGCTGTCGAGGTTAGGTGCTGATTCATTGATCAACAACGCTTGGGATCCTGCTCGCATGTTGATAAAGAGCATAAATAGTGGTCTCCCTCTCTCCTACACAGGTCTTCCCTTAGGTAGCGCTTTTTCTCAGACCATCCATACAACTGGATAACAGCCCATTTTCGACATCCAGACTGAACAAATTCATATATACTCGTCTCTTTTAAACGACCAGAGGATCGGGAGCGCAGGAAACCATGTGCTACTATACTAAGGAGACCATGCACGCCTGCGGACACTCATCATTCACGCCCAAAAATGGGTCGATGTATTGTATCTGCAACACGGTTCACGTCGAGGCATTCTTCCGACCCGAACACCCATGCGATTCTTGCAAGACAAACCCCAGAAAGAGTTCAGCCGCCAGTGCATCGAATGCGCCTGTGACAAAGAAGCCCAATCGAAGATCTACGAAATGAAAATAGCTCTCGAGATTTATGATGAGCTACAGACTCCAAGTACGGTAAGTATTCGGGTGGGATGGAGTTGGGTTTCGCGGGACCGCGTGGCATAGGGTTCGGAAATGCTGACATGATTCAGGGGCCGCGGCGGTTCGGCAACAAACGAGATCAGATCAATCTGGTGGCTTGTTGAGGGCTGGTCTGGCAAGAGGAACTGCAACGATATCTACATCCTTAACTAGTTGAGTAGATAGATGGGAAAAGAAAGCGATTTACGCAGAAGATCTTGGAGTACAGATTTGTGATGGTTCGCCGGACGGTGTCTGATTCGGCGCTAATACTTGACTTTTTCTTCGGCGAATTATGAACATGCTTGACTAAATGTCCCCGCAAGAGTCTTCTTTGAACTCTTTGTTTTCCCGTTGGCATATGGTTGGTAAACCGAGTAGGACAACGAGATTTACTCAGGATGGCAAAAGCCATGGGCCTCGGAACCATATCCGCTAGTAGGAAGGGGTATGTTCGTGCTAGGGATGGTCCCAAAATTGAGCATTATTGTTTCAAAACATCTACAATTTACCATTCCTGTACATTCGAAGATTAATGCAGTTGAGTGTCTGGAATGCATCAATAGTATATGTTCTATGTTTGGACCCTACCGTTATGAGGATAAGTAGCTGTGTACTATGGTTAGAGGACACGAATATTCGAAGGTAGTTTACGAGATGTACTAACACATCGGTTCGAAATCGAGTCTCGATGTGGAGGCCACGATACCTTACGAAAATGCGCTATAAGTCACGGCCCTGGCGGGTCGGGCTGGCATATAGCCACAGTTAGGGTTCTGAGGTGCTGACCTTGGAACTCTGGCCATCCTTTTGGGAGTGTTGGCTCATTGTATGTGGTCCTCTGACCCAACCGTCACACTACACAGGTTTGTTGATCTCATCTTCTCTGCCAGAACATAGTTTTCGGCCTTGAATTCCGTATCACCTCCTCCCGGTCTTGAAACTGAGCTCAACAAAAGGCCTCATTTGGTACTTGAGGCATGATGCTTGTGACCACCTGGCAGTTTGTTTGGTTCATCCGAAAGCTTTCAGCTTCATGTCGGTCACCCGGTGCTGTATCCCCTCACAGCTGTTTAGAAGTCCACAGCTGTGAAGGATACTGCGGACTACTCATGATAAATAGTAGGTGCCTAAGGAACATCTCCCTTGTTGTTTCGAAATCTCCCCGCAGACGGTTTGTTTCCCAATCCAGCAATACGTGCAAACAAGAGAACGCCAACCCCCAATCGCATTACAGCGTTGCAGCGTAGTACCTACACACCGAAACGTACTCGTCTCTATTCAGGTTTCAGCATTGAAAACGTCCCTGCCACCATGTGCTATATCCTCTACAACACCATCCACACCTGCGGACACAACAGCCACACAGAGGCGCAGATGGATTGCCTTTGCGACGAGGTCCGAGAAAGAAACCTCAGTGATGGCGACCCATGCCCCCGTTGCAAGTGGAAAACAACGCCATCGGCCGCCGGAGTGCCGTCAGCGAATCCACCTTTTACTAGGCGGCCGTCCGATCGGAGACCAACGACAAGAAAAAGGTAGCTCTGGAGATATAAGATGGGCTCCATAGCGTATATACGGTAAGTATCCAGCCGGCATGACGGTTGATTTCCGCGTAGCCGCGCTACATAGTGTCACGGCCCTGTGCGTGCAGCTGCCGAGGTGACGAGCTATATAGAGCGCTGAGATCAATCGAGCTGTCAGCTTGATTGATTTGTATCCTTTTGGGGAACATAGCCTAGTTGCCGTCAGCGCTGCGCTAGGCCGTGACACATAGTACATGGTGACCAAAAATGCTGACATGATTCAGGGGTCGGGCCATCTGGGCAACAAAGGTCAGGTGAATCTAGTGGGTTCAATGTTGATTGGGTGGGGGGCGGAAGGGAACAGTGAGACCGACTCACGATGGGAACACCCTGGGGCACGGAACGTATCCGCTGGGAGGAATGGATGCAGTGGTGCCAGTGATGGAGCAGGAATTCTTCATCAACGTTATAGGCTACCGTCCGAGACTACCTCCAAAGCTTCCCGAACCAGACATATATATGCAAAAAAAAAAAAAAAAAAAAAAAAAAAAAAAAAAAAAAAAAAAAAAAAAAAAGAAAAGAAAAAAGCACCAGCTTGACCATGGCAAACCCGTGAAATCTGTTGTACGGGCAATGTTGTTTGAAGATCCACGATTAACGTAGATGCCCTAGAACTCATACACTCCAGGATGTAAGCACGACTGAAACAATGTGAAACGCACCACTGTGTTAAAGCTCCAAGTCATGAATCCGAGCGTAGGTCATCAGATGCTGCCGGTATATCTGGTTGATTAGTGTGGTTTGGTTGACAATTGTTCTTCAATTTACGATCATGAATACCTAGGTATATACTCGTAGGCTGTGAGCAGTTTCTCGATTTGTTCTATATGAAGGAACAAAATTATTACCCCCTGAAAAATAAGCCTCGACGCTACTCCAAAATCAATTCTTTCAACTCCCCCTCTCCCTCCCCCACCCCCCAACCAAACATCACCCCCTTAAACCTCTTCCCCCTCACAACAACCAAACCCGCCCCATCAACCCACCAAACTTCATCCCCCTCTTCCACCCCCTGCCCCCCCATCCCCAACCTCCCATTCCCCATCCAGAACAGCCTCCGCCCCTCCAGCCGCCCGCCCACCGCAGCCTCAAACCCATCCGCCTCCCTCCTCAGCACCTCCCCCTCCCGGTTCCTCCCCCCCAACACATCCAACACCTCCCTCCCGCTCCTCACCTCATCAGGCCCAGGAAAGACATCCTCCCGATCCAACTCCCAAGCCCTCCTCAGCGCCCCCTCCAGCTCCCTCGCCAACGCCGCATCATCCCTCACCCGCCGTTCCCTCTCCCGCCTCTCCATATAATCCAAACTCAACTCCGAGCTCCCGAGCACATCCCCCGCCACCCCACCGGTACTTGGCACCACTATACTCCCAGCATCCCTCCCAAACGCGAGAACATCAAACTCAGTCTCGTCAAGCCGGTAGGATTGTTGCACCGCCGCCGCGGCCATGGGATCCAGCATGCGCAGGTTGGGATTCGCGACCCGGGCCACGAGCGAGACGCACCAGGCGCGGAAGGAGGCGTCGAGGTTGGGAGTGGTCTGGGGGGCTTTGTCGGAGGGGATGTCGGGCGAGGAGGTGGTCAGGACGCGCCAGAGGATCTGGCCTGGTTTCAGGGTGCTGTTTGGGATGGGTGAGGGTGGGTGGGTAGCGACAAAGTGGAAGAGGGCGTGCCAGGTGCCGGTGGCGGTGAGCTCTGAGAAGGGGGGCGCGGTGGCGCTGATGGTGGTGACGGGGCGGCCGTGCAGGGTGAGGGTTGTGTTGGTGATGAGGGGGGTTGTGGTGAGCTGGGGGAGGGCGTGGGGGAAGGGGATGGGCAGGAGGGGAGCTGCTGGGTCGGGGAGCCAGGAGGGGAAGGAGGCGTTGGGCTTGGTCCGGAATGTGTGATCCTCGACGAGGGTGAGGAGGGCGAGGGTTTTGGATGTTTGGATGTGGTGTTCGGCGAAGGAGAGGGCGATGGATGCTAGGGGGAGGCTGTAGTTGATGGTTATAGGGCTGGTGCCGGTGCGGCGGCGGTGGAGGCCTAGGAGGGCGTAGAACTTGTCTGCGGTGACGGTGGCGTCAAACTGGCGGCCGAGGAGAAGCAGATTAGAGGCCGGGACCGAAGGGTCGCGGATGGCATTTTGAGCGGAGAGGAGATCGGCAAGTTGGCCGCCAAAGTGCAGGGGTTCTTGGGTGCCGGCGATCTGGTCCTGAACGGAGCGGAAGATGGAAGTGTACCGCGAGAGCATCGTCCACGCTTTGGATTCCTCAAGAATTTCTGAGCAGTGGACAAGGCTGTCCCAGTTGATGACCTGCTTCCCACAGACAACCACCAGCCGCTGAGCCATGGCAACTTCTTGCACGATCCAGACACGTTTGAAATATGGCCTTGCCAGAAATGCTCCGAGAGCAAGCCATTCAGCAGCTGGAATGTCCTTCACAAACTGGCCAACATCAAAGTCGGGTCGACTGGCGACGCTGCGCGAGACGCCACCAAGTCTGGTCAGTAGCCGGGCGGCAGTGTCGACATGGCTGTCGCCTTCTCCCAGCCAGGATACCACCGAGTGCGCGCGAGAGTACACACGGTCCATCATGGCGACCTGAATAGCTTTCTCGGCACCGTCGGACTGGTTGATGCACAGCTGGTCGATCCAAAGTGGTAGCTGTCTGATGTTGTAAAGCATTTCCCCTTGTTTGGCCGCGGCCAGACGACGGAGGAAGCAGAACAAGTTGTATGTGACCGACATTCTGCGTCCATCACACAGGATGTGGAAGCACCGAGCTGCTCGCTTGCTGCTGTACCCTTGTCCCAGGGGCGCCCGATGATCTCCCCAGACATATGACAAGGCGTTGAAATCCGGATCGTGGGCCAAATCAGCTTCTTCGATGTGGACGGTGATGAGATTGGGGTTTGTCTCAGCAGCCCCTTCCCCTTGAGTCTGGACCCTCAAGACACGGATGGACGTGGGCTTCGGAAGAGGCTGATAGGCAAACTCATCCACGTGGCCAAGGTCTGGCAGCTTCGGGTGCTCGGCAGCTTGATGAAAGTTGCGGAGCTGAGACGTGAACGACTCGAGCCTGTCGTTCACAAGACTCGACATGCCTGTGATGCCAGCCTCCTCCATCTCGTTGATACCATCCTTCAAGCCAGGCATGGTCTTGATGTGCTCGAGTATGGATAATGTTCGATCCATACGCTCAGACTTGCTCAGCTTCGGGTCCGTTAGTCGGTTCAAGCTGTCGCTGTTGAGGAAGTCGTTCATGAACTGAAGTGTCGGGACAAGAGTGGCGATTTGGCTGTTGATGTAGTTCGTCGATGTCTTGATAGACCGTGCCGAATGCGCAATCCTCTCGACTGCTTCCCGGTCCTGTTCACTGAGTTCTGTCTCTCGCAACCGATCCGCGAGTTCTCCGATGCGCTCAGCTTGAGCGGCCGTCATGCTGGATCCTTGACCTTGTACAGCGCTAAGCGTCTGTAGAAGATTTTGCATCTGACTGTGGGAGCTTTTGGAGTCGTCTTGGGTATTCAGCAGGTCACCAAACATGGTTGGGTACTTCACTGCCAAGAGCTCCCTGGTCTGTTCTTCGATGCTTTTCGGCTGCGGAGCTTGGCCGGGGAAGAACTCGGCCCGCATCGCATCCTCGAGCGCCCGGAGAAACGTGTCTTCTTGGGAAGCCATCGTACTTGGTCTGCTAGGTTTTTGCGACTTGAACGCGGTCTTGGATTTGGATCGGGGAGATTTTATGTCAAGTCCTCCTGCCTGGTGCTCCCTGGTACCTACATGCACTGCCACCGCCCAAGAGGGGAAGCGAGACTTAAATAGGAAGGTCGGAACACGAATGCCGTGTCACCGAGCTGGCCTAGGTACTAACTGTGGATTGTAAAAGTGATATCGAGAGGATGCTGCAGGTCTCATCGTTCGCGAGGCAATATTCCCAGCTGTTGTCTTCGTTACGTGTAAGTGGTGTGGACGGTGACTCGGGGATCTGTTGCGAGGAACCTCCCCTGCTGCTGTCTCACCCTTGAGCTTGAGCATCTTCAACCTGTATATCTCTCGCTTCATCTCCTCCGTGGACATGTCATCGAAATCCTCGTAACCAACCGGCTTGTCCACTCGCTGTGCCTTGAGGCCATGTCGTGCACTCGCGATGGCGTTATAAACTGTGTCGAATGATGCGCTCTTGTTGAAGACGAGCCTAGTCCGTGTCGGCGTCATCATTCCAAGGCTAGTCAGAAAGTACAGGCCTGATGGAATGGAACCATCTTGGCCCTGGTTCGGCCCCCAAAATGAATAAGTGCAGGTAATGATGCTTGTTTTGGTGAAGAGGAGGATGAGCCCTGAGGGCTGGCTAAATACAGGGTCTGGGTGCATGCGTGCCTGCCATCTTGTCTGGGCGGGTGCCCCTGCCTGGCCTAACAATGTGCTTGCAGGAAAGCTAATGACTACAAGGGGCTCCTTCCGACTGAAAAACTGCGACCACTAGATTAGGTATCCATGAAGCACATAGATAGGATACGGAGACACAAGAAACGTATCAAACTATTTGGATCGTCGAACTGTTACTGTTACTGGTTCTCTAGGGGTCAAAGTCATCCAATCGTGTGATACCGAGTCAAATATGTTTGAGACAGTTGCTGCTGAAACACGATTTTGCTCACTAAACCCTCTTAAAGGCGATGCACTGCAGTAGCCCAGCTGTAGCCACCACTTGTATGTATAAAGGGAGAGATTTCTTCTTCCCGCTATCATGCCAAGGTACCTGTGTCCTCACCCATCACAACACTCAACCTCCAGCACAACCGACCTCCGAACACACCAGGTTCCAAGCGCCGTTGCAATCCAGCTACTCGCCCTCTGTGCCTGCCGTACCTACCATCCGGTAAACATCCCCACCCAGCCCGTTTGGTTCTAGATCCTAGGAACCAAAACTAACCAGTGCTGAACACAGAGACATACAATGTGCATGTGGCATACAACAATGAGATGCGGCCACATAAAATGGGAACCCATTCCGATCCCCGGAGTGCCGCTATGCTACTGCAGGGATTTCATCACTCCGAAATATGTGCGAGCCCAAGCAGAAAACTGCGACGACTGCAAGGCAAAGGGAATAGACGAGCTGGACGAAGTGGCGAGGGCTGCCGAGGACATTGCCTTGGAGGACGAGATCCAGAAGGCGAAGGCCAAGCACTACCCAGAGAGCCTGGGCCTCGAATGTGAGAGTCAACCGCCTGAGGAGAAGAAGGAGTCCGAGTCTCCGAAGAAAGAGTCCGAGTCTCCGAAAGAGTCCGGATCGCAGAAGAAATAGCACCACCACGACGGAGGTTGGACGGCCGTTATAGACACCGAGAGGATGCTGTTGTGTTTGGGGGAGATGCTGCCTGGGTACCTACTCGGGAGGCTGATAGGGGCGGCCACCGGTGGCGAGGTGCATGGATATGATGATGAGGGTTGAAATGACGATTATTTTGACTTGCTGAGGAGCAAGCACACCATAAGAATGAATAACAATAATACAGCAAAGACTGGCTCAGGGTTTCACCCGGTAAAACCCAAAACTTACTAGGTACCTTACCTATGCTGGCATCTCTCTCATTTTCAGGAGATAGAGAACCCAGATTCGTATATCCGCATTGTATTGCCTCAAGTTGACTCTAGTTTCAAGATGCCTGTTGAGTTGAGATCGTTATTGTGTTGGACAAGGTCGAATCAAACCCCTGTACCAAATCGTGACGTCTGTGTCTCGGCTGAATGGCCGAAGTAGCCGCATGCGTCCTTTCGGACTTTGGTCAGGTGATCGCCCCGAGGTATTCTCTCATCCCAGGCAACAATCGTCACTTTCCAGCCCCAAATCATTCGGAGATGTCATTCCAGGACCAGTTTCCCCCTCAAACACCAAAAAATTGCCAAAACGGAGAAACACCAATACGACATGACATCCACCACCGAACCAGGCCCCGACGCGCCATCGGGAGCGGGCCCGTCCAAGATCCCGATCGATCTGACGGGCGTGTCCGAGACCATGCTCGCCACGCTGCGGGCGCGGGCCGAGGACGCGGCCAAGCCGGCGCCCTTCCTCGGCGACACGTGGGCCAAGACGGTGCTGGACCAGCTCGACTGGCACCACCCGCCGACCAAGAGCGACTACTACTTCAACGCCTTCGTCGTCGGCCGCGGCAAGCTGCTCGACCGCTGGACGTGCGAGTTTCTAGCCGAGCACGCCGCCGATGACGGCGGGGTCACGGTGCTGCACCTCGCCTGCGGCCTCGACAGCCGCGCGCTGCGCATCGACGACTGGCGCACGCGGGCCCGCTGGATCGATGTCGACGTGCCCGAGGTCATGGCGCTGCGCCGGCGCGTGCTCCCTGACCTGCCCGAGGGAGGCGATTATCGCATGCTCCAGGCCGACGTGACGAGCGCCGACTGGCTCGAGCAGATCCCCGCGGACCGGCCGACGCTGGTCATCATGGAGGGGCTGCTGATGTATCTGGAGTGGGACGACATCGTCGCGCTGCTGAGGAGGATCTGCGATCGGTTTCCGAGCGGGCAGATTCTGGCCGATGTCTTGGGACGGAGGTTCATCGCGCGCCAGTCCGAGCTCGAGGTGATTTCTAGCACCGGGGCCGTGATGAAGACGGGCATCGATTCGGCTTCGGAGCTGGCGGCCGCGCATGAGAAGCTGCGGGTCCGGGAGGAGACTGGCCCGTGGAATCGTATGGGTCCGGGCCTGTTTCCTTGGTATCTCCGGCTGGTGATGTACATATTAAGCTGGATGCCTCGCTTCAGGTCCGTCAACTCAGATATGCGGTTGGACTTTTAGTGTCGAGATGGGCGTGTTCTTGTTTGTCTTGGGGTTGCACAAAGACACCGAGGATGCCGAATCATGCCGTGGCACCTGCGGCGAGTTCCGGCCCGAGTCCCGATGCCGGGTCGTGTCGGCCCTTTGGTGGCCTGCAAATGTGGCAAGCGGCAGCCTGCAGCCGAGGAAATGGATTCATTTGTTCGTTTGTTCAAACCAGTGAGTTTCAGTGGCCAAAATCCGGCCAACATAGCCCAGTGAGGCCCACGGCAGGCCATGTTGCGGCCCAACGAAATATCTTTCTCGGCGAGACACGTGCTAAAGATCTGCCTTCTGCTCTTTTGAGTGGGAGCCCCCCCCTCCTCTGTGTGAGCTTTCGAAGTCCACCAAGCTCCATGTAGCGATGCCGTCGAAACGCAAGCAGAGGGATGGCGCTGCTCCGGTTTCCTCGGGCCCGACGTCGCTTGCCGGCCAGATCATGTGGTTGCCGTCGCGAGATAACATATCCGTGCCCACCCACCTGGAACTCGGCTGCTACAACCATCCTGTCGTGATCTTGTCCCCTCGAGCGACGAACGATAGCGTCGTCGTCTTGACCGTACGTCCTTTCCCGCGATCCGCCCCGGGGCTCAATATTGACCTCGTGTGTTCTGGCAGGTGACCTCGTTTGGAGGACAAGACCTGTTAGTTAAGCACCCGAAGCGGAAGAAAAACCGACGGCACTACCTGCCCATCCACCCGTCCAAACCTCACCCGGACTCGAACGTGCTTCTGTGCGTAGGCCAGGGCCGGAAGCTGCGCAAGGATTCGTACGTGTGCACGCGCAGCCAGCATAGCATCCCGCTTGAGGCGCTGCGCAACTACGAGCAGGAGCATCCGCACCTGCGATATGTCCTCACGGACGAGTCGTACCGGGAACTCATCGCCCATGCCGGCTTTACTCCCCCACCCGATCTCCCCCGAACTCCATCTCCGCCACTCCTCCCTGAAAACCCACCGGTGAATCCTTCGTGGCAGAGGCCACCATCACCTGTTATCGCACCCGCAGAGCAGAGAATACACTTGAGCTCCTACGGTTCGATCACTCAGAGGGTCGCGGCGACACCTCCTTCCGCTCAACCCACCACAAGACCTCCAACTGTCTTACCTCGATACTGCGACTCGCCGCCATCCTATCCAGTGCCCCCGAGCAACAGTTACCTCTTACCGCCCCCGGTACCCGACCATGTTTCCAGACGCCCGACACGTCCCGACCCCCGTGGCAAGATGTGGAAGCTGGTACTCGTTGCCCTTTTCATCGTAGCGATAGTGGGCGTGGGCTCGACGAGGGGGCTCGTCAAGGCCGCGGTCCTCGGGATCCGACGTGGGATGAGTGCGCTCGGCCGGTTCGTAATAACCGGGTTTGGGAGGATGGGACATGTCACGCGAATGGGGTTCTGAATGAACAAGTGTCAGGGGTTATGGGTCTATTCATCCATTTGCGCGGTTCGATGTGGGGAGGAAAGGCAAGGTAGGTATCTAATGTAAGACAGAAAGATGGAGATGTGAAAGACTGAGGTACAGATTTTTGTTTTGTGGAAGAGGAGAAGCGAGCCTGTGGCTGGCTAAATACAGTACCCTGGGTCCTTGCGCGCCTTCCATCTTGCCTGGGTGCTCCTGCCTGGCCTGACAGACGCATGTCGAGCCGTACGGGTACTTAACATAAGTGCCCTTAAACAAAGTGGTCAGAATTTATCGGGCAAGAGACCTTATTGGTCCCCCCTTTTAAAGCAGGTAGGTACTGCTCCTTCCGGGATAGATTGAAGTTCTGTGCCACACAGACACCCAATCCCCTCCAGCAAACGTCGCTGTCACAAGCCTTGCAAGGAAGCAGCCAAACGGAGGCAACGAAGTTGAAAGGCGCTGGTGACAGAGACGAGCTGCCCCGTTTAACCGTAGACCATTGTATCTGATTTGGCCCTCGTAGTCTCACATCGCGAGGGAGATATACCGGAATAGCACAACCGTAAACTATCCAGCAGCGGTCCGCTGGCTCAATGGCAGAGCGTCTGACTACGAATCAGGAGGTTCCAGGTTCGACCCCTGGGTGGATCGAGATCACTCGTTTATCGTATACAATACGAGTCATGTCTTTTTGGCGACTTCTCTTTTTGCCTCGTCCATTACCTCGCCGCCCCATGAGATAGGAGGTTTGTGGGGAGCCCCAAGGCAGTATACCAATAAAGGACAAGGGCATTTGGGTGACTACAGAGTAGGTCCATTAGATGGTTCCTCCCTCTCTGCAGACAGCATTGACAAATTAAGCCATGATGACCAGCCTCTTTTCCGGCTGCAGCTCCCACCAGACATCGGCACGAACCGGACGCCCCGGAACAGTCACTTGAACCTTGTAACTGAGACCCGCGACATCCTCAATCACCATCAGGCGGTACCCTACGTCGCCAGACCATCCACTCACAATAAACGGAAGTAGGTTACCAGCCCGAGAGACGAAGCTTTGGCGCAATTTTATCGCACTTATGCTTCGTCTGTCCCGCGCCAGCGGGTTCACCGTCCGTCCCTGCGGGTCCACGACCAGGTATTCGATAACGCCGTCTTCTTCGGGATTCTCGAAAACGAGCTTCCTGGAAGGAATCACTTTGAGAACCGCACAGCTCGTGAAAAATGCGACAAGGCCATGGCGGGGCTGAGCAGGCTCCAAGTTGGCCAGGGCCTCGGTCATGGCTTCCAGGTCAGGCTCGAAATGGGGATGACTTGGCGGGTCCAGAGTATCCGCGAACAGCTCTCGTGGCGGGTCCGATATAGCGAAGAAGCGTAGAACAGGCCTATTCCCCCACGAGTTAAGGGGCTCGATCCCCATCTCCACGTGTGCCGGATTGTAATGCCATCCGGTCCACGACCAGCTGGGGAACGGGGGCCGTCGGACCAGGTCGTAGTCCCAGTACCAACACCCCTGAATGACCTCGTCAAAATGTCGCTCGGGGATGCCGTGGTAGAGCGGGCCAACCAGGCCGTTCATCAGCTCCGCAACGCCCTCAAAGGCGTTCTCGATGTCTCCCTTCCGCGTAAGCATCCGGCTCAGGTACTGGTTCGTCAGGTCGCGGAAGAGAGGGACAGCCGCTTTGTAGGCACCCCCGGCACCATCACGGATGGTCAGTATGCCCTTACCCCGCGGCAGAGGCGTCACAAAGGAATTCTCCAGACACACGTCCTCCCGCCAGGTAGCTGTCTGGCACGAGAATATAACTAAATTGGGCAGGAAGATGAGCGCCCTGCGTGAGCAGAGCTCCTCCTGGAAAGTCCAGCCGCGCTTGCGCCAGGTGGAAACGTTGAGGAGGAGGTGCGGCGACTCGGGGACCATCATGATCTCTGTCCCCATGATATTCCACTGTCCGCGGCCGACACTGCGGGTACTGAATACACTCACCCCGCTAATTCCAGTGTCGCATCTGTCGGAGTCGGCCGCGACAATGGTCAGGCAGGCGCTGTTATAAATGCGGAACATCTGCGCGATCTGCTCGTGTCGGAGGCCCGGCTCGTCCTGGACAATGCATAATGCGTCTACCCAAAGATAGCGGAAACCGAGTGAGTTTGCCAGCGTGATGGCGTCCTTGACTGTTGCAGGGAGGGGCTGCGAGCGCAGACGGCCGGGCTCTTGCCAGGTTGCGACGGTGGATGCGGAGAGCTGTGGCTGCTGGACTTTGCCCCAGACGTAGCTGAGGGCTACGTATCTGATGCCAGCGCTGGATTCATCAGGCACCTTGAAGAGACACCAATCGTGCGTATCGATGAGAAATAGCCCTGTTGGCGCGGGTGTATTCGCAGTGCCAACCCCCTGAAGGCCGGTGCAGGTTGGGATGTGGGACGCCTCGCAGGTCCGTAACCACGACTTGGCGAGGTTGATGTCGAACCGGGGTCGGATCCGGTAGCCACCGCCGTATTTGGGTGGCCGTACGAGCGGTACGAAAATGCTGTGGTTCTGTGGTTTGTCCATATATTTCCGGAATGCCTTCTGGAGCTCATTCCCGTGTTCGTCCTTGGAATCCCCCCATGGGTATTCTTCGTAATGGAAGAAGTCGAGATGAATCGAATACGTTGGTAGAGTAACTACACGGACGAGCTCCATCTTGGAGCCGTAATCGCGCAGTCTCACCGCTTTGGACTGCACCTCGTCGTCGCCTTGTAGATGCTGATTCAGAAACTTCTCCATGTCAGGATCGAATAATAATTCGAATTCGTCCTCGCCGCCAGCCTGCCAGAATCTGTCACGGTGCCGTTTGCAGATCCAACATCGCTCCGAGCCGTCATGCGACATGAAAACTCGGTTGATCCTTCGTCTCGACTGGATGCCGGCCGCCACGAGAGCCTCGAGAGCCGCAGCTACGCGTTTACGTATGGTCGGAGAAATAGGTCTGAGCTGATCCAGCCGTCTTCCCTCGGTGATGAGTGGGCTGCAAAGTGTCTCGAGTCTGTTGACTATATCCCAAGTTTGCAATCGGGAGAACTCAGTCGGGTCCCCGATTACCGAGGAAAGGTCATGACCGAGGCTAAGACCGCAGTCACCACACATGTAAACGAGACCATCGCAAACATGGTTGACTATTTCGCCCAGCTGTTTTTTTAGATCCGTGAGAACGCGCTCTGCCGACTCAAGAACCTTGCACAGACGTGGGAAGGGGGCACTGAAGCTCCTGTGCTTGTTAATATCATTTTACTTTGAATGAATCGTTAAGAATGTTTCTTACCATAGCTCAGAGAGAGCACTGTCCCTGAAATGCCTCCCGAGCGCGATATCTCGAGCGAACCTGCACACCGGACAAGGCTCCGGGGTGTAATACAGAGGGAACCCAGTCCAGCTGACGAGGACCAACGGCTCCGCGTCTGATTTGGACGGCCTAATGAACCATTTTTCGGGAGGGCGCGATTTGCACTTCGCACACAGCTTGTCTTTTTTCGATATCGACGGTGCGTATGCGACCGACTGCGCGAGCGCCAGGAATCGAGACATGGTGTGGATGCGGAAGAACAGGAGAAATGCGCTGGGGTTGATGAGATGCGAGGAAGCTGAGAGAAGCTGAAAGGCGGGGTACCCTTTGCACGAAGAAACTTGTGCAGGCAGTCAGGCATCAAGAGTCCCCAGAAGAGCTTGGGGCCAATCACATTCGATTTCTCGTATCTAGTATTTCTCCTGTCGCTCCTTCCGTTTCAGCTCTCCAGAGTCCAGTTCTTTGCAGATGCTGTCTCTGATGAGAAACGGGATCCCAAGGTACAATACATTCATAGGTACTGAGACACTATATCTCTACGAAACAAGACGGCCAGTATTGGGACAACAATAACTGAAACAAAAGGACTGTAGAGACATACTCGGAGCAAATCGGCGAACGGTTTCGACTTTGCAAACCATCTTGACACTCTATCCTCTTGCGCTCGATTGTGTAGGGTCGAAAGGTCACTCTCTCTTCTGCGAACGCTTCTGCCATGCCCACGTCCTCTAACCCCGCGGCTTTCCTCATGATGCCTGCCAAGTTGAGCGAAAAACACAGCTTGATTATATGGTTCTCATGGTTGTTTCCATCATCAACCGCTGATATCAACCCTGATTACAAAGGTGACGATCTTGAAAGAATAGGAGGTGCGAGCGATGAGGCGTTTTCATATTCAGTCAACCTCGGAGTCAAGCGATCATGAAGCTTGCGGCAGCAAGGCCGCCACTGCGGTATATCCCAGCTCACCAAGGGCATTCAATGAACGACTGCGCAGCTAGCCGCGAAGAAATCGAACAACCCATGTAATTTGCGGTCTACTACGCTAAAGCGACCATGGCATCCCATCAGGTAGATGCCACAGTGACGGGGGAGACATACACAGAAAAGGCTTTTGTCTTAACTAACTCTGGGTGGCACATGCTCTCTTCCCAGAGGATTACACCTGACCAGCCCCGATACGGGGGCGAAGGGGGTTCGCAGTCAGTAAGGTGGCGGTGCCATGAACAGTTGTTCCAGCACGGCCTGGTCACTTCATGTTCGACCAGGAGGGCACAGTTGCAGCAGCGTTGGACGAACATGAGGCCTGAAACTAACCAACTTAACCAACACACTGCTCTGATCTAGTCTTACGCGTCATCCATCTCCAGTAGATTATCATTACCGCCTAACAGTACACACACAGTATACACGCCGCTCCCCTTCCGTATGACTGCCTGGTATCCCCGGTGCCTAAACCCCAACCACATGCACATATGCGAAACAATGGCCAGTACTGGCAACAGCAAACAACTCAACACGAACACGCTCGTATCCCCATATCGCCCCATGATCATGAACCGCCAAACCTAGAACAACCCCCCCTAAAACAAGCAAACCAATCATCGTACAACAAACACACCCAACCATCCCAAAACACAAACAATGTCGTCATCACCTCTCATCAGCAGCCGTCGCCACAAACTTGACGCTCTTCCTCCTCTCTCTCTCCGCGCGTTCGCCACCCCTCCCCGGGCTGGAACTCAGTATCCCCGTGGTCTGGGCCATCGCACTCCTTCCCAACGACCCGCCGCCACTACCCCCAGCATGATGATGACTCCCTAGCGCCTCACGGACACTCTCGACCGCCCTGCTCTGTGGCACGTCGTACCCATCACTCCGCACACTCCCATGCGGCTGTTCCAGCCCCGTATTGGGCGGCGCATGTCCATAAGGCTGATGGTGAGCATGATCAGCGGGATGCCTATCTATCCCCCCTATAATCGGAACCGGCCCATCGAGACTGCCAAGCCCCGTGGGGAGTTTCGCGGTACCGCGCGTAACTTCTCGTACCGCTCGGACCACCTCTTCCGACCTAGCCGCGGCTGTCTCGTTGCGCGCGCGGCCGGGGAGACAGGCGTGGCCACATCCATCGAGAGGGCAGCAGCCGTCGCTCGACTCGAGACGGCTGGAGCCGTCGGGCGGGAGGTCGGCGGGGTGGTGTTCCGACTCAAAGGCGGCGTGCCATGCCTGCAGACAGGAAGAGTGTCCGCCGTGGCCGCAGCCGGGGCAAAGCCACCAGGTGGTAATGATGGGGCCTTCTTCGTCGTGTCTGGAGGCCGGTGATGATCCTGTTGGTGGCAAAGGAATCTCTGGTGGCCCATCTCGGTGGCCGCAGACGGCGCAGGGTGCCATGTATGACTTGCATCGGTCGCACCGCCAGACGGTGTCGGTAGAAGAAGCGGTACGGTCAACCTCGCGGGGCTTGCGGCATGTTGCACAGAAGAAGCCGACTTGAACTCCCTGATGGGCAGGTGTGAAGATGGCGGGATAGTCATCACCCCAACAACTCAAAACACCGCCGGGCCAACCCTTCATGCAAAGCTTCCGCAGGAGAGCCGCTTCGACAAACAACTTCATGCTCATGAGCCGAGAATGGTGCTGACGAAGGATGGCGGCAGCCTGAAAAGGGTCAATGACATCCTCTGGCACTAGCGGCCGCAGGAGGAGCACCATTGCCGAAGCATTTAGTGCGGACGACTTGGCTTCAAAGGCAAGCGCCCGCGATATCAGGGTGTAGGGTTGCAGCGGCGGGGCCGTGGTCCTAGACGTCGATGGCGATGACTGAACCAGGTCGGCATACGGCGGATCGCCGGGCCAGTGTAAATAGTCCATTTCGATGATGTACGGTGTTCTAAAGTCGTCCTCGACATCCTCATTTTCAACACAGGGTGGACGCTGGGGCGACTCGATGGCAAAGTCCGTATCGGTTTGGGATCGGTACGGGGACTCAAAGCTGTCGCTGGTCGTCTGCGTGATGAGGTGGTGTTCGTCGGTGAAGGCCGTGAACCCAGTGTCACTTCTCTCTAGGGGGTTACGGAAGGGAAAGCCGCCACGTGCACTGAGCGACCCATCAAGAGTTTTTCCACGCACATGGCTCGGGAAATCACCCTCGTCGCTGAGAAGCGCGGCTTTGATAGCCGCTTGGGTGGGCACGCTGCCATCGGACGAGCTTGTGAGCCCGGTGGCCCTTCTGCTGCCATCCGAGATGGAGAAGACCTGGCCGAAACTTTCATCCGAGTCGTGTCTCGTAACTGGTTTTCGCGTCCTGCTGGTTGAGCCCGGCTGCCGATAATCCAAGACAGGCGGGACGTGGGGTTTGGTATTGGGAACGTCGATAGCTTGAGTCAGAGTGTCGGCGTCGTAGAAGTCGTACCCTTCGGTACTAGCCTGAGATGTTCCGCTATCGTGGCTGATGGTCGAGAGGGGTTCCGAATCCAAGCGTCTGCGCGTTTCAGACGCATGTGCGTGGATGGAAGGAGGAAGGTTGAAGCTCTCTGGCTCGATGATAGGAGTCAGTTTCTTGCCAATACCAGTTTCATGCACGGCGTCGACATCGTGGTCCGTCACAGGTCGGGCAAGGGGAGTGGGAACATTGGAGGTGCTTTCCAACTCCCGAGCCAAGAGCGATAGGGAATGTCCAGATCTGCCGTTATCGAGGCTACTACCGATGGACATGACCTTTCGAGGGGTGATTTCTCCGTCCGCAGCATGTTCCACGGCGGGCATCTCCAAGAGTGGCCCGGTGGACCTTAGTTTACCCTCGCTCTTCTTCTTCACGTATGAGGACTTGATGTCTTCCATGCGGCCCTCGAAATGGTACTGCCCGCGTCTCTCAAGAACCAGCCCGATCCCGTAAGCCAGAATGCGCCAGGTCTGGGCAAGCCGGAACTGAGCGACTTTTTCCGCAGCGCTCGCAAACCTTTCCAGGATCGCGGTGATCCGGTCGGGGAAGGGCTTTGCGTTGGGGGACGAGGGAGGAAGCTGTTGGTGGATGGTCTGCAGGTAGTTGGTTGCGAGGTATTCGTAAATCTCGACCCTGGCCGCAGCGGGGACATGGCCGATGGCCATGGCTTGATGGGGCTTGAAGATTCCGGTCACCTTGATGGTCTGCTCGAGAGAGAGAACATCCTCCATGCCGGAACTCGGCGGCGTGGTGCTGAGCGCGGTAGCGGATCGCGTGCTCGGACGACGCCTGCGACTTCCTCGTCGGCGCGGACCCAGGAAGCTGCCAATCACGTCATCCTCGGAGTCGCTTCGACTAACACTCAGAACCGGTGTGGCTGGACTCGAACTGTAAGACCCCATGGACACGGCCTGGGAATGGACAATGTGGTGGGGCCGTGGGCGATGGGAAGGGGGTCGTTCATCCAGGAACATGAGGACGTCGCCGCGCGAGGAAAAAGACATTGTTGACACAGCCTGACGATCAATAACCTTGGGTGCGAAGGCCACATCGCACTGGTTGAAAAGGCCATCCTGGCCAACAGTCCAGAGTAGATACTGATCACACCAGAGCATCGCGCTGGGCGAGCTGTCAAACCTCTGTATCTCGCGGTACGGCATGGTGGGCCTTGCCAGGTCCCAGATGTGGACCGAGTTGATGCCGTACCTCTTTTGGCTGCTGTCGTCATAAGAAACGGCGATCTGGGAAGCCCTCTTAGCCTGGGCTGTGGCCGACCACTGGCCGGGACGCCACGAAACGGTAGCAACGGGAGCCGGCGTCGAGATTGTCCACTTTGGTTTCTGCCGTTTATCGGCCGTCTTGGACATGTCCCAGACGTGACATCTGCTGTCCCAGCCAGCGCTGACAAGGTGGTCGCCGTCGGGGTGCCAAGCCACCGACGAGCACGTCTTGTCATGGGCATTAATCCTGAGGACCGGGGCCAGAGGCTTACGAATGTCCCATTTCATCACAGCGCCCTGCTCGGTGCAGCAGGCAAAGAAGAAGCCATCCTTGGGGGACCACTGAACGTGGCGCACACCGTCAGCGTTGCACTTGAATGCCTGGATGGAGCGGAAAGTGATGCCGGTGCGGGTCTGCGTGGGCATTCGAACGTCGAAGCAGCGCACAATGCCGTCCTGGCTGCCAGAAAGAAGCCAGGTGCCCCGGTGCGGGTTGATGTCGAGCGTATTCACCTGGCGCGAGTCTTCGCGCATCTGGATGAAGTCGATGCCCCGTCCCAACGCCCCGCCAGTCCCTGCCCGCGCCAGATCATACTGGAAGATCTTGCCGCCCGCACACGCTGTGAATATGGTCGAGCTGCCCTGTCCGGTGCCCCATTCGACGTCGCGGATGGACAGCTGGTCGGAACTGCCGGCGAGGAGCGCGCGCACGTCGAGTCCCTCCTTGATCGAGAGCCCATCGAAATGGACCGTCTTGAGGATGTGGCGACCGGCGAGCACGGCGGATCCGAAGTTGGGGGAGTGGTCGAGACAGGAGATGGGCACGCCGGCATCGTAGACGGCGTTCTGGGAGACCGGAGGCCGGTACTCGGCGACGAGGGGCGACGATGTGATTGCGGATTCGTGCGAGGAGTCGACGGTTGGCCTGCCCAGGAGCCGCCGCATAATCCTGCCCTGGTTGCCAATATTGTACACGGCCTCCATCTTGCATCGCTAATAATCTGGGAAGCTCATGCTGGGATAATTGGCCTCGTCGGCGGACGCATCGTTGGTGGTTGCGTGGTGGCGCGTGGTTGAGTGCCCCGCGGATTGTGGATTCCTGGAGACACTTACAATGCGACGACACGCTCCATCGCCATCGCGAAGCAGCAGCTGCCCGCATGTGATTCTGCCGATATTCACCGCCTTTAAATGCTGTAAGCGGCACCCCGCCAGCTGCCGCTGCGTCTGCATCCTGCAGTGTGGTGTGGGTGCCAAGCTGCCAGGACAGACGCAAGGCCGCCAGGATCATCGATCCTTCCAGGCTTCCAAAACCTTGAAATCACAACATCACTTTGGCAGTTATCCCACTCCCTCCGCCCAGACTCACGAGGGTCGCCATTTCCGACGATGAACCCCGATAGACAGGCGATGATCGAAGGGTGGAAGTCGCCTCGCAGAAACGAAAACAGAGACATCACGGGTCCTCGCTTCGACAGCTCCCATCGCATCGCGAAACCAAACCGACAAGCACCGCCCAAACCGACAGCCGCGGCCGCTGTCAGCAGGTACCTGACCCAAGACCAGCAGTCGGAGCAGTTCATCGCCGACGAGGACAAGTTTGTGCTCAAGCAGGCAAAGAAGAAGGCAGACATCCGCGTGCGCGAACACCGAGCCAAGCCCATCGACTTCCTCGCATTCAACCTGCGATTTATCGACGACGACCGCGATGTATTCGACGACGATGAAGGCGATGTCGAGATCCCCGTCCCGTCCCCCGAGAGCCTGCTGGAAAGCCTCGACGAGTCGCAGCTGAAGGAGCTGGACGAAGACATCAAGTCGTACCACACGCTAGAAACCAACCCCCGAAACAAGGAGTACTGGACAGCCCTGTTGGCTCTCGTTGCGCGCCGCCGCCAAAAGCTCAAGCCTAGCGGCCCCGAAGGCAGGGCATTGGCCTCGGTGGCGTCAGACGTCGACAAGATCCTCAGCCCCAAGACCCTCGAGCAGTTGGAGGCTCTGGAGAAGCAGATCCGGACGAAGCTCACCTCGAACGAACCGATCGACACGGATTATTGGGAAGAGCTGCTCAAGAGCCTACTGGTGTACAAGGCCAAGGCCAAGCTGAAGAAAGTATGCGACGCCATCAAAGCCGCCAAGGTCGAGTTGCTCAAGGCCCGCGACCCCGAGAAGGCGAAGGCTTTGGAGGAATCGGCTGGCCTGCCGGACGTCACCGCCGCCGACTTCGCTTCGGCGCCCAACAAGACCGTGGCCCGCCCCGCCGCGCCTCCCTCGGCCTCTGAAAACTCGTCGGCTCCGCCTCCGGGCACCGCCCGCTTCTCGTCGATGGGCAACGAAGACTTCTCGCAGGCCACCAAAGCACTGTACGATCGCGAGGTGGCGCGCGGCGTGGGCGAGGGCGAGGAGATCTTTACAGGAGAGGAGGCAGTCCCCGGTACCACCACGCCGCTTTGGGCCGACAAGTATCGACCGCGCAAGCCACGCTACTTCAACCGCGTGCAGATGGGGTACGAGTGGAACAAGTACAACCAGACACATTACGACCACGAGAACCCGCCGCCGAAGGTCGTCCAGGGCTACCGGTTCAACATTTTCTATCCAGACCTCATCGACAAGACCAAGGCGCCAACGTTCAAGATCATCCGCGAGCACGGCCGCCGGCGCGGCGAATCGTTTGCGCCGGCCGGCAAGGAGGACACGTGCCTCATCCGCTTCATCGCAGGGCCGCCGTACGAGGACATTGCCTTCCGCATCGTCGACAGGGAATGGGACTACAGCGCCAAGCGGGACCGCGGATTTAAGAGCAGCTTCGACAAGGTATGTAGGTCTCAGACGTGAACTGTTGTGAGACCTGGCGGCCACCGGGGATGCGGCCCGGCCTCGACCCCCAAGCACAAGCCACTTGACAGCGGCTGGGGATCCGCGCCCGCACCGCCCTTCGGTCGCCGTCTGGGCCGGCTTCATGTCATATTTTTACCCTTTCTCTGTTCCTACTCGCTTCCGGATCCCTGGCTCGTGCTGACCATGATCTCTCTGCAGGGCATCCTCCAACTGCATTTCCAGTTTAAGAAGGTAGGTCATTTCGAAGCATTCCACGGCCATGCACGATGGACTAACCGTTGTCTTAGATTTACTACCGAAAATAAATCGCATCGAAGGCCGGCGGACGGGTGTGGCAAGTGGTGGCGTCGGACAGATATTTCGGATCGGGCTGAGCGACTGCGGGCTGAGATGGACAGGACCGGCCCGTGTGCCAGAAGGCCCGCGCATGAAGGTGACGGATGCGACCGGCTCCGACCGATCACAACGCAAGGCACGTTGACGACTAGTTATGCTGAACCGAGCTTAAGTCTGCGCTGTGACACGACACTTCCGGGATGATGGCATCGCATATCGCCTGTCTGGCAGGGCAGCACCGGCGGCTCCACGTCGAACATGCTCACCTCCTTGCGTCGTCGTCGTCTCGGCCTGGATGCCATCTCCCGCGCAGCAAGAGTGTGAAACGTGATGGGCCTGTTCGTTTCGGTGGCTCGCTTACGAGGGGGTGTTGGGGGATGGCCAGCAGCACACTGGCCCGGCAGCAGGTGCTTCTGCGGGTCTTTCTCGCCTCTTAGAGACGGGAGCAAGAAAGACGAGGCAGGCAAATGACACTTCATTCCTCCTCACCGTCGCATAACAGGTGTGTGGGCGGGACTGGTCTTCGTGTCGCGTTGACAAGCAGCCAGGCAGACACGAAAAAATTGAAGACGAGCGTCTTTCGACAGAGCTTCTAGAATGAAACATGATCTGCATGTGCATATAGGTCTATCGCGGTGCGTACTGCACAGTCCGGGACTCCATGACGGCTCTGTTGCGCGCGCCCGGGGGGGGAGTAGTACTCTGGAGGTTGCATCGCCATTGGGTATTTGGACCAACAACCTCAAGCTCTTTTTGCCAGGCGCACTGATTGGCCGTTTCAGGAATACGCCCTGGGCTGCAACCTGCCGAGAGCTCTGCTCCATATCGTGTCCCGCCTTTTTTCCCCTGCCACCAACTGAGCTTCTGCCCGGAGACCAGAGAGCAGAGATCGGTCACGCCGGCGACGGAACAATGGCCGCCGGCTTCTTTTCTCCAGCGCCGGCACGTGAGGAAAAAGAAAGCATGCAAACGAAGTCGACGCAGCAAATAGCCAAGCAACAATTGCCTTGTCAGAAACCGACATGTCGTCACCGCCATTGCTGGAAGATGCGGATAGCTGCGTTTCAACGGCCCACGCCGCCATTGCGGGAAGCTGAGGATGAGCTATCGGATGGATGCTGTTGAGGGCGGTCGCGAGCAGTACGGGGTTAGAATAGTAGGTACCTCGTGCTCCTCCTCGGCCGACCCCCCAGTTACCACTTTGGGCCGGCCGCCCTGTGGCGTTGGTTGTGCCGGGCTGTTGTTGCACCCTGCCGACCGACCACACCCACACCTGGCCTGGCCTTGTCAATCCTCCCGGGGTGTCGTTGTAACTAGGTAGTTTGGAAGGCTGTTAGCCCCATGTCGCATGTCTGGAGTTATTGCATTTCCCATGTCTTGTACAGGTACATTTTCCCCCGTCTGCACATGGAAAACCAGGAATGCGCGGGAGCGCCACCGAACATCTTTTTGCGTTTGCATCTGTCTGTCAGTCTGTCTGTCTGCCCCTCCAACCTTGTTCGTCTTCCTCTCTTTCCTCTCTGTCTCTCTCCCTCTCTCTCTTCGCAGACCAGCACACACACAGAGCTGCACAAAACCACACAGCTACCATTCTGTACACCAGGAAACTGCCCACGGTCTGCCTCCCACGTAAGGGTAGCGCACGATTCCGGGAGGTACATGCACTACCACCACGTCCACCACACCCACCCCGTCCTGATCTCGATTAGGGTAGGTACCCACACGTATGTAGCTAGGGAGGAGGGAGGGGCAGAGAAAAGTAGGTTGGCCAAACAAGACCCGTTGATATGCGTTGGCACCGATTGCCTTTTTCCCATCTTGCATCCCGCCGCGCCCCATCACTTGGTGACTGGTCTGCTGCTGCTGGCCCAGGATCCCCCTGTCCCGTGTTTCTGTCAACTCGGCCGGGGAAAAAAAAAAGGAAACAAGAATGGAGTTGTTGGATGTGTCGGTCACGTTTCCGGCAGGGTTCCCGTTCCATGCTGTCTGTCTGTCTTTCTGTCAGGGCTAGACAGGTCTGCAGTCCACCAACCAGCCCAAGCCATCCATGTCTGTGGGGAGAGAGCAGCAGTACGTAGTGTAAGTATTGTACCACGAGGTGAAGAAAGGAAAAAGCCGGGCAAGGTCAAGGGTCCTTTTGTGTACTGTAGTGCAGGCAAAGGTAAGTGACTTGGCTACCTGGGGAGGTCAGGCAGGCACACCGTCGTTCGCCCCATGTCCTATGTGCATGAAGTGCAAGTGCAAAGTAAGTTGCAGTCATGTCAGTCTCCCGGCTGGGCTGGGGGGGCCAGGCCTGTCCAGCACACCCCTTGTCATATCGATCTCTGCTGTTGCTGCTGCTGCTAACTAGCTTCTTGCCCCCCCTTCTGGCATGGCACGACCAACATCAGCCTGGCCAATCAAATAGCTCCATGTTAAGCGCATCGAGAGTACCAACAGACGCCGTGCTCTTAATCAAGACACGACCGCCCCAGCTTCGTTTCCCTTTTCGTCCCATCTATCCTTGCGGCTGTTGTTGAACTTGATCTCCGCAGCATCTCGTGGTGTTGTCGGTCTGGCGTCGTCCTCTCCCTGCACGGCATCAATAGCTCTTTGGTGCGCCTTCCACTTTTGCCCCTCTGCCAGGCTCGCCTGGTTGTAAGAGGGGAGGCTCAACATCGGACGAGATTCCGTCTCAACTTGGACAATAGCAAGAATCCGCGAAGTGGGCCGGTCTGGGTAGAGCACCCTGACGGCCTGTTATGGATCCTTCTTCCCCGACTACTTCTTCAACTTGCAAACCTGAACCCAGACAACAACAGCAGCAACAGCAACAAGAACCGAAACTGAACCACCTCAAGCAGTCGCAACACCAGACCGCAATGCACCTGCAGGAACACCACGCACTGCAGCAGCAGACACACACCCCAGAGTACATCGAGAGTCTCAAGCAAGAACAATTCTCCATGTACCCGACAACCACCGCGGCCGGTGGTGTAGATAGCCACCCCTACATTGCGAGCCCTACCGAAGCATACATGACACCCCAGTCACAAGCCGGGTCCATATGGGGCACGCCAGCGCGCACCCTAAGCGACGACTTCGATAATACTTCAGACGTCATGGCTACTGCGACCGCGCCGGTCAACAGCACAACGAACTACGCACTGCATGGATCGCCTACTTCCGTTTCCGCAGCGGCAGCAGCGGCGGTGAATGTGGTGTCTGGCTTCTCTTCGCACCTCTCCTCACCCAGGACCAACAGCGCCTGGGTTCACCACCATGGTCAACAGCCAGCAGTCGGGACTGGCGCGCCATCCCCAGGACCGTACCACTCATCATCATGGGACACTCCATCCAGCATTTCCAGGACCGGCGCCGGAGGAGGAGGAGCGGGAGGAGGGGTAGGATACGCGGCGACGACCGGAGGATACGCCACACTCCGAGGAGACGAGCGGGACAACAGACTCTCTTATCACCACTCATCATTCCCATCCGCCGCAGCAGCAGCAGCCACAGCCGCGGCCGCCGGAACCAGCGGCGGTCTGTACACAACAACACCCCAGCCGTTCGACAGCGGCAACATGGGAATAATGGCTTCGTCCCATAGCCATGGGCAACAACAACCAACGGGAGGACACGGCTGCTATCCCGAGACGCACATCCGAACAGATCTCCTCGCGTACAACGTCGACGACGATCCGGGTTTTGGGGGCCATCATCACCAACATACCAGCCAGTATCCCCACCCGGGCCATGCAAGCTTCCACCGCCGCCACCACACAGGCCCGGGTAGCATGGTATCCAGTCCCGGCGAGGATATCAAGTTGGACCTGGACTACCTGGACAGTCTGGACATAGACATGGATGTCCCTCTCAATGGCCAGCCCCATCGTCGGGTGGTGGGCAACAGCGGCCCGGCGACAACAACGACCGGGGACGGCGACCACGACAACACCAACAGAAATCGGTCGACAGGAGGAGGTGGGAGTGGAAGTGGAAGTGGAAGTGCGAATGGGAGTGGCGACCTCCCCTACGCGCAGCTGATCTACCAGGCGTTCATGAGCAGCGAGCGCAAAGCGATGACGCTCCAGGAGATATACCAGTGGTTCAGAGAGAACACTGCGCGGGGCAGGGGAACAAGCAAAGGGTGGCAGAACTCCATCAGGCACAATCTAAGTATGAACGGCGTATGTCTTTCTTTCCTCTTCTTTATCCCCTCCCTCCTTCTTTCCTGTGGTGTGAACATGCTAACACAAAGGGACTGGAACAAAGGCATTCCTCCGCCGAGACAGAACCTACACGACCCCCCTCGACGCCGACGAGACGCGCGACCCAACCGCGGTGCCGACCGATATCCAGCTCTCCGGGCCCTCGGACGACACCAACACGACCGATTCACAGCGCCCCGCCGCCACGGCAGAGTGGTACCTCTCCGACGAGGCCATCAAGAAGGGCGTGCTGAGCACGACGCGCTTCCGCAAGGACAAGGAACAGCGCCGCAGCACGGTACACCACACACGCCAGTCCAGCTCGCACCGAAGCAGCTCGTTCAGCGGCGGCACCAACAGCCGATTCCGAAAAAAGACAAAGCGTGAATCGCCGACTGCCCAGCGCGGCCATACGACCACTACTGCAACAACCGATAACACCACGGCAGCAGACCTCGATATCCACCATTACCTCGCCGCACAGCAGCAGGTCCTCCACCACACCAACGGCGGGAACGGGACCAGCGGCGGCAGCGGCATCGGCATGTCTCTCTACAACGCTCCTCCTCCCCCTCCGCATCATCCAACAACCACCACCCAGTCGGCATACTACGCAACCACATCCCCATACTCTCCCTACACGCACGCAATGGTCAGAACCCAATCCCTAGACCTGAGCGAGTCAGGCCTGGACGAGCCGCTCACCCCCGCCGACCACCAGACCACCTTCCATGTCACCAGCCCGAATCTACACCACGACTGCCTTTCCTCACCCTGCGAACCGGGTACGGCCGGCGGCGGCGGGGGTGGACATGGACATGGGCATGGGTACCACCATCCATACAACGCCGAGGGCGGAGTGGGCGGCGGCCTGGCAGGGGTTGTTGGGGTTGGGGTAGGGGGTGGTGTGCTGGGGGGTACAAGCGGGGATCTGTATGGACATGGACTTCCCTCCTCTGCGTCTGCGTCTGCGTCCTCGTCCTCCGCATATCTCCACCAGCAGCACCAGCACCAGCAGGGCACGCATGGTCAGGGACATGGACATGGCCAGCAGCACGCGCGGTACTAGCCTGCTGCTCGCCTGCTCCGCTGGAACTGGGGGATCGAGCAGATGAGAGCAGAGCTTGGGTGGGAGAGGACTGCAGCTGAGGTTGGAGCAACGAGGCAAAGAGAGAGCTCGATGCAAGCATGGAAAGGGAGAAACAACATACACGCCAACAACAGCTCGACCATTCTTTGGGGGCGACGCCGAGAGAAACTCCGGCGACAACATCACACACACAGAAAAACAACATCGCCGACTAGAAACAGATGGGGTGTGGATGGCATGGCCAAAGCAACAATATGGTGCCATCAATGCCGTGTCTGGTGTGTGAAGGGATCAAAGATACCGGCACTTCCCGACACACATCCACACATCCCACCACCCATTACTACTACCAGACATCACAACAGCACGCACCACCAACAAACCAAACCACCACAGAAAGAAACAGCAACAAAAAGTGCGCATATCTTTTTTGGAATTTCCTTCACCATCGGATGATACCCCGGAACGGCAACAATGCAACATGACGCGAACGAAACACGGAACACAAAAAAATGCAACATCGGCGGAGAGGTCGAAAGAAAGAACCAACAGACATTTGGGGGCTCCCCGGCCGGGATGCATCCCCATCCCGCAGCAGCAGCAGCAGCAACTCGGGGACCGGGAAGTCCAGTAGAGTGCGTTGTGTCATTGGGGTCCGTCCGGCAACGGGCAGCGGTACCACAACCCTCTTTCGGGCAACTCGGTCGGGCCAGCCAGCCAGACACACGCAAAAAAAAAAAAAAAACCGACAAGATCGACAACAGCGGGGCCGCCGGCCGGGACTTCGAACATCGTCTCAGCGACGCCGACCGGGTTTCTGGTTCCTTCCCCTTCCCTCCAGTCCTTGACAGGAAACACAACCATCCTTTCTCCGCCGTGCAGCTGTCAAACCTTCTTCCCCCCACCCCCATGTCCACCCCATGTCCACCAACAAGGGTGTGTGTGCGCGCACGAGGGGAGACATGGCAGAGAGCTTGCAAGGGCAGGGCAGGGCTGGGCAGGGGACCAGGATGATTGATCACAGGCCAGGGAACAAAAAGACGATCGAACCAATCGCCCCGAACTTCATCTTGCATAACGCCAACGCCACGCACGTTGCACTTCAACATGCCAGATAACCTATCTCACACACCTTTTTCATGTGTGTGAGGGGAGTATGTGGCTCTCGAAAAAAAAAACATCGTTTCGAGCAACTTGCACCATGCATGCAGAAAAACGGACAGAAAGACAAGCGGCGGCGACGGATATCTTTCCCCGAACGAACGAGAAACAAGAGAGAGGGCCACGACGACCGAGGACGGCCATGCTTTGGATGGGGATGGGGATGGGGGCCGAACCATACCTCGGGCACACCAAGCCCGCAACTTACACGCACTCGGCACTGTGGCCCGCGCAGCCCCGGGGGGGGACACGGAGGGGGGCATTTGTCAAAATGTCAAATGTCAAATCCCGAACCAACCCCATTCCAGGAGCATACACTAGGTCTCTGCCCTGTCCGTGTGTCACCGCTGCGCTGCCAACCCTGCGGAGGACCTCTAGAGAGGAAGTCACTTCGCGCAATATTTCTCGTCATTTTTTTGCGGTTTCTTTTCCAACCACCACGCACACACTCAACACACCCCTTCTCATTTACTTCACTTGACAAATCTTCACTTTTTTTTTTTATGCGCTGTACTGCGCTTGCAGTTTCCGGGGCGCTTTTTTAGTTTTCCTTTTTCTTTTCATGCTAACTTGGCTGGCCGCCTCTAAGCGGGGTGAGACAGTCAAGGAGCACTCCCTTGACCAAAAAAACGAAGGGGACAAATAATTCGACAATGAACTGGCGGGGGCGGGGAACATGGGGGATTCTCAACGCTTTTTTGGAGGGAAGGAAAGGAGTGGTTGCTGGGCAAGTGACCCCGGGAGTTCAAGGGAAACGATAGAAACTGCTAGGTTTTCGAGTCTTTTCGCATCCATCATCCGCATATGGTATTAGGGGGGGCATTGGGAAACGGATACGGATACGGATGGGGATTTGCATCGCATCGTTTTTCCTCCTCCTCGTGGGATTGCATCGGGGCGGTAGATTTTCTTGGGAGCAATTCAGCCTTCAACTTGGGATGACCATGAGAACTATGAGATAGGAATGGCAAAAGGGAGTTTTCCGGCGTCTTCATCTTTCTCCCTGTCTAAATTCGCCCCAGAGTACTACGCGAAATGGAAAAACACTTGACATCTGTGTCCCGGTGGGTGTGGGTGATTCCTTTTTTGCGCATCGTTGACGGCAGGTAAAAAAAAGGATATCTTATTTGACGTGAGAACAGAGCACCCCGGTTGGTCGTTCTGGATTGGGAAGAGAGCCCGTCTGACTTCTCGAAACCTTGGCGCCCCCAAGGGCAAGTGGCGGGCAGACAATGTTGCAGACGGGCAGCCTTGCAGTCGTAGCTAATGATCATGCTGCATCGAAACCAATTGAGCACCGTATACCTGATTCGACATCGTCTTGGCCGTGTTCGAAGCCGACTCGGGAGCGGAGCGAGGTCGGGAGTCGGTCACCCGGCTGGAATCGGCACTGGGTCGACGTCCCGGTGGGTTGCGAGAGCTGACCACGCCCTGAGCCAGCCACAGATACAAGCGCCTCTTAGAAAGAGATGTGGCCCAAGCCATCGTACGATCGTGACGTCCAGGCTTCGCCGGGCCTGTAGAAGTGTGTCGGCCACCCCCGCCCCACCATCACGTCCAACTGCAGACCGCTGTCGCAGCTACAGATTCGCATCAGAGCCCTCTGCACTAGTAGCCTTCCCACCGCCTCCTCTCCCTTTCGTGACCATGCCGTCTCCGGAGCAGCACATACTGACTTGTCATCTTATTTTCTAGATGGCTGCATGCCTCAGGCGGCGATGGCGGAGATCACCTCGTGGCAGACATGCTGGACGACGCAGCCTCTTCAACTGAAAATACTCCCAGTGCAGAATTGCCCTTTTCACACTCCCGGGTTGGGCAGCGCTGCCCGAGCCTCGGCTGGCCACCGCGCGGCCGTCCAGCGCCCGTGTTGGTCCGGGGGCAGTCCCATTCTGTTCGCCGCCACGCTCACATCTTGCTTTGTCGTCACCGCAAAACAACCTGCTTGGGGAATAGTGACCATACCACAGACGTCCCTGAATCACATTTAATTCTCGGAGAATGAATCTACTGCCGATAAGTAGAAACGACTCGATGAAGCGCATGCGTCTGGGATTGTTGGCTCAGGGCGGTGCACACCAGAAAAAGTGCATCAGAAAAGGCAAAAGATGTGCAATGTCCGGTATGGCTATGATGGTATTGTCAAAGAGATTCCATGAGGCAGTCGAGTTGACGATCCTTGAAGGGTGCGACCGAGAGACTTGTCTTGCGGAGGTATTGTCCCGCAGGCCACGCATGAGCACGGGGTTCCCGCCGCCGCAAAAGCTTGCACCAACTGCGATTCGACACCCTACGGGGGAGTTCTTGGCTTGCGCCGGTCATGCCGTTGGTGTTCGAGTTGTAACTGCCCCCCTGCCACCTCCTCTGCCGCAACGGCTGTAACCCACTCACTCCTCGCGACGGCTGCCTGTCGACGGCGGTGTCGTATTGCGATGCTTCAAAGCCAAAGAAGCGGGAGATATCCCGTTTCTGTATGTTTGCAGTCCTTCATCCTCGATAGCCTCGACCCTGCAGTTCTGTGACTTGCACGACGTGGCTAGCCAACGCCCTATCGTCGAGCACGGGACACACCGATCGATCTGCCGCTGGGCTGCCAGTGTCAATTTCCACGGCTAACATTGACAGCCAATGTATAGGAACATCGGTGTAGCCAACGGCGGAAAATGAAGGGGTAGTGACGCGATTTGAGAGCCTATGTAGTGTTACCGGTGTTGGCATTTGAAGATCCAGATGTCCGGGGATCGTCAACAGCTGCAAGTGGACAGCATAACAGCCGGGAGGGGGCTGGCGGGGGAATGATTGGATCTCATCTCTGGTCGCGGCAATCGAGCGCGTCAGGTCCTGGTCCTAGACGCGTTGGCGCAAGACCAGCAGGAGGTCATGCTTTCGGCACCGAGGGGGCGGGGGACTGGTGCAACGTCGTGACCGCATGCCTCTGTGCGGAAACATCGTATTCGCAGAAGTGGCAGCCAGTATAGGTCGGACGACATATCCATTGAAAATGTCGGGGAAACGCGGTGTGCGTACGGTACGGGAAGCAGACGCCGAAACATCCCAAGTCGGCCCGGCTCCACCTCCACCAGCATCGGTACTAAAAAGAACACCGGCCGTCTGCCACACTGCCACATCTGCCGTTGGGCGCTGAACCGACTGAAGTCTGCTGGGCAATCTAGGCTGTCATTTTCCCCCTCCAAAGTTGCTGATTCGACACGAGTCTGTCACACCCTCCCTCCCTGGCAGGGCTCGACAAACCGGGCAAGCCTGGCCGACATGAACCCTCCGCGTTCAGGGCGCTGTACACCGACGTCAGACGGCACAGACCGCGACATCGCTATTGGCCAAACCCGTCGGGGCCCGCGACCCTTCTCACGTCGTGGGCGACTTGGTCGCTGTGCTGCGAATGGCGGTCCCGGGGTCGGAGAAGTTTCCGCTGAACGATGACGGGATGATTGGACGGTCGGGGCCAAAATCTTTCCCCGCAAAACTCTCCATGCCGGATTGAGAGCCAAGCGCAGAGTTCACGCCCCCAAGAAGGCCTCGCGAGCCCCTCCGTCCAACCAGGGGCTGCGGTGTGTTGGGGGCGCACTGTAGCCATGTCTCAAGCAGGGATAGGGGTGTCTGCGTCCGTCTCTGTGCCCGGCCCCCGGATTGGTTACCAGTCTGTCGGGTCGGGTACGTACCGCCAGGCGCCAACATGCACAGGGGTCAAGGTTGTTGGCGCCGGATTGAGCCGGAATGTACCAGTGCCCCCAGCTTCCACTCTGGACTGCAGGCTAGACCGCTAGAGGAATCTGCTGCCCTCGCTGCCTCGACAGTTCCACCGCAGGGAGACTGGACGATGAATAAATATAGATACGAGTCGGATGGGTGTTGATGCCTGCGTAGGTGCACGCGAAGCTGCTGAGATGAAGAGTTCGAAGCTGCCGTTTGCATGCAGCCGGCAGCATCGACGCTAGCCGACAAGGCGAAGCTTATCTTGCGGGAGGATTGCAAGAACCGTCCAGAGTATGTAAGCGCGGATGCCACTGCGACAGGGGATCGCAGGTCCCATCTGAGGCGTGATCTCGGGGACCTGGCGGCGCAGTTGTCTCCGATCGCCGACAGCGGAGTCTTCTCTCGTCTTGGCTGCTTCCAACTTCCCCTCCCGCTGTTGGTCGCAAGGCCGTGACAATTGGTCAACTGCCCATTGGACGAGTACCGTTGGCAGCATGGTGTGGAGGGGTGCATCGATGATTATGGCATGCGGGGGATCGCCGACCGGCACATTCTCCGTGAAAGCGACCCGTATCCGCACTGGACTGCGGGCCAGGACGTTGGCCTGACCCGACCCAATCTCGCATCTCAGCTGCTCTTCATCCGAAATGCATGCAATTCAGCATCTCCCAGTCGTGGAACACTAGCGGATGTCGCCTGTTGGTCCTCTCAATATTCGTTAGGACACGAGTTCGGAACGTCCGCCCATCGTCAAATGTACTCCTGTGTACAATACAATACAAGCCCTTGAAGCAAATGAGGATGTTCACACCCATCCTGCGCCTCGTGGTCTGTCGCGAAGGGGGGCTTGAGAGGTCTCAAATGAGGATGGATGCCTTGACGCAGACACGGCAAACTGGGTAAGAAAGCCGTCTTAACGTCAATGTCCTGGCTTAGCGAGCACGACCCGTCGTGAGCAGTCTGTTGGTCGTGGGTCCTGGAGGTTACGTTGGTTTGGCGCTGTATCCGCGCAGAAATGAAATCCGTTATATCTGTGGCTTGACATGTCGTCGCCCAATGCAGCATGGATGGCACCTCCTCCCGCGCCAGGACTCGCCGTTCGAAACCAGTCCACTCAGCGAGGTCGGAATTTCTCTTCCGCATCGCTGCTATGGGTACGGCACTAGCCGTCGCTTCGGATGCGGTAACCATCTTCCAATCTCGGGGTGGACATCCCGAAGACGCGGCGCGACCCTCGCGGTTACAGCACATGAACTGTAAAGTCAAGAACATCGAGCGGCAGCGATCGCGACGGCTATGCCTAGTCGAAATGCAATGATCCCGAACTCATTAGTGTGAATAGACCCCGCGGCGGGGGAGGGCCGACTCCCCAACGCCTAGCTGGGTTGTCAAGTTAAGCCACCAGAACCATGACAGCTCAGCGGCATGTAAACTAGGCTGGTTACTTCCCGCACCTGTCCTCTTGGTTGCATTGTGACAGCTTGCCGTGGTTGGTTGCGCGAGCCAGATTGATCACCGCGCAGAAATGAGAGCGGAACTCCAGCCCCAAACCGGAAACTCCCGCTCGACAGGCAGTGGGGTGTATCAACTGCGCGACAAGGCTTGCGTTATCAGAGGCCGTTCAAACGAGGCGCGGGATGCGCGTTCTGGCTGGTGCGGATCAAGCATCGAGCAAACGAGAAGATTCTTTCTGTCGATTCTGACAATGGTGGAGGGAAACATGGTTTCCATGCAGGCGACCTAATAGAGACCTCCCAGCCGTGGTGTGCAGACGGAGACTCTGTCGCGACGCCTTCTGAAGAAGGACCAATCCTGCCCGTTTCGAGCGGCAGTTCATGGATCACCCAGCCTCGGTCGTGCTCTCTCATTGATCAAACCGGATTTCTGGTATCTGGGCTTGTCAATCGGTCCGCCGATCCCGCTCGATCTCGATAACATTGAGCACCCAACCAGGTTCATGGGACCTGTGTTACGGCATGTGCAGCACCGAGTCCCTTCCTCTGCCACCTCGAGTCGTTCTCAGGCACAACGGCCAAAGGACGCATCATGTTCTGAGTCTTTGACACTAACGGAGTAGAATAGTTGGCGTCAACGAAGCTCTGAGCCCCTGAAATCGGCCATAGCTTCCCAGTTCAGCATGCCGCCCAGTGTCATCCACTGTTGCTGGTGTGAGCAACGGATGCCGACGATGAGAAAACTCGGGCCGAGACATCAGGGACGTCCCGTGGCATCACGAATTGTATTGAATTGCGGCTGCCTGGACGGCAGGGGTTGCCGAATTGTGGAGGGGCACTTGGCATAGGGACGACGTCACAGGGATGCTCAACCGCCTCGTGCGTGGATCATAACCCTTGCAACATCTATCGCCGCAATGGCACACCCGTCCCTCCAGCCTCACGGATTGTCCAGAACCCTTCCATTCGGGAAGGCAAGCAGCTTGTCTAATGCGTGGCGTCGGCTGTCTGTCGATCCCCAGCGAGTAGAAAGTCGCCTGAGCGGGAGGCACAACCCTATTGGGAGCCCACCCTCGGCAGGAAGTGCACTCTCGGAAACCGATGCAGTAGCTTCAAAATCACCACCATGCAGGTGTCCCCGTCGATATATCTGCTGCCCGTTCAATTCCCTCGAACGGACCGCGGGAGCTAACCGGCCTCGAGGGTGTGAGGTTGTTGTTGCGTGTGATATTGCCGGGCTCCCGGGCAGTGGATATGACAGGGTCTGTGTTGCACCCGATATCCTCTCCAAGAGAGCGGTCAACCCAGATGCGAGAACTGACGGAAGACCTGTCAGTTCGTGATTTGACACGGGATGCACCAATCAGAATCGCGCTTGTCACCGCGGCCAACACCATTGGCCGACGACAGCGACTCCAAGACTTGCGCCATCTCAACTCGGTGCGGCATTTCTTGCATGAGCCGCTGTCAGCTTCGCAGCTGCTGCGACGTCGTCAAGGAACGACGGCATCATTGCACCAGACGAAGACAGTCCGCCGAGACATCTCAAACTGTGCGAGGTTCGGTGCGCAGTCGATGAAATGCCTGTCTACCTTGAGTTGAATATAGCTTCATCCGTGGCCGAGCGGGCGAGGGTACGTCTCTGGGTAAATATTGACCTTGCAACCTTGTAGTGCGGTCGCGCCCTTCAGTTTGAAGAAACGACGGGGTAATGGAACGATGGCGGTCCGCCATGCGGCCGAACTTGCCACGGGGGCAAGGGACACAGGGTGGAAGTTAGAGGGATGGCGTTTAAGGCCGAGCGATACGCAAGAGGATGCACAGCCAACAGATCCGAATACAGGCGCTTCCGTCGACATACTGCGAAGGTTCTCCGGTTATTCCGTAGAGCCTGAGAGCCGTCTATCTCCTGAAGTCAGGCCTTTTCGCGCTGTGTTCCCGAGTGCAAGAGGAGACCTCAGCCTCGCAGCGTAGGCGTGCGTCTTGATGTACGCAGCCCGGGTGAAGGAGGCGACGTGTGCTTGGCTAGCTTGGTCATCGCAACAAGATCGTCTCCTCCGGCCGTAAAGGTATGCCCAGCCATGTCCCACGGGTCATGATTATCCCAGAGCTGCCAGCGAGGTGAATGGACGCAGTAAATTTTACACGAGCCCAGGAAGTGGGCGGGCTGCTGTGATCTGCGGTTGACCGCGCTGGAGGCCGGCTGTCTCCAACACGTTGCCCCCAAGTCGTTCAACGAGCACCGGGACGACCTTTCTCGAACCGGATATGTCGTGTTTAGAGGTTTGAGGCGCGACGATTTCGGCGACACAAGTAGATGCACGGGACTTGTGGTTGATGCAGAACAGGTGGAACAGATGGCGGTAACGAGCAGCCGCGGTGTGACGGTACAGTCCGTAAATCCTAACTGCCATGAGACCTTTCTTTACGCGGCGAATGCATATGAGACTTCCATTTATGTGGCATTGCGTACACATGGCGCAGGTTTGTTGTGGTAAAGACGCCAGGCACGACCTCCAATCCATCATATTTTTCGTAGACCACTGGCACTCGATGAGGGATGTCGATCTCCCAGCAAGACTCGGATTGTCAGCGGATGGCCAGATCGTGATATGAGTAGATGAGTCAGCTGCTTATCACGTCGTCAACCTGCTAATGCAGGATGTGATGCTGGAGTAGATCGGGCATCTTTCAGAGGGTCGAAGGCTTGAGGCATGAGGTGCCACTGGACGAGAGCATGAAGTATTGATGCCCACCAAGTGTTTCTCAGAACTTCCGTTTCTTTTTCGCAGGCGCGGCAGCGGCCTTCCTGTCAAGGTCCCGTTTTAGTTCGGCTCTTATTCGATCGGCTCGCTCTTGTGAAGTCTCCCTTGGCGTCTCTCTTACAGGAGCGGATGGCTGTATGGTACTTCTGCCTCGCCCGCGCTCGCTTGATTGTTCCGCTCGTGGTAGCGCTTCCGTTGGAGCTCTCTTCCCTATAGCACCAAGTTTGTGGCCCCTGAAGGATGACGAGGCGGCCGGTGGAGCCTCTGGGGACGACGGTCGAACGTCTTCCGCCTTCACCGGTGCTTCCTCAACCTTGCCACCAATGCGACCGAGCTTGCCCTTCCTGGTGCCAGACCTCCGCGGTGGAGAATCCTTGGTTTCCTCGTTGTCAGAGGCTGTGTCCGACGCTGTACTGCTGTCTTCATCCTTCCCACGTGTGACTGTTTCTCGGGGCGCCGGTGCTGATCGCGTTAAGGGTGGCGAAGGCCGCTTGCCTGCACCAAGAGCTCCGATGCGTGGGCCAGCTTGCCTAGGAGCGCCGCTGGACGGCAACGAGGCGCTCTTGGGAGCCTCAGCATCGTCATCGCCGTCAGTGGTCTCGTCATCGTCGGCAAGTTCCTGACGTGCTGTCGCGTCACGTTTTCGCGTCGACAGCCCGGGTGGCGTCGCCTGAACTTGGAAGTCGTCATCTTCGTCGTTCACCGAGGGTCCGGCCGCAATGGCTCGTGCTGGCGTGGAGGTACCGGGTGTGGTTTGTTTTGGGCGATCCGCAAGAGTTAGAGCTCGACCCTTGCCGAGTTTGATCCACCAGTCGTCAAGAAGACGGGATGCTTCCAAACTGAGACCGGACTCGTACGTCAATCCCGCGCCTCCAAAAACGCCTTCAAGGATGGATGTGACATCAGGTTGTGTTGAAGTAGGTTGTCGCTCAAGCATCTCACGACGGAACTCATCCTCCCGAAAAGGGGCAAGACCTTTGACCTTCTCGTCTGCGACCTTCCTGGTAACCCTCCGCTTCCCGGAGAGGGCGTTGAACACGTGCTCAAGACCTATCCCTGTTGCTTCCAGCTTGTCGACGAGCCTAGCAATGACTGCATCCTTATCCCGGATACAGGCAACGAGCTGTTCTACCTGGGAGGCTTGGGCCTCCTGGGCCAAGATGAGGGGGAGAACTAGCTCCGTTGTCAGAGATGTTTGGGGGTTCTTTGCAAGGTGCATTGGCCATCTGAATGGCTTAAGCGGTTCGGGGAGGACGCAGGTAACGTGGATGAGAAGGGAGTCCTTCTGATCGGTCGCAATGCTGAGGGACGTGTTCGAGTGTTCTGGATCACTGGGGTCGAAAGCCGCCCGGAGGAGCTCGAGCATTCTTTTTATTTGATCGGGCCCGTCACTGGGGTCGATGCTGGTGTCCTCAACCACGCCCCGCTTAATGATCGGCCTGCGCTCCATGCTCTCGGACCATACATTTGCGAGATCGGTCAAGCGTAGCGTGTATGCCTCATCAGAGAAGTCCGCAGAGACGAGGAGGTTTGGGATGCCGGAGACGTCGACCGGAAGCAGGCGCCATGCTGCATGCCCCACCATCGCGAGGGTCGCGGGTCCGAACAGTGATGTTATTTAATGGAGTGTGTCGTGGAGTAATTGGATATCTCGATGTCGAATCCGCAGTCAACCGGCTCGTCTGAGGCGCCCTCACCACGAGATTCGCGTCAAGAACAGCACGTATAACCCCGGGACACTCCAAGAAGCGGCATTCAAGTCGAATTCCCTCTGATCAAGAGTTAGCTGCATGATGCCACTGGGGAAACAGAGAGGCATACATAGGCGTGCTGTTGTGATGGAATTGATGTCAGACTATGTGGTCCGTGCACGGAAGTCACGACGCTGCGACGCTGTCGAAATGTCGGGGATTTTCGAGGATGAATGACGTGCCAGCAGCGCTCCGTATGGAGGAATAGGTGGCAGAGGTTACGACGACGGTCAAGTGAAAAGGGGTTGAACGGCAAAGCCGGACGCGTATGTCGAAGATTCGTGATGGGCAGCAAAAGCGCGTCGTCAAATTCGGGCTTTGGAAAACGAAACGCGTCGGAAGCATATGACGTCGATTGGAAGCATCAACTTTCACCCACTGGTGGTCGCAACGAAGCTAGTCAACGAGGACAGAGGAAACAGACATTGGACTTCTGGATCGTGAGCCGCGATCGTGAGTCGTAAATGATCGAAAGAAGTGGAAGTCCGCACCAATGTTCCTTCCAACTTCCAGGCTTGTCAGCGCGGCAGTGGGGCTCGCGTGCCCCAGCCATTCCGACCCCTCATGTCGCCAGGCAGACAACCCCACCAAACATAAATGCATTGGTCAATTTGTCCTCCAGAGTTATCAAAAGTGTGAATGCTTGGAAACTCGACGATCTGCCTTATGCGCGCCTTCCCGGCGTATTAAGAGGATCTCCCAGCATCCGCCTTCTGGTCGTGTTTCTCGATGACTTTAACCCTCCAGTGGCAAGCAGTTCAATACCAGTATTTTTCCGCCAACTAGCGCCTCATGCTTTGCCGATAGCCATATCTGTTTCCAATCAACTCTCACTCGTAGCATCAATCATGGAAGTGTTTCCACAGTGCTGGATGTTGGGAACTTCTCGACAGGAAACTTTGTGGATGGTGCCGATGAGAAATGGACAGCTTTCCGCAAACTTTGAGCCATGGGATATTTATACATCGCTCCGACTCAGTACCTTACTCAACCCAATAAGTGGTTCAGCATTTGTAAATTTCTTGTCGTTCCACGCCGTCTCTCGATCTTTTTCCGTTTTAGAATTAGACTAGGTAGGCAGGGCAAGGTGATCTACCCAGTGTGCCCGGTGCCAGGAAGGCCAGATTACTCATTTGAGCAGTCAGGTAGGTACACATCAGGCTAGGTTCACCAACGTCGCAGCTGAAATTGGATGTTTGTCTATTACTCACTCGTATGGTAAACGGGCTGAAGGTCCAGTTATCATAGCGAATGTACATCTCAGATCATGCTGGAAGCTTCAACACCGAGAACAATGCTACGGGCCTTACCAGAGCATGGTACTGTGCAAGGCCAGTAGTCAGAGTTACAATTTCCTATACATTGTATATACATCATTCTCGCTTCCTGCACGTAAGCAAGGCATGCTAACCATTGCACAATACACGTCTGCCAGAATCAATGTTGAAGTCAATTCTGCTGAAGCAGTCCTTTGTCGCTCCTTCCTTCTCTGATCCAGTTTCTGGGCCTTCCATCCGAACTTTGACCCTTGTACCTGGGCACCCAACTTCAAAGTACCAAAAATCTTTCCTTCCCGCCTGTGCTTTCTTCCTCAATTCAAACACACTCTCCACCATCCAGATTGGGACCACAACACCGCGATCAACAAGACCTCAGCTATGGCAGTGATCGACAACGTCCCCGGCGTCGAGGTCACAGTCGAGTGCGACGGCAAAGCACTTGATGAGTATGACACTGGCCGCAATTCGCATCCGTTTACCCAGCGAGATTTTCACTTGCCAAAGACGCTTCCGAGTGGAACTAATTCCAACCAGCCACATGAGCTCCCGTTGGCACAAAAGGACATCGAGGCAAAGCCCGGCAAGCGCTTTGGATTCCGTATCAAAGTATTCCCACACTTTGTTAAACACGGTCATCACATCGCCTACCGTGTCACAGCAGGCAATCTCACCGGGCCTCTCGTACACATGGCCAGCTCATCGGAAGTTGGAGCAGAGGATCATGGGTCTTGTTTTTTCGATGGCTGGGCCCAAATGTCTAACTCGATGAGATTAGATCAAAAGTTCCGCTTTTCTCAACTAAACCCAGGTTCGTGGTATATCACGTCGTGATCTTGTCTGATCTAATCAGTATCCAGTTACCGCCGATGAAATCCTATCGGGTCGCCGAACTTGTCATTCGCTATGGCTGGGCAAACTCTGTGTTGATTTATTTCACATGGAAGATGCCAGCAAGTTACAATTCCCAGACGCGACAATGAACATCGCTGTTCCGGAGGACCTGGATGTCTATGACAAGATTCTTGAGTCCAGGAATCTGGACTGTGGTGTCGGGTAAGGTGTCTGCATTCTCGGTCACTTTTGGAGCAGTCGGCCAGGAGCTGGCTAACATGCATCCTCTATAACCCAGTTATGACAATATCGCTTGTTACTATTCCCAAAGAGCCGCGGTCGACCCGGTTTTCACGGATGAGCACCAGCGATCCTTTGCGAGGTTCGAGTTCGACTACCGAACAATGGGTGAGTATCCCGGCACTCGACATGGCTTCGTAAGCCAAGGCTGACAAGGCGAACAGATAGTCTTATCCGCGCTGGGATTGTGCCACAGAACCGGGCAATTTCGGTCACGGACGAAGTGCGGGCTATGACGGAGGACCAAGTTCGAAAGCTCGCCGAGAAATTTCTGGAGCAACAACGGGTGAGTGGGCGTCACTGATCAATGCATTTGGCCATAAGTTTATCGGCGGATGACTAACTTGGCTCTCTGTACAGGCCAGTAGATCAGCGGTCACTGGTAATACAAAGACAACACCTTCACACGGCAGCAAGCGAAACCACGAGGATATGCTGACCGGGGACGCCGAGCCCGAGACGAGAAGGGTGACTCGGCGGATGATCCGGCGGCGGGCTCGAGGTGATGACAACAGCGACAAGAATGACAATTAGTCCAGGAAAAGTCGTGGCTGACGGCGTATGTGTGGGGAACTGGGCTTAGTGATGGACGTCTGGTCAGTGTGTACCTAGTGTGGAAGATGTAGTTATCTGCCTGAACCAGATCCATCTGAGCACATTTGGTGGTTGTGGTTAACCCGATCCGTTTGCTCACCCGTTTGCTTGCAACTAAAGGAAAAGATTGAGACGGTGACATCCGTCTAGCCTCACTAGCATCACTGGCGATCTACTAGCCAGGAAGTCTTCAAATCCTCACAGCAGGAACGGTTCATCTACGGTATTCATTCCCGAGATGGCTAGAGTCACGGACTGCAACCCAGTTCACAAACCCTACCCAGGCGCATCACAGTGAAAGTTACAAGTCATCAACCCAGTCAGCGTCTCATAATATCTTTGTTAGCTCGGCTGATCCGTCCAGGCCGGGGATGGAGGATAGAGGCGACTGGATCATGGCCCTTTATTAGGGGTGGCCGACGTGGCCGACGGAGTGGGGGTTACAAAAGGATTATTCTAGCTCACGAGGACAGGATCAATGCCCAAGTGCTTGCGCAGCGAGGAAAAACAGGGCCGGCCACGGAAGGGCCCACAGGGAGGAAGAATGATAAGAAGGGAGGGAAAGTCCTGTATCTTGAGTAGGCTAGAGTCCAATGCTGTAACCCATCCATCCCCAATAAACTGTTGTTCTTACCTTGGCCGTGAGCCTGGCTCAAGTGACTTTTTACGGCCTGCAAAGACGTTGGTGCGTCAAAGGTGAACGATTCTAATCCTCGAGTAGTACCTCCACTACGTGACTTGTGTCTAATGCGGTAGACTCTTTGTACCTTACCTAGATACGGTCAACTTCGTCCCTCTAGCCACCCCTCTACACATTCTCGGTGGCTTTTGGTATTTTTTGGTGCTTGTACCAGTTTTAAGAGATTTTTGGTGTGCTTCGGGGCAATTCCAGCATCCCACTCTGTTGATCGCGCTTTCCCAACATGAACTTGTCCGGCAGCCCCGCCGCCACGTCGAGGTACCCCGGCAACCAGGGCGTTCTACCTTACTTGGGTTAGCCTTGCTTGCCTGTTGCGTTGGGGACAACGGCTTCCAAAATGTTCCTCTTCATTTCAGCATCTTCCACTCATCCTTGAAGCTTCCGCACCCGAAGTTTATCCCACCCCCAATCTTTTCCACCCATGTGGCATCTGGCAATGAACTGATTGCCCTGGCATCACAGTTGCAACGAATTGCACTGGTAAGTCGGGCTTCCTGCAAGTACCGCGACGTGAGGGATCAGAAGCACGCACCTGTCGTCTTCCAGAACCTCGTGTCCTGACCATACAAGCCAGATCGCAAGTACCAGCAGATGACGAGGCATTGGGGTCGCCACCATGGCAGTGATCGAATGTATTCCGGGCATTGAGGTCACTATTGAGACAGACGGCCAACCGCTCAAGGAATTTGACCCGTGTCCTCACCATGACATCTCGACGAAGCAATCCTTCGATCTGCCGACGACAAACGGATCAAGCCGACCACAGCCAATCCCCCATGTTGTTAAGTACATCGAGGCAAAGCCTGGGAAGCCCTTCGGATTTCGGTGGAAGAAATTTGAGCACTTCGAGTATCGTAGCCACCATATCGCAGTTAGGGCCAGGGTGAACAGCCGTGGGGGTGTGTTCATACAGGTTTATCCGGAAGCTAACCGGGAGGTCTGTACGGCGAGTCACCTAATCGACGGTAAAATAGGATTTAGTGCATCACAGGGATGGACGAAGCGTGCCTTCCGCTTCTCCCCTTTGGCAATTGGTTCGCGGTAAACCTTCCTGACAACCTTGTCACGGGGACTAATGAGAAAGCGTAGATGAAGGAACCAGCATTTCTCCGGAAGAGGAACTTGTCCAGACCGCGCGTGCCAAGTACTCGGGCGTGCTTCAGGTTGAACTTTTTCATATGAGGGCAGGCGGCGAAGTACCACGAGAATGGACGCGGCACTCGCCACCAGAGCTGAATTTCCATGAGAAGGTTTTAAAAGGGAGTGGAGTAGATTGCGGGGTCAGGTAAGACGATTCTACTCTCAGTCTCGTCAACTGTAATGCGGATGGGAGGGCTAGGCAGCTGATTCATCATAGTTTTGATACGTTGCCGGGAAAACCGCCGTCCTCAACGACTCGACGCGAGAGAAATTTCGCCGATGTACGAAAGCGACCCTTTGCATTATTTGAATTCAGATACCGGACGATGGGTGAGATAGGACTTTTCGAGCCCGTTTGTAAACATTGCCTTGACCGAAAGCTGACAAGGACTTGGGTCAGATGGTCTCCTTAAGCTCGGCGTTGTTCCCAAGCCGTCCCCAAGGGAAGAGGTTCAAAATATGACCAATGAGGAGGTGCGGACGCTAGCTGAGAGGCTTCTCGAGCAACAACGGGTAAGCCGGAACCCAGAACTCCTGAAGCACCGTGACATGAATGCCCTCAAATAGCTTGCTAACCCATTCCCGTGAAGACCCGAGAATCGGCTATGGGAGCGAATATCAAGACCGAAGGCCTCCGTGGCATCAAGAGGGAGCACGAAAAGGACCCTATGGACGACACCGAGTTCGCGTTTCGCTACAAGACCCGGCGGCTCTCTGGCGGCAAGCTTGAGGTGGATCTGACGGATGATTGACCTGGGAGGGCGGCGCGGCAGTTTTCTGTCACGAGCTCTGGTTTTCATTCATTTTTACGAGGTTCGAAGCAAAGGTCCAGGAACGACTTTCCTCAAATCCTCGCTGATCTTTTCCCTCCATCTGTTTGTTGTTTTGGGAATCTCGCCCTCTTTTCTTTGCTGATCTTTACTTCCACGGCATCGAAGAGGGACCACCTGCCCCCTTAGGGGATGGAAGCCTTTGGGCCCCTACGGCCTAAGACAAATAATACTTCCACGGCATTCCGTTCAAATCTTTGTTGTTAGCGGGACTACATCGTCAATAGTCCAAGTAGGTACCACGTAATCAACTGGGTTGTCGTCCAGGAAAACAAAAAGAAAAGAAATTCAAATCCGTCCAAGGGTAAATAAAACAGGTGGCACAAACAAGAGAAAACAAGTCCAAAAAATCGATGCCGGTTTGTTGGATTTCTGGCCTGGAGCTGCTAGCGATGTCGTCGAATCGGGGGGGACCAGCGTCGCCAGCTGGCGAGCATGTCAAGCATGTTTCGGCAAACCCCGCGAAAAGCACGCTTTACCTCTTTTGGAAATTTGCTGAGACTTCGGTCGCTCCCGTCGGGGTGGGTTGCCTTGCAGCCCTTTCGTCGTTTGCGCAGTGGAAGCACAGAACCCAAAAGGGTGGAACCCGTGACTTCAATCTCATCAACGCTTCGTCCCGTCATCTCCTTACACCCCAACAACAGTGGACGACAATCGCGAAAACCTGAAACATGGCCATCATCCCGGGCATTCCCGGAGTCAATGTCACCATCTCGGTCGGCGACCAGACTGCCACCGAGTACGACGCTCCGGACGACGATGACCATGGCGGGCTCACCATTGACGATTTCCATGATACCCGGTCCGCTATGGCTGCGCTGCCGTCCGGAGATGGCGACCGCAGCAAGCGCGAGGTCAAGCAACAGGCCGCAGATGGCGCCGCTCTGCCCTATGTGCTCAAGTATGTTGAAGCCAAGGCCGGAGAACAATTCGCCATCAAAATCCGCCAGGACACAACGTTCCGACATTACAGCCACCACTTTGGGTATGTGGCCAAGGTTGATGGTATGAACATACGCATCCAACACGAGGGCGCTGCCACGGCTCGTGCGAGAGGCGAGCCCTGGGAGTCGATCGTCGATTCGATTCTCGTCAAGGACCCGGTGTCGGTGTCGGGCTGGGTAGAACAGAGGTTCCGTTTTGGCGCGCTCGAGGTGACTGGTAAGTTTCTGAGAACTTGATTCGGTGCGATTGGTCATATCATATCGAGCTAATAACCATCCCCACAGAGGAGCCGATGGATCCAACGGAGGACATCAAGAAACAGATAGAAAAGGCCAAGTCGGTGGGCGTCATCCGGCTATCTTTTTACCATCTTGAGGACTCTACCGAAGTCAGGGATAGTGTTGGCGCACCAGTTCAGGGATGGGCCAAAAAGGTGTCCGAGAAGACTCTCAAGGGCAGGGCGGTGGACTGCGCGCTCGAGTAAGGTTCTTTCTCACATGTTGACACGTCGCGGTTGTCGAGCCCATTCTAACCCCGTGGCGCAGCTTGAGTCAGACAAAACCGACAAGGGCTCCCCGACCATACACGGTCGCCAAGTTTACAGACCGCAAACAACGTCCGTTTGCCATTTTTGAGTTCCGGTACCGGTCGATGGGTGAGTCCTTCGAAATCGGGTTTCAGATCTACCGCTAACCAAACTTACGTAGATGGACTGATCAAGGAAGGCGTTCTGCGACGTCCCGGCGATGACGACGATGATGATCTCAAGTTTGTGAGCTCAAGGCCGCAGGTCGTCAAGAATGAGTCCAACGCGGTGGGTCCTCAGTTCGGTTTCTCCGCCGCAAGAAGCCTTCTCACTAACATCACCTAGCCTATTGTCATAGATGGTGATGACGATATCGTCGAGGCGAATGCTCCACAACGCGTCAAGCGGGAGCGTGGCGTCAAGCAAGAGCGGGGCCTCAAGCGTGAGCGTCAAGACCAGGACGAGGGATTTCGAGCGAGATCCAAGAGCCGCCGGCTGGGCGACGGCAGGGTCGAGATTGACCTGACGGACGACTAGCGTTTGTTTCTTTTTGTTTTACTCTCTGACATAGAGAGCAGTGGGTCACAGCCGGCGTCTGGGTGTTGTCAGATTGGTCACAGATTGGTGTCTCTTATGGAGGCAGTGTCGGAGTCACTGGCCATCAGTGCCATGGAAAGGGCTATCAGTGCCTTGAAAAGCCCGTCGTTTGATTTTCTGGGAGACTTGAGATTAGTTGGAGCGACACCAGAGTGTGTCTGCATCTGTGGACTGTCTTTGATTCAAGATACCTCGGTATCGTGGGAGGCCAATGCCTCTTTTCTTTTCCTTTAATAATACCTCTTTTTCTTTGTAGTTTTAGACTTTCTTGATCATCAAGAAACGCGGCAACAAATACTGATCCGACGATATGATTCGGAAACGAGCAATGTGATGGCAGCTGTTAAGTAAAATCTGGCTATTTATATATTACCTCCACAGTCAAAATGCTTCTCCGTTAAGGAAAAGATGAAAATTTATAAGTACGATTAGACAACTTGGGTCACCGTCTACACGTTGAGCCAACTAGACAACTTCCCGTCACCCCAAAACACCATATGGACGCATTGCGTCCGTATGATACTGCAGGTACTTCGTACCAACGCGGAAGGGACGCACACAAACACCACACACATCGATAGCCAGCACACGACCCAACTACTACTGGATAACCTTTTGTCACAGGCAACACGTAGGGATCCACATTACCACCGCCTGATCATGCGGATACCCCATTCTACTCCAGTAAATATACCCATCAACACCATACGCCAAAACACAACACACGAGTCACATCCCACTCTCAATCCCCCTCTTATAAGCCGCCAAAGCCCTCTCCCTAGCCCCCTTATGCTCAACAACAGCCCTAGGATACCCCGCCTTGGCAGCCACCTTCCCAGCCCCCCTCGCATACGGATCATGCACCGCCTTCCCGACAACCCCCCTCAACTCCGGCACCCAGGCGCGGATATACTCGCCCTCGGGGTCAAACTTCTCGCTCTGCAGCAGCGGGTTAAAAACCCGAAAATACGGCTGCGGATCCACCCCCACCGAGGCCGCGAAGCCCCAGCCGCCGTTGTTGCTCGCAAAGTCGCCATCAACAAGATGTTCCATGAAGAAGCGCTCGCCCATGCGCCAGTCGATGAGCAAATCCTTGGAGAGGAAGGAGGCGACGATCATCCGGCAGCGGTTGTGCATCCACCCCATGCCGCGGAGCTGGCGCATGGCCGCGTCGACGATGGGGTAGCCTGTCTTGCCTTCTGTCCATGCTTTAAAGTGGTCTTGGTTGTAGGACCATTCGATGTTGGAGTATTCCGGCTTGAAGGGTTTGTTCATGCTGGTGGTGGTGGGTGGGTTAGTGACCGACGTGAGAGCGTGGGAGGAGGAAGAGGAGGAGGAGGTGGTGAGACGTACCAGACATATGGCCAGTGGACCAGGACGTGCTTGTAGAAATCTCGCCAGGCTACCTCGCTGATCCAGGTCTGGATGCCGCTGTGTCCGCCGTCCAGTCGCTTGGTATTGTTCGAGTCGCGGGCCGTGCGTACTGCCGTCCGCGCGCTGAGGGTGCCGCTCGCGAAGTGGACCGAGAGGTTTGATGTGCTCGGCGTCGACGGGATGTTCCGATGCTTGTCGTAGCCCCCAATATCCCCGTTGCAGAACTTTTGCAGTCTCTTTTCGGCCTCGTGTTCCCCCGCCGGCCACAGAGGGCGGAACCTCTTCTCCTCCTCCGGCGTTAACCTCTTGCTCTCCGGCGCGAGGGGGACGTCACAGTCGAACAGGGCGGCGTATCGTTGTCTGGCAGAGGAGGGGTTCTTCGCCGGCGGTTCGGAGAGCTCCAAAAGCTCAGGATTCTCGTGGACGTGACGTATCCATGCCCGGAACCACGGCGTGTACACGGCATACTGCTTCCCGCTGCCACTGGTTAGCCGTCCAGGGGGCACGACACATGTATCATGGGCAAGATGCAGCGCCAGCCCCCTGCTTGCAAACAACCTCGCAATCTTGGCCTCTCTCCGCAGTTCGTCGACTTCGTATTCCATATTAGCGAATAAGTGGTTGGCGCCCCATCCCTCCATCAAGTCCGCGATCCGCCCGGGGACCATGGTGCGTTTCTCGACCGTCTCAATCCAGAGAGGTATGTCCAGCTTCGCGAGATCTTCCCTCAACACCTTCAGAGTCCGGAGCGTGAAGTCTACTCGTATTGGGGCCGTCAAATGCGCCTCAAAGTCCTGCGGGCTGACAATGTATAATCCGATCAGGGGAACGCCGGCCTGTTGGGCCATCTCGCTCGCCTGAGCAAGAGCGCGGTTATCTCTGGTGCGCAGGTCCCATTTGAACCAGTGAACCACTGCATCCTTGACCTTGACGCCCGCCCGCTGAGTCGAGGCCTCGGTAAGGGCGGCGTTGAGCTGCTCGATCGGTCGGGGTATCTCGTCGGCGTTGTAGGCGCGAGCGCGCGCATTGGACATTTCATGAGGATAAAACCTGCGGAGGACAATGCCATTCTCTTCGGATTCCTTATAGAACGGGTGCGGGGCGTGGAGGGGGTCTGTAGAAAGGTTTATGGGAGGTGGTGTAGATGGCTCGGCGGTTTTCTGTCTCTTGTCTGACGAATCTTCACCATTTAGAGCATCAATCACCGTCACCTTGCGCTTCGCTCGACCATTGATCGCCATGGCAATGGAGATAGAACGTATTCCAAGTTTAACGAATCGGAAATACTGAATTGAAGGGATAATCTGGAAGGAGTAACGACCGGCGCAGGCTGGTCTGCGCATGGATGGGAAGGAAAATGGAAAGGGGAGGCAGGAAGGAAAGAAAGCAAATTGACTTCTAGCTTGCGACGTTTGCAATTGTTCTCAGGCGAGCGAGAGGAGGACTGGGCTCGATCCGCGTTTCCTACGCGAGACGCCCGATCTTTACGAACGTCATGGTGGTCTGCAATCGGACGGATCGGCCCATCACTCCAGGTGGCTTTGTGTTAGCGCTTCATGTCCAGGGATGGCTAGGAACAATTTGGCCAATCGACTTCGATAGATCAGAAAAACAAGACACTGTCTCTTCCGTTAGGCTTATCCATGGCGAGTGGGAAAGTGCGAGAGCTTTGAGATGTAAGACCCGTATCTGTACCATGACAGGCGACTTCTCTGTCACGGCTTTTTCGTGGCCTGTATCAATCTACGGCATGGAGGCTATCGAGGTAGCCCCAGAATCCCTGGATATCGGGTGTGCATCGAGGGAGACTTTGCTAGCCGGTTCGTCGCATTCACTTTGAGATCCGTCGGCCAAGTGTGTTCACAATGCCAGTTTATTTTTCCGAGAGACAATGTCCGTTTGACGCCGTCGAGTGCACCGGCAAGATTGTGTATCCCCGATAACAGCTCTCAAGATCCATGCCCACCGTCGCCCAGTCACCGGTTGTCCCAAGTCATAAACGTCCATAATGTTCACATCATCTGCTCGGCCATCGTCAGCTCGGTCGTCGAAATTGTCGTCGGGATATCCGCATACCTCCTCCCTAAATCCTGGCACCGCGCTTATCGCTGGGCGCTCCAGACCGACTTGAGGAGACCATCCCGCTGTGCAAGTCTGTTGAGCGAATCGTCGCTCTCGCCCATCGCCCGAACGAAACCGGAAAGGGCGTAGATGATGTTCTCGCCCTGAACGGCGCGGCCGTTCTCGTCAACCTTGGCGATCGAGATCTGGCAGGAACCGTGGTCCTTGGCCTTGATGATTCTGCCCGTCGCAGAGCACTTGCGGGGGACGTAACTGGACGGATTGAGATTAGCTTTTGCCTGTATTTGACGGCGGTTCAGACATACAGGTCGACGATTTCGCCACGGTCGTTCTCCATTTTTGCGGTAGGTTATGGGGGTTGAGAAATGGGTTGAGGTGGTTTCGGAGACGGTCACGGTGCTGGGCAAAAATTCGGTCCAAGTCCTGGAATTTCGGTGTTTTGTCGATTTGGTGGGAGCCCCAGCTGTGGGGCCTGCACGGACCAAGCCCACTTCCCAACTTTTGGCTGATGGCGGGGCATGGCATGTGACGAGTCAGGTGATCCCGCGCCTAATTCGCGACTCGAGACTGCAAGGTCGTTCCCCGCGCGAGCCTGCATTTGTTTTGTAACTTTGTTGACCCAGCTGCAGCATTTCACCATTAGCCCTTATGATGCGCGCCACCGTCTTTTGTCGGGCTTATCTCTATATCTTTTAGTGATATCCACCGTAATCAGCCCTGACGTCCTTCCTGCAGCAATTCGTGCGACTGGGACGCGCCTTGCGCATTTCGTTCCCTCCACGAAGCACTTTCCAAATGGCAACCACGGGGCTAATGCCGTCGTCTCCGGCGAGAATGGCGCACGACTATTCGGTTTTCGTCATCTCATCGTCCCCAGAATTCCCGTCCATCGACGAACTCGTCAAAAAGCCGAAAAAGCCCGCCTTGCGTAGCGGTAGCAACGCTGCGCCAATCCCGGACAATGCGCTGACATCCTTCACCACGGCCACGAGTGTTTGGCGATCTACCCTTGCGGAAGCGAATGCCGACGGAGACCTCGCGATGCAGGATGCTCTTGACGCGAAACTGGCCTTAGCGACTACGCCATGCGACGCGGTTGCCGAACTCCCGCCGACAAAACCACCCCCGAAAGTGAAGCGAGTGCCGAAAGCCCAGAAAGCGCCGAGGGCTGCCAAACAAAAGACGTCCGGCGAGGAGGTGACCGAAGCGGACGGATCTCTGGTGACAGGGCCAGTTTCAGTAGACGACACTGCCAAACCAGCGAGAAAGAGGAGGAGCACAAAGACCGCGCATGATGGGCAAACCACTTTGCCAAAAGGAAAAGTTACCAAGGCTGTCGCCAAAGAGAAAGTCTCAAGAAAGAAAACCGAGACCGTAAGTCGGCATTTTGCGGCTAATGTGGCAGCGACCGAATCGGTATGCGCGCCAGCGAAAGCGCCGGCGCCTGAACCCGTCTCCAACGAGCCGCTGCACTTGGAACCGGCGATGAGGAGGAGGATGTCCTGGACGCCTCCCCCTGATGATGTACCAGTGTCGATTATAAGCAATCATGTCGACATTGGCGACCTGTCGTCGCCGCATGCAAACGCCACGAACCATTCCGGAGACAATCTCTTCAAGAACCTGCTGGACAATTTCGGCTGCGGCGAGAAATCGTCCGAGGCCCTACCTGGCCAAGCGAGTATGGATGTGCTTGGGAAGAGGAAGCTGATACAGCTGGTTAAGACAAACACCACAGAAGGTTCTGCGCAAGACAAGTCACCCGAGACATCTCCGGCCAAGACAAAGGCTCCAAAAAAGAAACCTCGAACTATAACCGACCTGGCGACGGCTGCATACCGAGTTCCTGACGAGAGCGAGATCGAATCAGCTGTGGAAGGAGCGAAGAAACAGAGTCTGATGAGTTATTTGACCGTCGAGGGCGGGGAGCACGCAAGTGACGGCTCTGGCGCGGCTGGAAAAGGGAAGGTCTCCAAGAAACCGGCGAAACTGAAGACCACCAAGAAGAAAGAGGATCCGAGACAGCAAGTCCTTCTCTCTCCCACGAGTGCAATAGGACAGGTGACGCGCCAGGATTTCGTCTTCGGGACAGCTAGCCAGCTTGCGACCGAAGATGATCCTGATCTGCTGCGGGCTTTGCATGAGGCGATGAAACTCTCGAACCAAATGGACGACCCATTTTGCAGCAGCCCTATATCCACGAGCTTGCCAAGGAGAGCGGCAAAAAGGTTATGGGGAGCCGGCAACAGAGACGAGTGTGGTGATTTGTTAGATCTGGAGGTGCTCGACCTTACCGAGTCCCCGCCTGTGAAAGACCATGACGTCTGCTTACCAACCCTGAAGGGAAAGGAGGCAGAGAGAACTTCAGTTGGAGCCCACCAAAGTCAGAGGATAGCGATCGAGATTGTGTCATCGGATTTCGACCCATTTGACTCGGTCGAGCCTCCGTCCAAGTTACATTTCTTTCCGACGCAAATCAGTGGTGGCCAGAAGGGCCGAATATCGGTCATCAGCTCTCCCAAGGCTCAGCCGCCCGCTGATGCTGACGAAGCAGTGTCCGAGCCCCCGCCGAGCAACCAAGAACACAACCAGTTACTCGAACAGTCCCAGACCGCTTCATCTCCCAAGGCGAAGGCCCCCGAGGGACCCGTGCGACCGAACTACGAGCTGCTCACCGATGCTCAGTTGTCGAAGTCCCTTTGCAAGTACGGCTTCAAGTTCATCAAGAAGAGGACGGCCATGATCGCGCTGTTGAACCAATGCTGGGATAGTAAAAACATGCCAGCACCAGCGATTCGGTCTGTCCAGGCTTCGGTGTCGATGTCGACATCCGCTCCAGTCCAAGTAGCAGCTGGCCCGTCATCGCCCTCCCCAAAGCGGAAAGGACGCCCGAAAAAGGATGCGGCTGCAAATGCTAACGCTGACGCCGACAAACCGGTGAAGAGGGGGCGCGGGAGGCCGAAGAAAAACGCTTCGGCTGCCACAGCTTCATCTAGTACGAAAACCAAAGCGAAGGCTGCGCCAAAAACCGCAGCTGCCCCAAAACCTGCGGTTGCCCCCGAACCCGCGGATCTTCCAGTGGTCTCAACCCCCAAGCGCAAACAGGCGCCGACTCGGGCGATTGAGATTGCGGATTCCGACACCGACATGGACCCCTTCCTATCCTCACCGACGTCGTCGCCCGAGAAAGAGCAGGAACCATTCTCCCCGTCTCAGGTAGGAGATGTGAGCCTGACTGAGGATACAGAGATGTCGTTGTTGGTGGCCAGTCCAACTACGCAACAGAAGGTCCTCTTTGACTACGTTACCAAGGCAGTGATGACAGCGCCGCGGACAAAGGATCCCACAAATCCATCCTGGCACGAGAAGATGCTGATGTACGACCCGGTCGTCCTTGAGGACCTTACTGCTTGGCTGAACGGTGGACAACTGGACCGAGTTGGCTATGATGGCGAGATAGCGCCGGCGGAGGTGAAGAAGTGGTGTGAGAGTAAAAGTGTGTGTTGTATATGGCGGGTGAATTTGCATGGGAGGGAGAGGAAGCGGGTTTAGCTTGGCGTACGGACTGGCTGTGGCCGGGTTTCGTTTGTATACGTTGTACGGTTTATGAGCAATGAACAAGATTGACTTCGGGCTTTGTTTTCCATGACGGTGTTGATGACAATGCAGGGGGTTTGGGACCGGCAGGGGTGTGGTCCGGGGGTCTGGGGATCGACGTGGCGCCGTGCGGGGAACCTCGGCTCGACCACAGCGGGCTTGAGTTTGTTTCAACGACCACCCAGCACATCACGGTCAGCTTCTAAACTCTGACTTCCGATGGTGTCCCTCACGCGAAGTCCCGCTGTCTCTGCGTGCTTATTTGCGTTGCCATCCTTTACCGTTTCACAGCATTGCGGAGCATTTGCCGTCAGCAGTCGCCAGTTCACACCCCCCCGTCGTCATCTGTGTTCGACACAGTTCCTAGCTTACACGCCATCACCTGGTCCTTGGAAGCGAACACCACCACCATCCGTAAGAACCATGTCCACCTCGCCCCGTCGACAATCTTCCTCATCCCCATCTCTACCCCCAACACAATCGCCGAAAGGACAACAAAAGAAACGAACGCCGGTCTCGGTCCGCCCCAGCGCAAGCATCGTCCTCGTCTCCCCGCAGAACCAGGTCCTCCTCCTCCACCGCGTGCAGACCTCGTCCTCGTTCGCCTCGGCACACGTCTTTCCCGGCGGGAATCTGTCGGGGTTTCATGATGGGGAACTAGTTGGGGGTGATGTGCATGTTGATTCCGAGGCGTATCGGCTTGCTGCGGTGAGGGAGACGTTTGAGGAGAGTGGGATTTTGTTGGTGAAGAGGCGGGTAGATGGGGGTGGGGAGGGGGAGGGGGGGTTGGTAAGGGTTGATGAGGAGGCTGTGGAGCGGGGGAGGAGGGAGGTTCATGCGAATAAGGTGCGGTTTGGGGAGTGGGTTGGGAGTGTTGGGGGGGTTATTGATGTTGGTTAGTTTTCTCTTTCCTTCTCGTTCCTTCCTTTTTTTTGTCCTGTTATGGATAGGATGTCGTTACCTTCTTCTCTTCCCTCCCTCTGTTTACTTTCTTCTAGGACCTGGAACTGGAGGTTGGTACTAACAATTTCTCAAGATGGCCTCATCCCCTTCACGCGATGGATCACGCCGATGGGGATGCCCAAACGCTTCAGCACACAGATGTATCTCTATCTCCTTCCACTTTCCACCTCAACCGCTAGCGAGGTTGTCGTCCATACACCGACGCACGACGGTGGGGTGGAACACACGGCCGCCAAGTTCGACGACGCTGGTGAGTGGCTGGAGAAAGCACAAAGAGGAGAGATTGTGCTCTTCCCGCCGCAGTACTACCTCCTCACTCTGGTTGCGCAGTTCCTTTCCGGTGCACCCGCACAGTCAACAGACACGCACAGCCGAGAGCATTACCAAGCGCAGAGGGATGCGCTTCTGCAGTTCTTGAGGACAGTACCGACCACGCGGACGGATTCACCTTCGACAGGCAAGCAACACCCCACGGCCAACATACCCTGGGCCGAGAAGGTTATGAGCCCGACTTCGCTGTTCATGCGCAAAGATGGCCGGGTTGTGCTGGGGCTGGATAAGCCGGGACCGGAGCTGAAGGGAAGTGGGAGAGGCGGCGACTGGGATCGCGTGGTGCTTGTCAAGTTTTACAAGAGCGGCCCGTCGGGGGTGGAGGTGAGGTGGAGGGAGGACGTGTTGAAGGAGGAGAGGGATGCTAAGCTGTAAGTAATTAAAACGCAGTGATGCTATTAGTGGCTATTTGGGCGGTTGGTCCAGCCACCTGGGTGCCTCGGCGCACTGAGTTGTTGCCAGTATGCATTCGTTGCGTCCGAGGCTCGCTTCTCGCGTCAAGTCCTGCTGCCGCTGTTTTCTCCCTCAGAAAGAGGGTGTGCGAGTATCTTATTCCTCAGCTGCGTTCGTCATCTGCGTTCCCTTGCTGCTGCCTAGCTCTCTTGACCTGCCTCTCCTTCTCCCTTTTCCATATTTCCAACCAATGCTCCATCCGCATCGTGGCTTCCAGATGCGCAGCATTCGACCTCGATCGTCACGCATCCTGGCGAGGAACTCCCAGGGGTACACCTCAGTTGCCGTCCCTTTTCGGCCTATCTTTGGCATTCCATTCCTGGTATGGTCCTTCAGCATCTTTGGCGGAGGCTAAAAACCTATTGTGACTCATGAGGCTAATGGAGAGATGCAACAGGAGCTAGAGCATGGTGTAGAAGCCCCCAAGGCTTCTGAATCCTTGGAAGAAGCTGTGGCCTCTGGTGGCCCATCGTGCTTGGTAGCCACTCTTGATGGTTACCTTACGCTCTCTGCATCTTTGTTGGCGTTGAAGCAGCCGTTATTTAACCCAGCATCGGCGTCTTCTCTGTTATGACTTGATCAACATGTGTACAAGCACACAGATGCAGGCATCCTCCCAGCCTTCGGAGCCTGCAATGCACTCCGTGCCTGGGGCTAAAACACTCTACTTTGGCTAATGTATGCACCTCACAGTCCCGACATGTGACCCAGATCTGAGCCGAACGGGAGAACGGGAGAACTAGGTATGAAACCAGTGCTTCGTCCCAGCCTTCAGTCTCGGCCACGACCGAGGATTCCCGGACCAGTACTCCCACCCCCAGGAAATAACGGCCCGCCATGGCTGGCCAGGATAACTCAACAAATCAAACGATGGATATCAACGAATTTACTCTCAAGGCAAAGGCTAAGCATCTGTCGCAAGGGATCTATCGAAAATACCACGAACTCCGTCAGATCGTGGCCCACCTCGAGCCAGTCCTCCAACATCGATGGACGAAGAAGACCAAATCAGAGAGAATACGCATCCTGCTGGATGCGTGGCCGTCGATGCCGTCAATGCACCGTCCCGATATGTGGGCGTCGCCTAAGGACATCTCCATCTCCGAAGAGCACCCGGAAGTCCTGCAGAACCGTGGCTACTATTTGTGGCCATATATCAACCAGGAGGATCTTTCCAACTGCAAAAATTTGATCCTCATGATCGATTCGCGGGGTCGTCACCACCCGTCCGACTTTGCAGCTGCTGATTTTGCTGCTACACGTCTGGGTCGCCAACTCACTCCGGCTCTTGTTCCACCCCTTCTTCAAAAGTGCCAGTGCACCATGCTGTTGAATCGCGTTTATGACCCAATAGCTGATCAGTACGGAAGGCTGGTCATGTGGAGTGAGGATCCCCAAGCCAAGGACTGGATCATCACCGGGAAGCAATTCAGCGCAGGCGAAGGCTACATGGTTCTCCAGATTCAGGACCGTCTGCTAGAGTTCCTGGTCACTTGCTGCGAAAGCATGCTGCGGGACCAGATGCCTACTTTGCAGTCGCAGCCGGTGCTGAGAGGACCTCAGCTTGAATCCGAGGCGGAAGCAAATGGGTACACGTCCCGAGCAGTCAAAGCAGCAGAAGCCGCCTATCGTGTTCCCGCAGACTGCGACTTTGGCGCTATTAGGTATGCACCTGCTTCAGGGCAGAAAGTCTGCAGCCAGCGACCGCATCTGGTATCTCCGCGAGAGTCCCGAATATTTCGCCGAGAGCGCCGAGGATATCAGAACAGCTCCCCGGGATGACCGTGGCATCCAGAATGGAGACCAACAGGCCTCTCGGCTTGAACGAGAAATCACGGTCCTGGTCGGACTACAAACGTGATAGTAACTGGGAACGAGTTGCTTCCAAGCTGGTTGTCGACGCTTACACAGACCTCGAGGTCTTCTCCGAGTTGCATCGACAAGCCATCGAGATCTACGCTCTCTGGAATAAGCCCACTGTTCAACAGCATTTCCGAAACATAGGCGAACTGCCTGCCGACCTCCAGACGGCGATTCAGCGCATTCGATACTACCTGGAGATGGATGCCTGGGTGGTGGCAAGGCGGACAGACCGGGACGTGGTAGCCTCGCTTCCCCTCCGCAATTGGTTCGTCCGTGACACGGACACACCCGTCACTCTGAGGCAGCAGAGGATCGAGGAAGATTTTTTCGATCTCCTCGCATGTTTATTCACAAACCGTGTCTACCACGGGTTTGTTGTCGACTGGGGCATCATGGTCGACGCCCTGCAGCGTTTCGTGCAGGCCAACCCCGAGGCAGCCAACGTTCTCTCTCCGCAACTCGCCGGCCATCTCGGCAACTTGTATTGTATCACACAGGCCCTGGACGAGTTTAACCTGCTCCCTCGGTGGGCCGCAGGATCTGACGCAGCCGTCCAAAGTCAGCTGGCGATGGAGCTGCGGGAGGATTGCATGACGTGGTATGTTCGAATCCGTCGGTTTATCGAACTCGAGTCCAGCTGGGCCATGCGGGTGTCCGGCTGGGTCAGGATGCGAGAGGCCGGGAAGAAGGCAGCCAATGTTTGCAAGACCAATCCCGCTCCCGCTCCCGCTTGTCCGCCTAATAAGCGCCTGACCGAGGAGGTAATGAAATCGTTTCTGGAGGCGCGTCAAGATCTCGACTCCTTTTGGGACGTCGTAGATTCGGAGGTATTGAAGCGCTGGGGCTTTCGTCTTGCTGGGACAGCCGTCGGTGACGCTCTGGTGAAGGACCGGCCGGTTATCCCACGAATTCCGGGCCCGATCAATTCCCGGCCAGTTTCGACCTTGTTCGCGAAAGCCCATGCAGTCAAAAAAGCGGCTCGAGGGAAATACAACATGGAGAACATTCCTGTGGAACCCAGGACTAGAGAGCAGGATGGTCTCAGCCAAGACATCCGCCGGCCTGATATCCCTATTGGCAAATACCCTCCCCCGTCTGTCATACCGGTTGACACTCGCTCATATCGAGTCTTCCGGCAGCTGTTCTACGATCCAGACGAACCATCATGCTCTGGCGAGGTATCATGGAACGATTTTATCTATGCCATGAGATCGTCTCGTCTCTTTGAAATCGAGTGTCTGAACGGCTGGGTCTGGCAGTTCAAGCGCAAGAACTTCTACCTAGGCGAGAACTCGGACAATACCGACGCCACAATCCAATTCTCTCAGCCCTATCCGAAGGGGAAAATGTCGTCCAGCATGGCCAGGCGGTACGGGCAGAGGTTGATGAAAAATATCGGCTGGATTGAACCGAAAATCTTTGTCGAGGTGTCGCCGAAACAAAAGAAAAAAAAGATCAGAAAAACAGACAGCCAAATCCTCATCCGGATTACAGGTCGAGACTGAAGCGGAGCCACAAACCTAGGTAGTTGCAACCACATGTACACCATCGATGGTGGGGAGAGACGTTTGCGTTGGATCATGCTTGCAACATGCAAGGACTTGGAAGCACGGCGTATGGAGCACCAGTGTGACTTCCTATAGACGTGCCCCGTGGTGGATAATAGATAGGCGCAAGCCTCGGGCTGTTAATTCGAGGCGTTTGGAGTCGGCTGCGGAAAGACTCGAAAAAGAAAGAAAAAAAGAAAAGAAAACTATCATTCACTTTCTAAAAGCATTGGGTTGCGATGCAATAGTTCCAAAACAAGAGTCGGGAGAAGGAGAATCAATAGATGGGCATAGTGAGGTTTTATATACTGGCAGGGCTGGCCTCAGACTCAGGTCTTCAGGAGTACAGGAAGATCAGCTTCCAGGTAGAAGCTTTACACAAATCATGTATCAACACTCGGCTGGGAGATATTACAGAAATCCCTTGGGACCAGGTAGCATGGTGATATGAAGTCCAAATTGGGAATGACGAGTGTCGTGACATTCGGCCAGCGATAATTATACACTAAACAACTAAATAGACTCCAGTATCCAAGGTATCGTTCCCAACGCCGCCAACCCTTTGTTCCATCCAATCCCAGTCACCAGATAAGATAGCCATATCTCGTACCCCATTTTCCCATCCTACCAAACCGAAAGAAAAACCCATCATCGCCCAGCCCGAATTATATCATCCGTACTCTTTTCCCTGACCAACGTACTCTCCACCTGCACCACATCCTCCTCACTCCTAACCGACGACGCCGCATCCTCCTTCCTCATCATCCCACCCATCTCTACATCCCCCCCGCCCCACTCATCAATCTCATAATACGTCCCCCCCTCCGACGACGACCAGCCACCACCCCCACCCCTTTTCCCAGAACTACCAATCCCCCCAACCTTGCCCATAACCTCGCTATCAGCCGGACTAATAGGCTGCTTAGAAGGCAGCGACCCGATCGTAGGAGGACCCCTTCTCCCTCCTCCACTCTCTTGACTCGAAGACGTTTTGTTGGAACCGGTAGACCCGTGGACGAGACTGCCCAGGACACCGGGGAAGTACTTGGCGACGAAGGGCTTGAGCGTCATCATGCAGGCGCAGACGATGGCGCCGTTGACCTCGACGGCGGTGAGGTAGGACAGGTCGACGGCGAACCAGGTCGGGTCGGTGGGCGGGTTGGGGCCGGCGTTTTCGTAGAGTTTGGGGAGGCGGAGGATGGAGATGAAGCAGACTCTGTTGGATTATTCGTTTCCTCAATTAGTTTTTGTTTTTTTGTTTGGGGTGGAGGGATGGCAAGGAAAACATACACGAAAGCTAGGCCGAATACGCAGAACAACAAAATCTTTTGGCGCCGTGGGAGGAGGGTGCGCCAGACTACGGGCATGGGGAGGAGGAAGATGAGTACGTCGGTTACTGTAGGTGGGTATCTCGTCAGCAAATGTCAGTCATGTAAATGTAAGGGATGTACATACTCATATGCATGCCCGTATTCGCCCACCAAAACGCCTGCGCATGACAGTACACTTGATCTCTGGGGATGGTGATGTCCCAGTACGCATGCAGCGGGATGCACGCGGTAAAAGTGGTCAGGAGCATGAACAGGCTGCTCACGACGACGACAAAGATTAAAATCTGGCAGCCGACGCGGGCCCAGCGGAAGGCGAAGAGGGTCATGTAGAGGGCGAGGATGGACATTTTGGAGCAGAAGAGGGAGAGGAGGTACATTAGGATTCCGTACCAGGCGGCCTGTGAAGGGTTAGATTGGTGGGGAGGAAGAGGAGGAGGAGGAGAACCGTACGCGGAACCAGGCGATCGCGGAGGGCGTGTCGGTCGGGTCGAGGTCCCAGACGTGGGTGCCGGAGCCATGGAGTGCTTCTGTGTTTTGTTAGTGTGGGTTCCGGTCCGTGGAGATGGGGCTAGCGTACGGTCAACCAGGGCGACGGCATTTCCTGCTGAGAATATCTAGTCGAGGTTAGCAAACAAGCGCAGTGGAGACCAAAACGACATACCACAGCCCCGAGGATATACCAGTCCGACCAGTTGATGACGCGTATTATCACGCCGCGGGTATAAAACCGTATCGCGACGAACACGGCCGCGATGACCCAGCATATAACCGCGCACGCAATCAAGTTCGCACGCCGGCTATCATGCGGAAGTGTCGACGGGTCCGGCGCCGGCGGCGGAGGAGCTGCCGCGGACCCACTCGGGGCCGGCGGCTGGGTGTCGGTCGCCATGGCTGGTGGCGAGAGAGGGTAGGGTCTGATAACCCAGATCTTGTCGCGTTATTCCGGCAGCATAATACCTCCCACTAGGCACCCCTATATGTCCTGGGACGTGTGGAGGAAGTCGATATCAGCCGCGTAGCAGATAGAGTAGCAACGAGATTTCCAAAATCTTCAAAAAAGACAAATCCCGGGAAACAGGGTGTCTTGGGTCGTATAAGTAGAATGAGTGGAACACACACACTAGGTGCCGACGCGAAGGGAAGGGCTCGCACGGGCAAGGGACGTATCCAAGAAAAAGTCGGGATCGGTCTGCGAGGCGGGTGCCGATGTAACAGCATGACGGGGGGCCCAGGCGTTTTGTTTCCTGCCGTTGCCAGCGGCAGTTCGTCACTGTCTCTAGCTGTCCCTGGCCTAGATCCTGACGCTAGGAGCTGGCACTTGCAGGAGTTCGTCTGGCAAAGCGGCGGCAGCTAAGCTTCCTCGTCCCGGATTTAGACCAGGAGAGGCGTCATGCCAACGTGTTACATACGTATCTAGCTAGAGTCTTTATGTCGGTGGGAAGGATTCGGGGAGTTGGGAACTTTGGACCAACGCAGGTGGGCTTTCCCGTCTGCGCAGAAATGGTGCCCTCAGGGAAACCAAAACTGGCTGCCGAGGATTGTGTAGAGGTCTTATTGGCCAGCGCCGGGAACCATTGACGTGATAAGCAGCCCTACCTAAATGCCCTGACCTTGTTCTGCTGTCAGCACGGCCCATTCCGTCTGCTCGGCTGGCTCCCGAGTCCCAACCGACCTGCCCTTCGGAGCATTGATCTCTCGCTTCGACTGTGGCTTGTCATGCCTTTTTCTGTCAGGGCTGGTTGTGGTGTTGATGGCTGCCTGTGGCAAGTGGCCTGTAATTTCGGGACGCGGCATTGCATCTTCCCGAATCTCCTGACACTGTGAGCCTGGTTATGCCAGAGTCCCCAAAGGCTGAAACCAAAGGAGAAGACAGGCTTGGGGCTAGTAGGCTCGGTAGCGAGGTACTAGAGAGCGGTGTGTGTTTGCTAGGTATTTGCGATCGCCAGCAGACAGATCGAGAGATCAAAGACAGAAAAAAAATGATATGTGACAGACGCAAAAAATCCTCGAGGTGCGCAACAATCGAGTCTTGAATGTGACGGACAGCAAGCCTCCACATCGGGGGAGCCCTGAGCGCTAGGGCTGCCAAGCAGCATTTTCCACGAATGAGCCAGAGAAGTGCCATTGCCGAGCCTGTGCGTTGCAGATTGACAGCTGCGCGCACTGACAATGACGGCTCGTGGCGAGCTCCAACCGACCGAGCCGGCCGGCGACGAGCCGACAACGTTGGACGGCGGAGCCCTGCCGGCCCTGTCAGCTGCCCTGTGCTGAACCATCCGTGCTGGAGCTTAAAAAGTGGAGATGGTGGGGGCGGGGTTGTGCTGAACTTTTGGACGGTGGGCTGAGGATGCCAGCCACTTCTTTATTCAATGATTCAACCCTAGCAATTCATCACCGACACTCGCTCTTATTTCGCCCGAACTGTGAACTGTTGCTGGGCTCGAACGCACTAACCAGATTGTCAAAAGGACCGGGGCAATTAAAGCTGAGACTCTGCAGCCCTCCCGCCTGCGATCCTGGAATCCTGGGACCCCAAAATGGATGACTGCCAACCGGACATTGGACAATGCGGCATCTTCCGTCGGGCTGATGTTCGCACTGGCCTCGCTGTTTGCTGTTTGCTGCAGGTGACCCGATGCACCAGTTGGTCGGTCCTTGGTTCTCGTCTCTGTCAGGTTGCTGTCAGCAATCCAATCCAGCCCGTCGTGACACAGCATCTGGAAGTTCGCCTGACGGTCCGGGTCCTTGGTTCTGACGGTCGGTACCCCTATCCAGAAAGAGATTTCCATGGCACCAAGTTGCGACGGACGCGTCATAGAATGCGGCCCCAACCAGCAACTGGCCTTTTGCCAACATGTTGTCCTTCGGATGCAAGCCATCCGGGAACTCTAGCATCAGAATCTCGACTGGTTAGCTTGCGATTGAGTTATTAACTTGCCTTGTCAGACTGGATGCTATGGGGGGAAATACTAATAAGCTTGTATCCTCGCACTCCGGCATGTTTCCAGGTCATATTCTAGCCCCTCCTCCTTCAGTATCATCAATATGCCTTGCCACCAGAACTCTGTGCACATGGGGCCTTCGAGAAGTACCTGGGCTACGGTGCCAGCCAGACAGCCAGCAGTCTTGTTGTCTAATGGTGCCCTTCCAGTTGTTGCTTTGTCTTCCATAGAGCCCTAGGTTTCAGCATCTCAGAACCAGCCATTGTCATGGACGCATCCGGGTGAGACCAATTGGCGGGACACCTGAGGTGAATACCCGCAACAACAAAGAAAGCTCCGTCGTGAGGGCAATATAAACCGGTTACACTTACCGTATGACTCTTAGCTCTGCGATGAAAACGCACCGCCGAGAAATCCAGCAACAGCAAAATGCCCCAGAGCTCCAAGAAACAACGCTACAATGCAGCATTCAACTTTGAGAGCCGCACCAGACTCTTCCTCCATGTGAGATCCCTCGGCTTCACCGATGACTGCTCCACCCAGCTGGTCCGGGACGCCACCCGGAACCGGCTCCTAGTCCGCAAAGTCGAGCGGCCGCCGGCCAAGTCCGACGTCCCGCCCGGCATCTACGAACAGCCCAACGACGCCCGCATCGCCTACATGCTACAGGCCCTTCACATGTACGGCCCCAGCTACCACACCCACTGCTCGGAATTCCACGACGTGCCCATCCGCTTGACCGACGAAAGCAGCGACGATGACTCCCCACCAGTACCGGCAAGTGACACAACTTACCAGTGGGCGCGCGAGACGTACTGGAAGTATTACAACGGCGGCACGCTCGCCGACTGGTTCGGGTTTGAGGACGACTTGGCTGGTTTTAAACCGCCGTACGCTGTTGTGGCCCGTTTCATTCGCCAGGTCTACACGACGCTGCGGTTCATGCAGCACGCGCACCAGAACACGTCGATTCACCACTACAACTTGAAGCCCAAGAACATCTTTTTGCACTGGCGTGATGAGAACGACTTTTTCGATGCGCCCAAGGACGAGGTCGCCGATGAGTGCGCTGATATCCCTGATTGTTACATCGGCGGGCTCGAGTGGGCCAACGACGGGTGGCCGTTCGAAGTCGAAGGCGAGGACGACCACACATCGGCCGTGACAGACGATTTCTCGGCTATGCTCCGGATGATCAACGCGCTTTTGGGGCTTATGCCCGGCGGCGAGAGGAATAAGCGACATAAACGCCTTGTTGAAATCTACGACTTGGCCGAGGAGATGATCCCTTTGGGTCTGCCGCGGTTTATGAATCTCGAGAATGAGTACCGGGACGGCACCGATGATCCCGTGCCGGCAGATATGCTGAGAGAGCACTGGGAAGCTACCGGGGAGGTTATTGAGCTGGCGGCGAAGTTGGAACAGGAGTGTCTGTCTGACGGCCCGCTTGATGAGAGGGGCGAGGCCTATTTCAAGAATTTTGTTGCCGAGGGCAAACGGTTTGCAAGCGACAATAGCGCGGTCGAGAATCCGGCTTTGTTTGTCGAGGCTGACTCGCTGGAGGAGGCCGAGGCGAGTGCCGAGATGCAGGACATTGTTGGGCCGTTCAAGCTTTCCAAGGGGAAGCTGCTTTGCCAGGGCTCCAAGATACTAGGGCAGGTCTGGCTCTATCTCGATGAGGAAGAGGAAGAGAGCGGTGACGATGGGGAAGAAGAAGAAGAGGTCGACTATGGAGAGGAACAGGTGGAAGAAGGGAGTGGGGGCGATGATGACTCTGAAGAAGCGGAATTGGCCGAAAGTTATGAGGACATGGGCAGAATGGCCGCGGCAGCAGGAGAGATGGCTCGTCGAACAGGGGAAGTGGCTTCCGGACTTGCTGGCCGAGCAGGGAAAACGACTGCCAAAGCTACCCGTCAGGCAGAGAAGGTGGCTGCTAGATATGTTTTGGATGTAGAGCAAATAGCGGAGAGAGCAGCGGCGCAAGCAGAGAAGTGGGCTGCTCAAGCGGAAGAAATGGTCAGGGAAGCGCAGGAAATGACGGGATTCCTCTTGGACGACAGCGACGAAGCCGAGATGATCAAGGACTACGTCGAGATGGCGCGTGATGCACACGAGGGAGAGGAGGACGAGTCGGATCTGTCCGAGACTGAGTTACCCTCATCGGACGACTCATCAGGGGACGAGGGAAGAATGCCAACAGGCAAGGATCGTGGGGTTGGCGCTGTTGAGGATTCGGACTCGAGCTTGGAGATTTCCAGCGTTGTGTCTTCCAGCGTTGTATCTTCTGTGTTATCCGACAGCGACAGCGATTCCGACCATTCCGACGAAAGTCCGGTAAAGCGACCAAGGGTGATATGGCCCGGCGATGAAGTTGGCGGATCGAAGTCGAAGAGGCAGAAGAGGTAAACTCGGTCGCCGGATGTAAAGGCTTGGAGGGCGCGTTCAAGAAGGCCATGTGTTACTAGGAAGGTTTATTTCAGCGTCGACCGCGAGACCGGCGGCGGAATGGATTAGTTGGCGAGTGGACAAGGTGCATTCACGGGAAGAAGCAATATCTGTGACTAACATAAGAAATAACAACACATGTCTTGCAGTCTGAACGCTCTCAAAATCCACGGCTGCCGCTGCCGTATAAGCGTTCCCAGTGGACCATCTGGCTAATGACGAGACACCAGGTATCAAGGCTCAATCAAAGCGACACTCTCGGTTACCAACCGTCAAGCATCGAACCGGGTTGGAGGAAGAGCTCGGTACCTGCCGATAGTCAGCTCTTCGGGCCGTCGGACAATAAAGTAGGAGGCGCAGAATTAATGCGCGATACTTTTCGGGCTGCCATTGTCACCTCAGCCAGCTCGCTCCGAGGTGCGCAACAAATACCCTGTCCGAGGTGTGGGGAATATGTCGACCGACGGTCCCGGCGGAATCGAGTGTTGGTCCTCGTTTCTGTCCCACCCCGAGAAGCCCCTGAAAGAGTCTGCGTGAAAGTTTGCTCAGTCCACGAAAGGATTGTATTCTCGCTCTTCCCGTCGCAGTTCCCTCGGTCTGGCTGCCAGCCAAATTCCAAATGTCCTTTTTCTATCGTCCGAAAACAGTCCAACTCGACCGATTCCTCTCGCATCGCCATCGCCCTCTCCCGATACCCACACAGACTCGTCCAATCCGCTCCAACCGCTTTTCTCAGACGCTCAACAGAGGACCTCCCGCCGAGACGTATCCTAATGCCCGAATACGCAAACCCGCTTCGCATTCTCCGTCTTGTCCTGCCCCTCGCCCGCAACGAGACCATGGGCACCGCGTGCGCGATGCCATGCTGCACGGCGCCGTACCCTCCATTATGCACCGACACGTATGCGTACGGCAGGACGGCGTCATAGTGCAAGTAATCGGCGACGCGGACGCTGTTTGGGATACTAAAGTCGTTCGGCAATACGGCGCCGCGCCGGCCAGAACGTCTAGTCATCCCCGGACGCCATGGCAGATATAATCGGGAGAATTAGGCCGGACGGGCCCACTTCGACAGTGCCCTGGGCTACCAAAACTATGCTGGTGTCTCGGGGAGAGGCGATGGTGATATCTTCCTAGCAGACGGGGAGGTTAGGCCATGCCCGGATAGGGACGGGGGACCAGCGGGTGGGGGGACGCCGACGAAGCGGAATCGAGACGACCAGTCGAGTCGGAGCGAGGGAAGAAGGACTGGACGCCGAGCTGGAGGATAAGGCCGCGGCAGAGGTGGTTCTGACCGCCGAGGAATATGCAGTCGAGGCCGGAGGCGCCGGTCTCGCGGAGCTTGACGTCGAGGCTGGCGCGGAGAGGTTCTGTGCGGGATTTCCAGAGCGTCCAGCTCGTGGTGTTTAAGGGCTCGCCATCCGCTGATGTCTGACCCTTCTTGAGATTCTTAGCATCCCGGTCTCCGTCACTAACCCGCGCCAAGCAGCACTACCACTAGCTACCAACACCTACATATTCACCCCCTCCCTGCGATTCTTCCTCGCCAAAAAAAAAAAAGAAGAAAGCCGCCCCAAATTTCGACTAAGGTAGGAAAAAAAGGCACAGTAACACTGACCCCAACACTCCCCACCACCCTCCCGTTCTTTCCCTCTCTAACCCCCTTTCATAAAACAACTGCAGGTAGGTAGGTTGCCGATCGAGGTTGCAGAGGTTAATAAGCTCCGTTTTGGAGTCACGAGTGGGAGGTTGGATGTATCTGTCCTGCATTGGTCTTACATGGGTGGTGGGTCAAGCTGCAGTCAAGGGGCAGGTTTGGAAAAGTTGGTTTATTCGGTATGCCAACAAGGACCTAAATAAACAACGTAGACAAGACAAGTCGCAGACTCTGACACCTCTCCGCTTACAAGTCAAGGTACTTGGTTCTTAGCTGGAGGTATTCTATATCGACAAGGGCCGTTCATATTGACCTTAGATCTAGAACTAGACCAAGTGATAGCTACCTACCTAGGTAGAATTCATACACTAAGAGAGTCTTTAGGTATCCAACTTGCTGTTGAAATCAAAATGCGATGACACTGTTGCCCATACAGACCACCAGCAGTACATTATCCCTCCGCATTCATCCTACCCTATCCGCCGCATTCAAAGCACCTTGATATTGGCATACGGAAAGTCAGGCTGCCGAAAGACCGTCTCAACCGACGACATGGGCCGATACTCATCCGGCAGCGGCAGAAACTCAAAGCTCATAATCAGGAGCACCACTACAATCTTGAACTCCAGCATGGCAAGCTTGCGTCCTAGACACTGGTCAGCACTCATCCCACATCACATCACAGGACATCAAACTAACCAAAACACCCCCGATACCCGCCCCCAAATGCCAAAGACGGCAACGCATACGCATTAAACACCTCTTTCCCACTCTTATCCCGCTCGATCCATCTCCGGGGTTCAAACGTGCCCAGATCGCGCCACGCATGCTCTGCACCAACACTATTCCACTTCTTTTCGGCCGCAGCCCTCGACGACTCGCTCCGCACCGCCTCATCCACATGCGGCGTCTCGCGGTCGGTATGGAAATTGAAAAAGATCTCGGTCCCCTTCGGGACGGGACAGCCGAGGATGCGGGTGTCCACGATGGCCTGGCGCAGATTGGCCTTGGCGGTGCCCGAGAGACGCATGCCTTCCTCGCAGACGCCGTCGAGATACGGAATGTCGGCATCCAGAATGGCCTGCGCGCTCGGGAGGTCTGGGCCGGGAAACTTTGACCGCAAAATCGCCCGCAGCGTGCTCTGGACGGACGGGTACATCTCCATGAAGCGGACGAACCACGAGAGAGTGTTGCCGGTGGAGTCGTGGCCCTGTCTTTTATCAGCGACATGGATGAAATCTAGGGAGAAAGAGAAAAAGAGAAACGTACGCCAACCAACATGACAAACATCTCGTCGAGCATGGCCTCGTCCTTGGTCGGATCCGACGGCGCCACGCCCGCCTTGCGCGCCTGCAGGATCTGCCGACGCAGCACAAGGTCCATGGCGCACGTATCGACGGCCGCATCATCCTCCAGCCTCTCGGTCTCGAGATGCTGGAACCGCTCGACGGCGGACCGCATGGCGCGCCGCATCTCGCCGCTCACGACAGACCGGAACCGGCGGTACCGCGGCGTCCACGTCTCGACCCGCTGCGCCAGCTCGGGCGACACGCTGTTGGAGCTGCGCGCGACCGCCTCGCCGATATAATGCACCTGCTCCTTGAGAAACTCGCCCACCGGCGGTTTCTGATCAAACGGCCTGTCGCTCCCGGACAGCTGATGCCGCAGCTTCTGGATCTCGTAGCGCATCGTCCCGGGCTCCTCGCCCACCACGGCGACCCAGATGGCGTCGAGCGCGGCGTTCCGAAAGTCGTCAATGACATTCAACAGCGCGGTTCCGGGTCCCTCAGCCTTGAGCCGCCAGAGATCAAGCAGCTCGCACGTCGCCTTGTGGATATTCGGCGCGGCGACCCGCTTGAGAAAGTCAGGACTCATCACGTCGGCCCACAGCCGCTTCTGCGCTTTTAGTGCGGGAGTCGTGTACTGCGACAGCGTCGCGCGCGGGAACATGGGCCCGAACAGGCCGAGGGCCGTGGGCGCCTTGTCGAACTCCTTGCCGCGCCGCACTAAAATGTCCTCGATCTCGCGCGCGTCGTCGACCACGACCAGCGGCTTGCGGATGTTGGGGAACAAGAGCTGGGCGATGGGCGTGCCGAGCTTGCGCGTGGTGATGTTGAGCATCGAGTCGGAGAACTCGTGCGTCTGCTTGATCAGCGGGAACCAGTCGGGGATGTCGCCCATGAGGCGGTGGGCGGATGCTTCATTGTACGGAATTCCTGGGAGCGGCTTTGGGTAGAGCCTGCGGATGAGGAGGAACAAGAGGCCGGCGATGGCGGCGCCGGCCAGTGCTAGCTGGGTGAGGTCGGCCATGTTTGCGTCTCGGTGAGAGATGGAAGTGATTGAGGAGGGGAGGTTTGGTGATGGATGAGACGTCAGCTAAAAGTTCCAAATCCTCCCTCAATCCTTATTGCCGGTAAAACGCAAAATCCGTGGTACCGACCGCGGATCGTCAGACGGTGCGAGCCAATCACGGTTTCTATGCAGGAAGCAAATGCTCGCCAGTGCAACATGGCTGGGATCCCAGATAAACCAACGGGTAAGCGCTAGATCCTTTGGCTTACCGTGCGCATCGGGAACAGCATGCGAGCAAACCTTATACAAGTGGAGATTGCATAAACTGTCTGACGACAGGATAAGTAAGGTAAGGTTGTTAGAGACGGGTTAAATCGACGACAATGGTTGCTTTGCCTGATGGCACGAGCTCTATTTCTCTGTAGTTTGTGAGCTGGCTAAGTCGTAAGGGTGGTTAGTAAAGACTAAATTCGCATGGCCTCCCAACGATGAAAGGGAATACAGGCATGCTTGTCCTTCATCCCGTCTCATGCGTAAAGCAAACATGTGTCCCTGGCCTTGTTGTGTGTGACCTGGAGCTCGATGAGGGATGGGAACAGTAGGTAATTAGTCTCCTTCTTTCACCCTCCAAAAAGCCCCTTGTCGGTCGGCTCCTGCGAAAGGTGTATGCATCTTCTCGGAGTGATTAGGAAGCTCAACGTCAGCATACACGATAGCATCAGTTCCTGGGTGTTCTGTCACTGGCAACGATAGAAGGGATGACTGTCCATACTCCCCATGCTTTTGTTGAACCTAGGTAAGTGGTGAGCGCTGAACGCTACTTCCGACAGCTGGCAAGCGGGCAGATACCTATCTGGGAAGCATCTCGGGGAGCCCTTCACCCGTTTTAGTTGTATTGCCTGCTGCCGACTCAGATGGGAAGTCCCCGTCCCGTGTCTCGTGCGGGGCACTTGCTCTGGAAGCGGATGAGGACAACCGGACTGATCATGGTCCTCACACACCGCTATCCTGAACATCACCGGCGCGTTGATATTGTCTCTGATATATTGACGCATGTAATCTGATGAGATTCAGCTTTCATTTTGGTCCCTGGTAGTGGCTGTCGTCAACCGTCACTTCGCGGTGATAGCTGTTCCCGATCTCGAGGTATTCCCGACCTGCATTCCCGACCTGCAGGATCCCGTTGCCAGACTTCTTATAGCTGCCCAAGCTCGCTGTTGCGATAAGGCGTCTTGAGTTTGAGACCCTCGAACAGTACCATACTGACCTTCCGCTCCCCAGACGCGATCGAGATAGGATTGGCACCAACTTCAAGCCCTTGACACGCCGAGTAAAGCAAGTCGACAAGATGACCACCAACGACCCGGTTACCGTCCTCGAAAACATCATCGAGCAGGCTCAGACATTGTCGGCCGATGATCGGCGTCGCCTTCTTGTGACGGCTCAGAAACTTGTCACCACCCTTGAACCACCGGAGGAGGCTGCGTTCCGTCAGATCTTTCAGGTGCCACAAGAACCGAGTCGAGGGGTGTCGTGGGGAATGCGCTAACTCTGAGCTACAGTCGCACACATTCTCGTTTGCTATACGATTGGGCGCCGAGCTCGGGTTCTTCCGCGTCCTGGTCAAACGCGATGGCGTTCCGATCTCATCGGTCGAGTTGGCTACGGAATGCAAGATTGAGGAACTGTTGCTTGGTCAGTGTTGACTTCATTCCTGGGATTTCCAAATGAGACTGACGACTTGTCCAGTTCGGGTCATGCGTGTGTTGACGGGACTGGGATACGCCGCAGAGTCGGGCGAGAGGGAATACGTCGCCACACCGCTCTCGCGTGCCATGGTGCTTCCGCATCTCGAAGCCTTCATGATCCACAGGTATGTAGTTAGTCTGAATAGGTCGGGAATAACTACCAATACCACAAAGCCAGGAAAACTCTGCTCGCGTCGTCAACCGACTGCCCGAGTACTTCCAACGATACGGCTACAAATGTCCAACGGATGGCGCCAACGGAGCGTATCAGTTCGCCCTCGGCACCTCGCTCTCCTTCTTCGACAGCATCCACTCCGACCCGGTGCGTGCCGAGCGCTTCAACGTCAGCATGACGGGCAACAAGAACCAGCGCCGGTTCTGGTTCGAGTGGTTCCCGGTCGACGACCACCTGCTCAAGCCCTTCCACGGCTCCTCTCCGACTCCCGAGTCCGTCTTCCTCGTCGACATGGGCGGCGGCAAGGGTCACCACCTCGAAGCGCTCCTGACGAAATTCCCAGCCGTCGGCGGCCACCTTATCCTCCAAGATCTACCACGCACCATATCCAGCATCCGGGAAACACTCGACAGCCGCATCCAGCCCGCGGTGCACGACATTTTCTCGCCGCAGCCGGTCGCCGGCGCGCTGGTGTACTACACGCACTTTGTGCTCCACGACTTCCCCGACGACAAGTGCCAGACCATGCTCCGACACGTGGCGGCCGCCATGCGGCCGGGGTATTCGCGACTCCTACTAAACGAGGTCGTCATCCCGGAGCGCGACTGTCCGCTGTACTTTGCGTGCTCCGACATCACCATGATGGCGGTGCTGGCGGGCATGCAGCGCTCGAGGAGGCACTGGGTCGAGCTTGTCGAGTCGGCTGGACTCGCCGTGGTCAAGGTGTGGGAGTCGCCGGACTTTGGGGATATGGAGGGGGTTATTGAAGCAATGGTCGCAAACTGAGACTGCCTGTTGTTGGGCCGTCGTTGGATTGGGCGGGTGGTAGTATTGGCGGAACAGCTGGCATGAGCGAAGTCTGCGGTGTGATTGGGGGTATGAGCCGGCGAATCCATTTTGGTCAGTTTGTGGATGATTACCGAGGTACAATACTTGCCAAAAGTGTGAGAGACGTGTCAGCTCGACCGCGTCTGCTTTGTGTGGGAAACCAAGCTCTTTGCAGGGAATCTTGTGTGTGTGTGTTGAGGTAAGAACTGGCTCAGCGAGAGCTGGGCCAAGTTATCTATCTATCTATTCTGTTATCCTGGTCTGGTTGGCTCTGAATAGCTTCATCCCATTGACTCAGTTGTCTGCAAGTAAACAAAGAAATCTGAGATAGTGATGTCAGTCCGGCGCGCACCAGCAGCACTGGCGACCGCTACCCGTCAGGATGCCTGAATCGCCGCACTTTGTGCCTTCTTGCGAAAGTGCCAGCGTGCTGGTTGGTCCTCCCCCTTTCCCGTATTCCCCCCTCGTGTTGATGATGACTTCATTTTATCGTCCATTCCATCCGCGCCGAACCACACTCTGTCGTGCCTTCAGAGTGAGGACAATTTTCCATGTTTGCACCGGCTGTTCGTGCAATTCTGGAAAGGACTCTCCTGCAGAGTGTGTGGTGACTGCCGCGTGCAAAACTCGGCATGAGCACCCACGCCAGACACGAAGGAGCAGCAACACACGCAACATCATGTATTTAACCACAGCCAAGGGACTCTCTTCTCTTCTCTTCCACCAACCAAGCATCCATCGATCATCTCCCAGACGGCATCAATCCAGTCACACTCTTTCAAACAGCAGTCATCAAGCCGCGCGTCGTTGCAACATATCCAACTCTGCCATAACATATCATCTCCGAGTCGTCTCTGACACTCTCCTCCACTCGCTCGCACGATCCCCCACGACCAAGCCCGCCAAGTCCAACAAGCAAACAAGCCACAGTCATGGCGACGGCCACGACAATCATACAAGAGTTCCTGCTCGCCATGCCCGTCCTGACGACGACGGCACTCGTGGTATATAACATTTCCTACCTCTTTTGGGCTCGGCGAATCCGCGACGCCGACGAGGAGGACCCCCAGCCGCCGGCGGATTTAATGTCCGGCCATGCCCACTACTACGTCCTGATAGCCCACAGGCTGCGCTGGATTACTTGGTTCACGGGGGTAGCGAACCTCTGGAACCCGAAGCTGAGTGGTTTGGCCCTCAAGGTGTATGCATGTGGTCCGATGGTCAACCTGGCGTGGCATTTGGTCGGGACTTACATAGTGTTGTTTTTACTGCGGTGCACCGAATACCGGCAACGACACGGTCAGGCGCACGAACAACTCGGTTGGTTGCGCCCGTTCTTGTTTCGTCATGTAGTGATGCTTTGGGCGCGCGAGGTCCCGACCTGGCTGTGCTTCACTGTCGGGTATTTTCTCCGGTTTGCAATGGGCAGGGTAGGACGGTAACTAAAGGGCCTGGGTGTTGTTTGGAGGGGTCGAGTTAGGTTGGACAAGCAGGGCGGTCCCCAAGACATCAGCTTTTGTGGCTACAGACAGACAGCGAAGAAGGGTTAGCGGTATGTATGTATTGTATTGTACTTGTAGAATAACGGGAAACTCGATTGATGCTAATCATGCAATGTCGGAAGAAGCAAGGGCCGGGGTGGGCTTACCCAATGTCCGCCCTGGCGGGTCCACATGGCAGGCACATGGGCTCTGTTTGCTTGCTTTTTCCTACCACCGTACCTTAACAGTGGGCTGTATTCCCCACCAGCACATTTCCCCAGACCTTGCTGTCCACGTCGTCACCACCAGAGTCCATCGCCATGTCCGGCCCCATCTCTCACTTCGAGTGCGGCACCTGCGAAAAGGCCTTTCCGGCCGGCTGGAGAGCCCGTGACAACCATTGCAATGCGACGGGCCACCATCGCCCGAACTACGAGTGCGATACATGCCCGCGTTGGTTCCATTGCCAGAGTGCTTGCGATCAGCATATGAGGGCGAAGAACCATTTTGTACACTCAGACAACTACTCGGACAACAACAACGACTCCGTCTCCGACGACTGCTACACCTACAATCCATATGAGTGCCGCCGCTGCTACGACCGTTTCCCATCCGATCAAGACCGAATCGACCATGAGGCCGAGGACCATCGCTTCTGTAATGATTGCGACCGCTTTTTTTGCAGCGGCAGCGCTGCCAAGAATGTTAGTACCTTATCCAGTCCTCGAGTCGGCCTTTTCTGCTTGCTAATCCAGCCATATTTGTAGCACCGCCAATCGCGTGTTCATCAAGGCCAGTCGATGAAGTGCCCATTCTGCTTAAACGGCTTCGTCACCGCCACTGGCTTAGCTCACCATCTGGAGAGCGGTGGTTGTCCCAACGGGCCCTATCTCGACCGAGCCAAGGTCTGGGCGATAGTGCGGGCCAAGGATCCCAACGGGATAATCTCCAAGAACCTTCTCGAGTACCCGACAACCAATAAGTACGAGGCCTCAGGGAGAACCTGGAATGGGTACGGATATGAATGTTACTTCTGCAGTCGCGAGTTCAAGCAGCTGCATGGCCTCAACCAGCATCTCAACTCGCCCGTCCGTAAGTACACGGCCATTCCCATAGATTCACCAAGGGCGCAGCTGGAATCCTACGCTAACCGACGCCTGGCAATAGATCAACAAGCCTTGTACCATTGTCCCAACCGTGGCTGCGGAACTGATTTCAGGGCCCTCGCATCCGTTATCAACCACTTGGAGAGCGAGACGTGCGGATTCATGCGCTTCCGGGCTGTGCAGAACAAGTTCGGCCAGATAATCAGCAGTAATCGTCGGTTGACGTTCAACTGATGAGCTGATGGCCTACCGCACGCATTTTGCCTCTAGCAGTTGCTTTGAATACGGCTCAGGATCGTGTCGACGCTGACCGTCGATCCTTGACCAACCAGTTTCGTGTACGATTTTACAGCGTTTTACAGTTCGTGGTCTCCCTGTGGGAAGTCTAGACGGGATGATGTGGTTCACCCGCAAGTGTATGCTCAAGTGAGCAGACTCTGCGATGTACAGTTACTGCACGGATTCGACTCTTCAAGTGGAGAGAATTTGGAATCCTCTAGCAAAGAGCTCTTGTATGGTAGGTATGGACCTAGAGAATTTGTATGGCACGCTAGTGCAAGAACTGAAGGATACTATGATGGAAAACAGGTAGTCACCAGGTAGTTAATTAATCGGAAAATGTATTTCCAGAAGCAGAATAGCTGTTGTGTCACATCTGAGACCATGTGTTGGAATAAAATTCCGCTGCACGGTTTCTATTTCGGGACTAGCCCGCTTCGCCTGTTTCTTCCGCTGATCTTACTGCCTCAGAGACTCTGGAACAACCACGATCAAAAACCCGCGACACAACACTCCTGATGCCACCCCTTCCCGCCAAACACCATGGCCACCCATATCTCGATATCGCTGCCAGCTGGGAAAGCTGAAACTACCTACATTACCTTGTTTCTCAAGATATCTGCGTTACTCCAGTCATCGCACAACGAGCTGCACATTGTTAGGCCAGGAAGGAGCACCCCAGGCTAGATGGAAGGTACGCAAGAATCCAGGGCACCATATTTAGCCAGCCACGGGCTCACCTCTCCTCTTCCTGAAAGCAAGCATCCTTCGCACCACTCCTTCAACATCTCTACCGATTCCGCCGAACTCCCGCAAATCTTTAAGGACGCCAACGAGCTCTTTCGGGTGCTCGAAATCCACTCCCTCCGGGCGGAGTTTCTTTGCAGCATTCGGGATTCGCCCAAGAGACTGACCTTCGGAATCCATCAAGATGGGACAATCTCTCAAAAACGCCGTTTGTACAGTCGCGGTCGACGCATCGTACAACCCTTGCGGTGGCTGCTTCAGGACCACAAGTCTCCTCCTACGACGAGACACTTCACCTTTACACAGAATCCGGGTGCATCGCGAGCATCCGACCCTCGAGCGCGTGTTGGAGTCTGTGATTAATACTGCACCGCTCAATACCCGGGGGTGGACATTTCAAGAGCGGTCCTGGCCAGACGCATGGTGCACTTTGGGACAAAGTACCGTCTTGTTCGAGTGTAACATTTTGTTCACGGCTGAGTTTGCACCCCGAGGGTCGCCGTTATGACGCTTGGCAGTGGCCATCGGCGGCTGCACCAGATCCCCGGGACTGGAGAAAGAATTCCCGGTCCTTGAGAAGACGCAACCTGAGAGAAGTCGCTGACGACACGGTTTACACCTAAGCGCTGCTAGGCTCGGCTATCGACGCTTTGGGACACCCTTGTGAAGTAAGACTCCATTTTGAAGGTTTGACGGAGCTCGAAGGTTTGGACCACAACCGGCGCTAGTATGGTCTTGTCACCATGTGGATGGCAAGAACCCTCACTCACCAACGTAGTCGGATCGCCTCCTTGCCTTGGCTGGGATAGCCGAGAGAATATCTACCCACCGAGTCGGGTTTTCGGTGGGTGCACGGACTGCGGGAGGATATATCTCAACAACGTTCTCCCAATCTTGGTCGTGGGGCTCGACAGAATCACCCGGACGCATCCCTTCTCCGTCGGCAGTTCCATTTCCTCCGGGCTCGGATCCAAGTATACCGGGAAGTTCCGCCCCAGAGACCTGGGCACATGGCTTCTACCTACAAGGCGAGCAAGTCGAGTTTGTTTGGTACTTTGCAACAGATGATGGGAGGGCGAGGAAATGTAGGCGTCGGGTATTAAAACGTGGCTTGACGACTTTAACCAAGACGGCAACGTCGTGTTCCAGGCGGACGACGGTCTCCTCGCAAGGAAGGGCCGCCTTGACTCTTATCTCTCGGTCGGGGAGCCGGTCAGGATGGTGAATGTTTCGAATCACCAGGCCGAGAAATGTGTGTCACGGCTGATCGTCCGCTCGGCGGGCTCGACATTCCCGGTGATCGGGGACCCGTTTGTGGCGTCGTAGAGGATCGGATGCTTCAGGGTCATCGGTGGAGACTCTTTTATGCGTAACGGGGCGAAAGATTCCGATCTTCTTGGCGTGATCGTCAATACGTCTGCCCCTCGACGTTTTGCGGTTGTGGTAAACAGAAAAAATATCCTTCTCCGACGACCCTAGTACCCCTTTATGTACGACAACAGTCGACATCGTTGCTCTGCCAAGTCTGGCGCTATCGAAGGCTCCCGGGCAAGTCGTTCGTACACGCCTCGTCTTCAGCGGTTTTGTGGCGACGTATGAGAACAACCTCGGCCCCTTCTCGATGTTGCCGGTGATGCGGCCCTGGGCAGCGCCATCGAATTATCTCCTCCCGTCCGCCAGTATCGAAAGACGGCGTCGTTAACAGCAGGACCACGAGGTGTGTATTGTGATTCGGCAGGAGCTGGGCCTCCACGTATATCGTCCATCCTTTAGACTAGTACAACGTAACGGGGCGAGCAAACAAGACGAGAAAGTCGAGCAAGTCCGGAAAGTGGAAGACAACGTCGAGGGTTGAAATGGAGGGCGGGGGAAGGGAGAGTATCTGAACTCTGGGAGAAGACGGGGTGTTGGGCGGAATCCGAGGTGGTCTTGACCGAAAGAGACTAGGCGTCCGAGTTCTGAGTTCCTGAGGACAGACACTTCGGGCCTTCTTCGCTCTCAGACGGGTCACGGTTGTCTGCAGCGGCAACTTCCGCGGACCGCGGTTTGTGCCCCGCGGAGGTTAACCGTACAGCCGCCAACCTATCGAGTGGTGGCTGCATGGTTCGCATAACTTGCTTGGACTCTGCGACTTTCGGTTCCTGCTTCAGCTTGACTAGTTGACGTGGCGATGGCGTAGTCCTTGGTTGGAGCTGAGGTGCCTGACGAAGCGCGGGATTCGTCCGCCTTGACCCCTCCCGTCCGTCAGAAGCAGGATTGAGGGAACTTTTGACGATTGCCAAACAATATGGGATCAACATGGTATGGATCCCCGAGCACACAACCAACCTGCCAGTTGAGTCAATTAGCTTTTGGATCGTCATGCAGACATATGTACTCTCGGGTCCGTTCCTCGACTCCTTCGCAAGGTGGACCGACTTTGGACAGGATCCAGAACGGCGATTCGACACTTTCACTCTACAATGGGGGCGGGACACGGGAAGGGCAACCGGGAAAGCAACTGCCAAGATTACCACAACCAACCAAAGGCAAACTCGCAACTCGATCCCGTCCGACGGGGATATCCGCCGCAGGGACCTCGTCTCTCTCAGCGATGTGCCTCGTCCATTTTCCCGCTCCTCCAGCAGCGGCCGCGGCCAATTGCCCGGGCAGATGGGCGTCGAAGAGTTGGAAGCGAATGCACGTGCTTTATCACCCCGCTGTACGGTGCCAGATCCAGACTTGTCGGTGTACACGACGGGTCGCGGCTCATCATGACCCTGTGTCGACCGATGAATAAGACATTATCAAGGACGGGATAGCCTTACCATCAGCTCGGAAGATGGGAGGTAAATCTGGGGTAGCCAAGCTGATCAGATCGCCGGCGGGTGCCAGCGTCCGGAGCCATTTACCAAAGATCTGGGACACGGCGCCAAAAACCGCAAAAATACCAACACAATGCGCGGAAATTGACAATTCCCATGGCCAGCTGGCCTGCCAGGCCGTGTCCTGACCGGTGCGGGCCGTTGACGATAGATTCGACGCTAGGCCGACTTTGGCAAGTCATCTCTCTTGGCCGTGCCGGTTTACCCGCGCGAATCAGAAAGGACGAACATCCACGATCCTGCGGATCGCAGAGCACGGACCTGCAGGCCTTTCGTCTGTCTCGCAGCCACGAACATGGCGTTGGCGAACGGCGTTGCGCACGGACACGCCAACCCCGATCTGGGCGGGCGAATCTCTGATCTTTTTTTCCATCATAAACATCACGGCCGACGCTCCACTTGCTTGGCCTCTCGGCGCCTCATTGCCCATGATAGCGTCGACATAGCTGCTCGTGCGAGTGAGGAGTCCGCTCGGGAAAAACCATGGCTCCGCCGCCGTCGCCGCCGCCCATCGACGCCGGCTACCACGCCGGCGACCGTCTCGACGCCATTCCCCTCGCCCCCGTCGGCGTCCTGCTCGCCTTCGCCACCCTTACCACCTGTCTGCGCGTGTACTGGCGCATACGCCCCGTGTGGCGCATCGGCGCCGACGACTACACCCTGGTCTTTGCTCTGGTCAGTTTTTGTGTTTTGGTCCGTAATTCGTCTGGAGAGAACCCGCTCGCTGACTTGCCCCCCTTAGCTTTGCACCATCAGCTGGTATGCCATTGACGCCGCCATGTACGCCTACGGGCGCGGGCTGGAAGGCTTTCTCCCGGATCCCTGGACTGTCGGCCCCTTGGTCGTCGCCGACGGCGTCTTGTGGGTGTGGGCGCTCAACGTGATCCGCATCTCGGTCGCCCTGATGCTGCTGCGCTTGAAGGACTCGCTGCCGTGGAAGGTGACGCTGTGGGGGATCGTCGCCATCCAGTCGACCATGCTCGTCGTCGGCACCACGATGCACCTCGTCATGTGCCGGCCCATCTCGGCCCGGTGGGCGCCAACGCCCTCGGCCGTTTGCATCCCGAATCCCAACTTTATGGCCTACGGCTACGTGTATAGCGGTAAGTCTGGTCCGGATTTAGTCTACCTGGCACGGCGCTGACATGACGCAAGGCTTTACCGTCGCATCTGATCTTATCCTATCACTGCTACCTGTTACCTTCCTTCGGAGTCTGAACCGACCGCTGCACGAGAAGGTGCTCATCGGGTGTCTCATGGCCGCCGGTCTCGGCGCTACCGGCGTTGCCATTGCTCGCCTGTTCCTCATCATGGGTTATCTAGGGAAGGGAGGGCCATGGGTCAATGTGCTGCAGGATCTACTCTGGGGGTTCGAGCTGACGATTGGCATCCTGGCGGCTTCTTTGCCGACACTCAAGGCGCCGATACACCGGCTGCTCCGGAGCTGGGGCGTGCTCAGGGACGAGCCGGCGTCAAGCGACCAGTCGCCCGAGAGCTTCCTCAACAATCTCACCAACGGCTCGCACTTTACGCGGCAGATGCGGCAGTGGGAGTCGGCGAGGGAACCGCTGGATACGACGTCGAAGCGGCCGTTTATGTACTCGGTGCCGACAAAGTCCGACAACAGTTGATTTTTTTTTCTTTTATTTGGGCAAGGGGAGGTGTGTGTGTGGGGGGGGGGAGGTTGTTTTTGGGTAGTCATCTTCGCTGTGCGAACATATTCATGAAGAGGGGAAAAGGGGCGTGGCGTCAGGGTCTTCCATTTCTGGGTCATGTCATTGGCATTTTGGTGTGGGGAAAAGGAGGCTACATCTTCTGGGGAAACAACATCAACATGTTGGGCAACAGACATTGTTATATGTGGGATTCAAGGGTCATCGGATCATCAGGGTGTATCATGTCCAAAGGGAAAAATTGGACAAGGATTTGTCTCTACTGGGAGGTAAACTACTACGTTGTGTCATAGGGTCCATGCGTACAGGTCAGCGGGGAAAGGGGGAAAGGGGAGGGGGGAGGGGGTTTAGGTCTTATTTATGGCATTTTTTTTTTTTTTTTGATTTTCTGGAGAATATTGAATCCGTAATGTTCACTCTTGGCCGAAATCCTTTCCCAAGTCGGACTCTGGCTCGTGGATTCGCGCCCGGCCAGGCTCACTGCAGTGCGGCGCGCTATCTATGTACCCCGCCCCGGAAAGTGGGATTATGGCACTGCTGCATGCAGTCTGCTGGCGCCTGCATTAAAATAGTGGGAACAGGGAATAATACTGCTACCCACCCCCTGTGTGACCAGCAGGACCAGCAGCAGGACCAGCACGAGGTAACGAGGTAGGGAGACGCGACCACATGGGGGGCCATGTGGTGGTGCTGCAAGATGTGGACGGAAAGGGATATTGGACCCAACGAGGGGACTCGGGCTGCATGGTCGTGTGTTGATAAAATCCGCCGTTGGGTCCTCAAGTTTTGGAGTTTTTGTTTTTTTAATTCTCTTACCTCGGTGTGTTGGTTTTGTCTCGGTCTCCAACAAAACTCCATTTTGACCCCTCCACGCTCTTATAGTCTTGGCGAAGAGACGGACAGCGCCAAGTCTTTAACAACACGGGCCTGCTGTTCCCCCTTCCACCCTTGTCCCTTCCCTTGTCTTGGCTCTCTTTATTTTTCTCGGCTTCTTTCCCTCTTCTTTTTCGCTTCTCGCCTTTTTTCCCGGCCTGTGCCTGTCCAAAATAAAAAGCTCTTCTTAACACACGCGGGTTATATAACACACACCTGAAGTGACACAAACACAACAAAACAACCGACACAATGCGGACCTCGCTTGTTTCGACGCTGGTCCTTGGACTCCTCTACGGCCAGACGGCTTCGGCCACCATCTGCTCGTACGGAGACGACCCGCAGATCATTGCTCATACCGGTAATCCAGTTGGAAAAACGATTTCGTACCAGAACTGTGAGTTTTTTTTTTTTTTTTTGTTGTCGTTATCTGAATCAGAGAGAGACAACAAGAAAACTGACGCATAACGAAATCAAAAAGCGACGCTGTACGTGTCGGAGCCGTCGTGCAAAAAGGTCAAGGCCGGCGTGCTGTACATCACGGACGCATTCGGCATCCAGTTTGTGAACAACAAGCTGTACGTTTTTTTTTTTCCCGACGTTTTCAAAAAAAAAAAAATGTAAGTACTAACAGAAACAAAAAGACTGGCCGACTCCTTCGCCCGCGCCGGCTTCTACGCCGTCGCCCCAGACATCTTCGACGGCGACCCGGCCCCCTTCGACCTCGCCACGCCGGGCTTCAACGCGACCAACTGGACGCTGACCCACAACCCGTCCGTGATCCACCCGATCCTGGCCAAGGGCGTGGCCTACCTGCAGTCCAAGGGGATCACCAAGATCGCCGCGACGGGGTACTGCTTCGGCGGGCGGTACACCTTCCGCATGCTCGCGCCCGGCACGGGCGTCACGGCGGGCTTCGCGGCGCATCCGAGTCTGCTGGAGAATAGCGAGATCTTGGCGATTACGCACCCTGTTAGTTTGGCTGCTGCTGGTATGTACCTACCTAACCTGATGAACAATTTCTATTTGAGAAAGCGAGAAAAAAGTGTGCTGATGAAGACGACGCAAAAACAGAGGTCGATCCCATGATGGATCCTGCCCGCCGCTCGGAGATCGAGCAGCTGCTGGCGAATAATACGACGCAGCCGTACCAGGTTAGTTTGTACGGCGGTACCTCGCACGGTTTTGGTACCCGCGCCAATATTTCGAATCCGGAGGAGAAGTTTGGCAAGGAGGCTGCGTTTTACCAGGCTGTCCGGTGGTTCAGCGCGTGGGCTCTTTGATTTTTTTTATGGAGGGTCTTTTTGTTTTCATTTTTTAACGAGTTTGGTTTTCGGTTCCCAAATTTTTTGATGAGAGATATCACACTTTTTCTTGGCCGAGGTTTTTGTTAATATTAATTGAGACGACCTTGTCGGTTTTTGGTATGGTATGGCTATGGAAATGATATGCCCGTGTGTGTGTATGTTGGCGAGAAAAAGGGGAAAATGTCTCTGCCTGGCAGTCTGGTGGCAGTGGCCTGGCTGTGCCGTGGTGTTGGTTTGGCTGTGCTCCGTAAGAAGGACAGGAATAACCAGATATTCCTGAATCCGCAGGACGTAAAAGACTCAAGTACCCCCTATAACTGCCTGGAGGTGTCACACTGTAGAAATGTAGGGTAGCAGACAAGAATCGCTTGGCGGACGTAGGCTAATATGCGGAAGACGACGTCAAGTTTTAACAGCCGGATTAGGAAAACTGGGACTCGCTGTTGGTAATCTGATTGGTGCGCATTTTGCAACCGCCAAAGTTACACACAAGAACGTTGGCGATATCCACATGTGGCACATGGTCAGCTCTGTTGGTACCTGGTTCGCGGATTACAGCCCCGTTCCAGATTCCGGGTAACACATTCGACGGGAACCAAGCCTCCGAGGTTGGACGTATATAAGCCGTCCCCCTTTTTGTTTGTGTCACCTTCCCTTCTATCTTTCATCAAGCGGCGAAGTATCCCAACAAAATCGAAAACCAGATCCTGCCAATCTCGACAAAATGGTCCGTTGGTACTCCAGCACAACCCTCCTAGCTCTCCTGTGCCCCCTCGGCACAGCAACGGCCCAGCAGACGACAACCAAATACCTCTTCATCTTCGGCGACTCCTACACGGCCACGGGCTTCAACCCGTCGGGCGCAAAACCGTCCCCCGCAAATCCGATCGGCAACCCGGCCCTGCCGGGATCGACCTTCAGCGGCGGCTGGGACTGGCCGGGCTACCTCGTCACGGCGTTCAACACGTCCCAGACGCTGGCCTACAACTTCGCCGTCGGCGGGGCGACCGTGGACTCCAACCTCGTCGCGCCCCCGGGCAGCGGTATTCCGTCCTTTGTCGAGCAGATCGGACGGTGGCAGGGCGTCGGGCTGCCCTCGAGACCGGCGTTCGCGCCTTGGACGGCGGAGAATACGCTGGCCGGCGCGTTCTTTGGGATTAACGATATTCTGCAAAAGTACTGGCAGGGTCAGGATGCGCCGCTGGGACAGATGGTGGAGCGGTATTTCCAGCAGTTTCAGACTTTGTATTCTGCTGGTGTGCGCAATTTCTTTATTATGACCGTGCCGCGTAAGTTCTTTTTTTTTTTCTTCGGTCTTTTCTGTCGCGAGTGTGGGATAATTTGACTAATAATGTTTCTCATGATAAAAGCGCTGGATAAAACTCCCCAGATCATGGGGCAGTCGCAGCAGGGAAGGTCGCGGATCATGAATAGTGTGAATTCGTTTAACAGCCAGCTTGCGAGCAGGCTTGAGACGTTCAAGAGACAGAATGCGGGCGTTACGGGGGTCGTGGTGCAGACGGCTGCGGCGTTTGAGGCGGCTGTTGCGAATCCGAGGGCGTATGGTGCGCCGGATGCGACGTGTACGAATTACAATGGGAAGAGCTGTCTTTGGTGGGATGCATTGCATCCGGGAGAGAGTATTCAGAGGTTGTTTGCGCAGGGAGTGGCGGGCGCGTTTAGCGGGTCGTTTTTTTAGGGGTTTGTGGTGATGGATGTCAATAGGGTTGAGGGTGTATATAGCTGTACATAGGAAGGTGAGGTATATAACTGTCCGTAAAGACGTGATGTGTATACATCCGATGGTTTATATATTGCAACAAAAAGCCGTGAGCGGTGAGTACCTGGTAATGTGGTTCACAGGCACGTGTTGTTTTGAGTAAATTGCACAAAATGGATGGTGCAGCATAATGGTTAAGGCATGTGACATGTTGAATCATAATCTCCCAGAACGTGAAGTGCCAGAGTTTAAGATTCTCATTGTTTGGATGATAAAAGCCGGTTCAGTGCCTGTACACGGGGTTCGCCAGAACCCACCTGGAGACACTATCGGAGAGAGATCGGACCCAGCACAGCTTTCCTCTTCTATGAGATTCGAAAATATCGTTTCCAAGGGGTTCGAATGTCGAATTCTAACTATATATCAGGTGGGTCGTCATACCTCTGCCTCACACTATCCATGCATTGCATCATTAGACTGAGTCTAGAGCACTTGAAAACCCTCGGGATATCGACACCTGCAGCATCCAGCCACGTTCGCAAAATCACTCGACACCCAAGAATCGAGTCACAATGCCGGAGTCGTCCAGTTCCGACTACAACTCCACCTCCAAGTATCCAGCGTGGTACTTCGAGGATGCCTTCACCATCGGATCCTCAAGCACTGCAATCCCCGCCGTAGACTGGCAAGTCCGCCTGTCGGACCTCCCAGACCTCTCCGACATCCCCGACATCTCACTCATCGACTCCCATCGGCCAACCCTAGCAGTGGAAACAGGGTACACCCATACATCCTCCAACACCACCCCCTCGTCATCCGCATTCTCTTCTTTGTCATACTGCCCAAGCTTCTCCCCCAGAAACGACCCCTACCCATTCCGATATGCAGATCCATGGTCCCCTCTCTCACCCCGTGCCCTATCCCACACATCACCCTCACTCTCAAATCCCCACAACGCCGTGCCAAGGACCTCACTCCGCCAAGACCAGGGCTGTGAATTCCAGTTCGACCGCGCTCCAGTTGCCGGTGATGATAACAATGAGCTATCCCCGCTCGCATGCCTGATCGAATATTCCACTCCCGACGTCGATGATCGCGATGACGAGGAAAGGCTGGATTATCCACCAAGGGACTACGGGCCGATTAGACCGCCACCACCAAAGATCCAGGAGGTGGTGTTTGACCCGTTGAGTCCGAGGTATGTTGCCCGAATGTTGCCCGAGGAGGTGATCTGTTTGAGGGATGGGGAGATGAGAGTTTGGTTGCTGATATGGAAATTTCTGGGAAGGATCGGCAACTTGTACACCGAGTATGTGAGCAGGCAGCGGTTCCCTGGGGCACAGAGGGGAAGACGGTCGAGGGATGTGGGGAGTGGTGGTTATGATGCGAAGGGCAAGTATTAGAGAGCTCTGGCGAGGAGGGGTCTCGTGTATTCCTCTATTCGAGCATGGATAGGAGATAGTTTGTTGGCCGTACGAGGCTGGGGAAGCGGTATGTTTCGTTTTCTCTCGCCATTGTCGCTGAACTGTTTAACGAATGAACGACCGGGGGGTTCTGTATTGGGAATGGGTGCTGTGGTTTCCGGAGTGTGATCCCCCCATAGCTGTTGCCTGGTATAGCGCGGAAAATAGGTGGTCAGGGGTGATTGACAGCTCGGTGATAATTTCTTCATTGACTCAATTTCGGTGCCTCGGGAGGTATGTTACGGTCCGAGGTTTGTCCTTAAGCCTACCTACCTAGGTACCTAGTATCAGTGCAAATGCACTATCTGCATCCTTCCTCGGTATTCTTCATCCATACAGCCCCTAGTGCTGTTAAAAATGCAAGCAACTTCGCCAATAAGAGTGCCATGTCCACCAAATTCGCGCTGTGTTTGACTCCGATAATTCACGACGTCGTCCCACCATTGATCGTCCGACAAGTCGACATCGAAATGGACCTTTCGAAACCTTGGAAATTCTGCTTGCGGCACCAAAAGATCGGAGTATGACTCCAGGAAACCTCGGTTTCGGAGGGCCCGATAATACCAGTCTCCAGGCTCATCCGCAGGTGTTCTTTCCCATCGACGTACGAGTAGACGTCTATCGCTTATCAAGCTGCAGACTCCCACGACGAAGTCTCCCACGCATGCCTTGCTGGTTGCCACTATTAGGGTTCGGTTTTGGCCTGTTGCCAACCGCATCCCCTTCGTCTGGTACAGTTTGATGAGATCAGAGTATGCCTTGCGTTTAAATTTCACCACTGCCTCCCTGGGCAAGCCATTCTGCTCCCGATGACAAGCCATCGTCATGTAATGCTTCATCTCCTCCATTTTGGCGTCGTATTGTGAAATGGGAAGGAAGCTCGCAACATCGTCGAATGCTTCTCGGCTGTTTTCGTAAAAGCCCTCTCTATCAAGGAATGGTACAATATCTGTCTCGTCGAGGAGACGGTGGATTCTGTCAAAGGGAAAACCCACGAAGCTAAGCACGCCCGGACGAGCAACGGAAGCAAGGCCGTACCCATCTACCAGTCCCGCCTGGTTGTTCGCTATCGAGTCTCGCGCGCCACGAGACCTCTCTGAGATGACAGTATGGACTGTTTCGATCTCTGCCGGTGCCGGAAGAGCCCAGTTGGGCACCCACGAGGGAAGATTGAACCTTCCGGTAAGTGGTGGGCATTTGGGGTCCAAATCAAATAAAACATTGCGTATTAGAGTATCGAACCCTGCTCGCTCGAAGATATAGTGAGCTGCGTCGGTGAAGACACGCTCGACGGTCATGTTGTAGTCGGTCGAGATGAACTCTTGGCACGCCATTTTATCATTGACGATGCCGAGGTTCGCATACACAAGATCGCGGGGATCTGTCGCGCAAATGCCGCGCCGGGCGGCGAGCAGCTCGTACATTGACGTTGAGAGTCTCGACGCTGGATCTTGATTGATCCTGGCCAACGGTGTCAGCTCAGAAGTGACCTGGGCAGGCATATCGTCCAGGCGCATCACACGTGCGACATGGTCCATCCCAATCACGTCACAAAACTGTGCCCATCTCATTCGACATGCTCCGCTACCTGTCTGAACCCAAGGGTCCCGCGAGAGTACCAGTTCTTGGAACACCCAGGCCCTTGTAAACCAAGGCGCTGACAAGATTTCCATCCTCAACTCTTCGAGGTCCTTTTCCTTCATTTGATTTCTGGTTGATCGGACTGCAAGTTCCTTAATAAGCTGGGAAACACGCGGATTGGAAAACGGCAGATGGATAATCGTGTGGCTCGCCGTCGAGTAAATGGTGCCCATCAAGCCGACCTGGTGAGCTTTTTCATTGTCATTCGCCTGGTCGATGCACAATGCATCCGCCCAGATGCGATGCGGCATTCTGTCGTGTCGCATGTCCCGAAGCGCCTGGTCGAGCGAGAGAGTGATGCCGCATGCATAGCCGTCGATGTATATCTTGCGCACCCTCTCGGGGGGGCCCCAGCAGTATGATAGCGCTGTATATGGCTCCAGAAGGTTCGCCCCACACTCGGAAACGGTGGTGTGAAGTAGCGATCCCTTGAGGTCTTCTCGCGTGTTGTCTGCTGGCTCGAGAACCAGGAGGCGGATCGAGTCGCCTCCATCGAGTGGTTGATATTTGAACGCGTTGTTTTCCATGCCGGGCGGTGGTTTGTGCTGGACTGGCTGTGCCCTGTCGGGAAATCTGAGTTGTTTGCGCGGGATGCGAACCTCCGTGGCAGGCTCGGAAGTCAATTCTAGGTTTGTGGGTTGGGTTGGGCCGTCAGGCTGTGGTTGCCAACCTGGTCACGGGAAATTCCATGGCTGCCTGCGCTGCACGTGCGTGAGGCCGCCTGACATCGGCTCGACCACCTGCAGTCACGCAGAGGGCTGGGGTCGCTGCATATCACGACGTTCGTTACTATGAGAGAGATATCCGGACTTCGCACACCCGAAATGTCTCGGACACAGCCTGGTAGATAAGGTAGGTATTTGACAGCTCGTTTCTAATATTCAGATGATGCAAAAGTAGTGACACGGTCCTGATGTGAAGTCCGCCTGGGTTGGTTTTGGCCGAAGAGCCAGATCTTCTTTTCCTGGTCAACCCAGCCACAAGGAAACCGCCTGACTGCGATTGGGTATAATACATGCATGCCCACCCAGCCGTCGGGACGCCCGGCCAATACCGAACTTGAGTCATTGGTCGCGGAAGGCCTGGCGGTGAGCGGTGGGCGACTTGACAAGCACAATGATACCGACGCCCCCTCGATACTTGTGGCGTTCAAGCTGAAAATGATGCACAAATGGACATGCCTAACTCTAAATGTCTTAGGCTGCATTTTCGCTGCCATTTTCAGCCATCCCCATTTTCTCCTGTTTTATTCTGTTCTCCGACCAGCTGAGTCTCATGGTCGTTATCTTCCGAGCATCACATCTTTATGACCGGGTTAGCAACCCCCAAGACGCTATTCCTTAACTTGATGCGCTCGTCGTCCTTCTCTCTTTGGCCTATTCGCCGATGGCATCTTACACGGTCTATACTGGGATATGGAGGAACTGGAATAGTATGATACCGCACTCTGCTCCATAAGGTATAACCAGAAGCTAAACCTCTAAGCAGACAATTCCGGAAATGGGAGTCTTGTGCTCACTGTGAATGCTGAAGGCGGGCGATACCTCTTAGCGTTCCTTGCCCTGTTTGTAAGGACGGCAATGAGCCACCTCTGGGGGATAACGAGCTTCTTTATACATCAATCTCGGTCGACGAATGTGCGTCGGAGCGGTTTCTACCATCAAACCCAGGCACTTCTGCGCAACGCCGAGAGCAGCGCGTCCATGTTGTGGACTCTGCTCAAAATAATACAGCGGTGGCGGTCAAAGGAGGTGGGTGCGATCCGGGGTTCCCTGGCGTTGATGGCATCGGCCGTCTCGCATTTGGCCCTCCTCACTGCAGCAACCATTCTCTCCTCCCAGGTTCTCTCGGCCGGCGACGAAGTCCAGGTCCGCGGAGACCAGTGCGGCTGGATGACTTTCAATGGAACTCAGGACGACTCATCCCTACAGCTGGACTTTTCCATTGCCTCGGGCATGGTGGCGACATGGACAGCTGATCAAGTCCAGAAATACGCAAACGCATGCTACAACAACGCGACCAGTCTTGCCGACTCGGCAACGTGCAAGTTTTACACGCGGAACTCCCTGCCGTTAGCTGTAGACGGCGAGGTTCCGTGTCCGTTCTCGAGTCGTATCTGTGGCACGCAAAAGGCGATGCATGTCGACACGGGCTATATCGACTCGCAACGCGATTTGGGAATTAATACGCCGCCTGAATCCGCCATTCGATTCAGAAAGACTCTCACCTGCGCCCCCATTCTCGCCGAGGAGCGATTCTCCAGCGGAAACTGGTCAACCAATGCTCCTGCCAACTTTTCCACCATACCCGGAGACCGTTATTGGTACTACTATCTTGGGCCATCACAGAACGGGAATTTTACTTGGGTTATGAATGAGTTCTCGCTCCAGAGCTGGACTGCGCCGCCTTATGGTCTCGGGTAAGAATGGACTCTCCCTCTTTGCTAATGGCAATCATGATTTCGCCAGCTTATGATTTCACCTAGGTGTTCCCTTTTCAACCAAGTTGGTCCCAGCGGGTTTCAGCCCATTCCAGATCTTCAGGTCAATAACAGCGATCTCACGCTTTTATTCCTCACGAATACGGCCGTTTACCCTCAGAAGGTGGACGACCCGTGGTACAATGCCACGGGCTCGGAGCAATTGGAAGACGGCCAGACAATATTTTTCTCCAATCGAGTTCTCTCTACCATGGCTTGCATGGAGCAGTACCAGTTCTGCAACGCTACCGCCTGTGCCGCTCTCAATGGCCTTAACGCATACCTGACCAACAACAGTGGTATTTTGCAACCGGGAACCCCGGAGCTGAATCTCAACGACGTACAAAAGGGAGTTCTCAACTTGGTATGGAGTGCGGCCCAGGGCACCACAATTTTCGAAGGCGTCGGGACGCTGGGAACTAAGCTTCTCGTTGCCCAACAATATCTTATCAACGTGGATGGCTCGAATCGGGTATCGGCGCCGCTCCCGTCGACACTCTGGCAGGATGAGGTCCGGAACATGGCAAACCTGATGCTGGCTGGCCTACAACGGATTGTGCTTGACTTTGTTTCCCCGCCCGACATACCTGTCACGACGGTGCTTCGCGGCACCGTCAGCGCACGCGATTACATCACCGATGCGGGCCCGGAATTTCAGGAAACTAAAGCCATCTGCAACAGCGTGCGTATCCGGGATGGGACTGCATACTACAACTTTAGTGTGGCCGGCCTCTGCGTCATCCTGTCTGTCGGCTCGGCAGTGATGCTGATCAACACGTTCTGCGTGCCCAACGTCGTCTTCTGGATCCGCAGGCGCATTCTCAAAGAAGAAACCCACTCCCGGTGCGCCAAGCAGGCATGGCTGGAGAGCCACTGGCTCTATCTCCTACGGGCAGTGTCGGAAAGGGGCAAAAATGGGGGCGTAAGGTGGGATGTCGAAAAGGACGGGGGAATCCCCGTAACCAGGGGGAATACCATCGGATTCCGGGGGACGGATATGTGGGGACCTCTACCAGAGAAATGCGTTTAATAGTGCACCCATCATCTATTTTGTCGTATATAAGGGAGTATCTAAGGTGTGGAAGGAAGGAGGTCTTTTTTTCTGCACAACATTTAGAGCCAAATTCTGAGTGAATTTTGATAGGTACTTATCAGACTCGCCACCAGAGGAGATTCTAACTTGACAGATCTTTCCAGGTTGTTCGACAATCGACATAGGATCTACCCAACATACACCGTTTGAAACTTCTCACGAGCCCAAGACGGTAGCCGCGAGCTATCTGTCTCCGCCAACAAAGCGGTCAGGTTTTTCCCGCGGAAAAAGAACCTCGCCAGTCCAATGCGCTCATACACCGGCTTCCCATCGACCTCCCGCGAGGTCTGCGCAAGGATAAGCGTCGGCATGTCGGCCTGCTCGGTGTTGACGGTTTGGTGGTCCCAATACAACGGCATTGCCAACAGCTTGCTACCCTCTCCAATCTCTCGGAGGCCCCGCGCCAACGCCGCGCCGTGGTCGTGGTGATATTGGAACCAAACGTCTCTCTCGAAGAAGCCTGAGTACCATGGCGGCAGCACACTGAACTCAAGCTCTGTTTTGCCTGACTCCTCGGCCACGAGTAGGCTCACCTTGAAGGTCCAGCCCGTGAGGGCGAGAAAAGGGATATCCAGCTGGCCGCCTGATGCATCCCAGGGCAGATGGTCGAGCTCCTGCCATGTCACTGGTCTTATGGAATCTGCCTGCGTCTCCTCAGCCTCAGACATTGCCATCACTCCCACCTGGACTGATGGAAGCGCCGTTAACCCTTGGATGACCATCGAACTCCCATGATTCGCCCGCTGATAGCCAAGCCCGGAATATCCACTCCTCTTCTGCCAGCCGGCCCACGTCCAGGTGGGGAATGGCTCGCGCCGCTTGACGTTCGAAGACCACCCAAACTTCCATGCGAGCGCGAGGAGCGCGGCATGGCACATGGGATAGTTGGGCGGACCGAGAAGCAGCTCGGCCGTCTTGCCCGCCGTTACATACAACGGCAGCCCGCTCAGCACTCGAATGGTCCTGCACGTCGCATTGAAGCGGGAAAAGATGCCCTTCACGGCCCTGATGGCATCGTCCGGCCGTGTCAGCTCCCGCGAGAGAAAACACATGATGTGGAAATCAACCGAGTGCGTCGTCTTCTGGTACTGGAACCACTGCAGCACATCGAAAGTCCTGGCCTGGCGGAATTGTCTCCCGGTATCCTGATCCAAAGGAACCCGCGGCTCGTAGTGTAGTATGTCCAGCGGGATATCCAGACCCTCCCACACGTCCATGTCTTCGCACTGAAAACACACCTGGTTCTCAGTGAACATGAGTCTCCTCCGCGACAGCACACCCTCCTGGTACGTCCATCCCCGTTCGAACCAGTTCGCCTCGGCCCGGCTAAGCGAGAACGATTCTTTGGGCATGTCCACCAGCGTGTACTTTCCTATCGTGACCAATCTGGGTGGTGCCTCACGCGGTGTTACGCTCACGCCGGGAATGCCGTAGTCGGCGTGTGTCCCGGCGGACGCAACGATGGTCAGGTCGGCGCCGCGGTAGATCTCGTCCATGCGCCCGATCTGCCGCGCTTCTTCGGCTTCGTCGTCGTGCGGAATGCAGTACTGGTCCACCCAGAGATAACGGAAGCCGAGCTCGCGCGCGACCGTGATGGCGTCTTGGATTGTTCTGGGGAGGACGGGAGGCAGAACTAAATGGACAAAATCAGTCCCGCTGACATGCACCGGCCCGTCGGTTCTCGTCTGCTGTCCCCAGACATAGCTCAGCGCTGCATACCCGCCCATCTCGGTTGCAGAGTAGGGCACAACCATCACCGGGTCAGCCTCGCAGTCCACCATCCGCAGAGACTTCAACGTGGCCTGCCCGCTATCGCTGCACTCTTTCCCATGATGCTGCCGACAGAACCCAAGCCACTCCCGGATGAGACCATACGGCACCCGTCGCTCTGGCACGCGAAACCCGATAGGCGGCCACTGGGCCCTCGGGGCGCGGCAGAGCTGGATCCGATCCTCGGGGAAGACATGCCATTTCCCAACCGTCAGGACAAAATACGGCCGGAGGTATCCGGTCTCGCACGTGATGAAATGGAAGGCAGTACCCCAGGGTGATCCCAAATTGTGGTACTCGTTGTTCTTGAGGAAGACTGTCACGGGGTCGTTGTCGGGATGTCGGGGCTCGGCGGCGTCGGGCGGTGACATGTCGTCGAAAAAGGCGAGGAAGAAGCGGCAGAGTTTGCATGTTTGGGCGGAGGCGGCGAGTTGCGAGTACGGCTGCGGCCCGAGGGTCCAGAGGCTTGTCACTTCGTTTTGGTCCCAAGAGCGGTAATCGAAGGGATAATCGCCACGGGTGGCGGTGTCGAGGTCGATTTTACGGCATGTTTCGCAGAGCTCCTCGTCGCGGTTCATCTCGGGACCGCCAGGTTTGAAGTTTGAGATAACTTGGTTTCGCAGTCTGTTGGATCCATCTCGTCTTTGCTCCGCGTGACAGGCATTGCCCAGCTGTCAACTGAGGTACAGTTCATAGTCAGGAACTGGAACGAGGAAGTTTGGGCGTCCAATTAAAAACCTTTTGCATTGCCTTTGCCATCGGAAGGCGCCGATCCAATAGGGGGCTGTGAATCGAGAGTCAGGTTCTCCGAAAATGAGGGCTGAACCTCAAACACGCAGGGGGCGCTTGTTGGGACTTCGTCCGGACGACATGTTTGTAGTTGAGAGACTGGTGCTAAAGTTGCTTGTTTTTGTGAAGAGAGGATGAGCCCTGAGGACTGGCTAAATACAGGTGCTTGTGGTCCTTGCGCTCCTGCTATCCTGAGGGGGTGCTCCTTCCCAGCGTAACATAATGCACATCCCATGAACAGGTGAAGTAAAGACAGCCCTAGACTGTAGCCATATATAAATATGTTTTCATAACCCGGAGGTAATCGTTTAACTTTATCACAGATCACGGTATTATGTGGACAAGGGGCAGTGCGACATGACCCAACCTGTGAATGATCACAATTGACGAGCTTCATCGGATGATTCAACCAGATGTGGAGATCCTTCACCATAACCGTGCAATACAAAATCTAACAGCTGTAACGCGTCAACAAACCTCGGGCCGGAATGTGTCGATGACATTGGACGGCTGAGTGCATCACCCGTCGTCTGAATCTCACAGAGGATCACGAACAACACAAACGAGACCTACATGATCAGTTAAATCCTAACTTCTCGGTTCACGTGTTTCCAGTACAAGTTCATCTCACTACTTGTAAGTGACCTGATGTTTTGAAACCGTGAATGCGGTACCTTTTTTCGCAGCAAAGAAAGATACAAAAGGGGGCAGCCCCCTCTCCTGTCTCTCCTCTGTTGGCCACAGAACATCCTCCTTCAGCCTACCCAAGAGCATACTCCCGACGTCCCGACTCACCACAGATAATCAACATGTCGAAGAAAGGTTCTACAAGCAAGTCGACAGGAGGCGGACGTGGTACCTCCTCCCATGCCCCCGCAGCTGCCCAAACTCCGCCCCAAACGTCCTCTGACTTCGAGTCCACACATGTAGGCTAACTGCCCGGAATTCTTTGACGCTGACTCCTCTGATTCACTGACATCCCCAACCACCTGTCAGGCTTCAAACACCACGTCCCGGGATTGGTGCCATGGGCTGAGTGACCAAATGTCAAGCAGCCAAGCCTATTCATTCGACGACTCGAGATCTGGCTACGGAACCCAGCCACAGTCGTCCCAGTACACAACGTATCCCGCGGCCACTACTCCCCAGTACACAACGTATCCCGCGGCCACTACTCCGCCTGAGCAGTCCTATGGCACCGCCCGTCAATCCTATGACACTGAAGCTTACTGGGACCCGCACTGGGTCTACAAGTATGGCCACATGCAAGAACCATTGACGGCCCCCCCTGGCACAACTTGGGGCACCAGTGCAACGAGCTATGGCACAAGCACACAGGGGCAGGGGTACAACACTACTTCCACCTCATATCCGGCCTCGCAAGCTCTGCCGCCCACAACCCGTCCCGCCAACTGGAGCCCCGCCACCCAGGAGCAGCCTTACGGAACGTGGTCCTCGTCATCTACATTGCAAGGGAGCCAGGAACGGGAGCCCGCCCAACCGCAGCCGTCGAGCTCACAGGGTTCAGGATCGAATCGCAGACGGCGTAACTAGCCAGGGGTAAATGGCGCCGAGGGGTAGGTAAGAAGGGCAGACTAGAGATGACTGTGGCTGACTTTGGATTTATTAGAGACAGCACACCTTGAGTAGGTCTCTAACTACCTATATACACGGAGTTCGAATCGGATCGGAAGGAGACAACTCGAAATCAGCAAATAAGAGACCGGATAGGGAACAAGGGAAGAGTGGACAAACGAAGAATCATCGAACCGGAGCCGAGAAAAGAGTCGGGAGGTGGTGGACGGGAGTTAGCGGCTGGTCGGCAAACCACTCAAGGCAATAACCGTATCACACACCGTACCTATACAGGGGGCTGGATTACTCCCAGATAACATACCTCCTAGCTAGGAAGGAAGCTACCTAGACAGCGACAACTATAGAAATGAGCGACAAGCACTCATTAGACTTAGCATACGGATGTTAACTCACACTACTGACCTTATTGAAGAGAGAAGAATCTACCATAGCGTATAGGTCTATGTGGAAGCGAGAGGCTACCCAGAGAGTATAAAGTTCTGCGCACAAGCAAGAGAGGAACATATCCGGACAGCGTTCCTTGCAAGTGGAATCATACTTCTCCAAGACCTGAAAAGCTTCCTCCCTTCCTCCCATCGAGGTACTTACCTTAATCAGTTGTGTTATCTTCAGCATCAAGCCGTCTACTACCGCGAAACCAAATTCTCCATCGGACCGACGAAGGGAGGAGAGCCGCCGATGAAAATAGCATCTCCTCCATGGTGAAGGACCGCCGTCTCTCGGAACTATTCGTCCTGCGGATACTCCAAGAAGGGACTTGAACGCAAGGAGCATGGCGGGATAGCCTGGGACAGCTAGGTAGGTACCTATGGAAGCAATCATTCCGATACCTACACCAACCAACAAGTCCGCTCGTCACCCCGAGTCTGGTACCATGCGATAGCAGGAGCAGGCACATTTCAACGACATAGCCTCAGAGACCACCTTGGTAACAAATATCGCTATGCAATGCTCTAGCTTTCCAAAACAAAACGCTATTCATATAAGGGTATCAATGCAATCCCAATCTCCCAGACCCAATCTTCTCCCGTCTCCTACCGCGCAGCACTCTCCCGAAGACCCTTGGTCCGCAACGTCAACTTTGCCTCACCCTCGTCAAACGGCAGCCCCGCAGGCGACGACAACCCACTAGAATCCTCACCGCGGTCCCGGTCCGCATTAACCCTGGCAATCGCCCTCCTCAACTCGTCCCTCTGCTTCCCAAATGCGTCGCTCGCGTCACTACCGCGTCGACTGCCACCGCCCAGACTACTCGCATCATCAGCACTCACCACCCCTCCCAGACTGCGTATCCTACTCGCCCACAGCCCCCTCACTCCACCGCGCTTCCGCTCCGGCACCTCGTCGCTCCCGGCGCTACACACATACAACAGATATTTCAGATTCGGAAGCGTATGTCGTATATCCACGACCTTGAGACCCTGTGATGCACAGAGCGCCTCAATGTCCTTGTTCAACAAGAACCAGCCGTAGTCGAACCGGAACTGTGCACTCGACCCGCCGCGGGGCACATACAGCGGAAACTCGCGCTGGGGGTCGCTCAGCTGGCTGATATCGTCACGGATACTGGACCGCGACCCAAACACCTGAATCGGGTACGGCAGAACCACGGCGAGGTAATAATGCAGAAAGTCGGTAAGACGAGCAACGTGACCGAGCGCCGCCGACAGCGTGTCCTCGCTCGTCGACCTGAACGAGGGGTCGTACGTCGTGTTGGGCAGCGGAATACCGCATATTTGGAACGAAAGCGGGGGGCCCAGCGGGACCGGGTTGATGTTGTAGATGCTCGACAAATCCTCGCATATCCTCCGCCGCTGGCCATGTATCTGCTCCTTGGTTTTGATGGCGAGCTCTTTTGACTGTTTAAGCTTCTCTGCTGCGTTTTCCACGTCTTTTTCAGCTCTTTTCTGGGCAGCCCTCCCCTCGGCGATGGCGGCTCGGCGAGCTGCGATGGATGCTTTGATCTCTCCGTTCTTTTTCCTGGCGGAGCTGACAGCCCTTCCTTGAAGGGACACATAACGATTGACCTGTGCCAGACGATCCTCTGCCTCGGGTACATCGTTCCTAGGCTGCTTCTCGAGGAAACTTGTAATCTGCTGTGTCAGGGCCTCTTGCGTAGCAAGTGCGTCCTGTATCGAGTTGTCCAGCGTCGACAGTCGTATCAGCGCGTTGTAAGACGACGTCGGTATCGGCGGTACGGGTTTGGGGGGTGGATATTTGTTGGAGAGATCGAGGGAGTAGATGCCGTCGACGAGATGGAAAACCAGACTGTTGGGCGGAAACCGTGTCTCACTCAGAGTCCCCAGCCAGTTCAGGGCGCGCAGATCCACCTCGTCGACGAGAAACAAACTCCATAATCCCAACCTCTTAATCCAGACCTTGATTGTGACTTGGGGCGACCGCGTAACCGAGGGGTCTTGTTCGGAGAGTTCGAAGAAGCGGAAGTTGAAGTTCTGTCCATCTGTTAGCTGGCGGCAGACTCTGGGGAGAGAAATGGTCATACCGTGCCCCGTTGGATAATCTCGCTGGTGTATATGGGGTCCTCTTCGTCGGCTGTGTGGAGGGTAAAGAAGGCGTCAGCCAACCTGACGTCGTAGAAGTGCTCGAGCTGCTTCTGTCGCGAAGAGGGACTGGCATTGGCAAGATTGGTGCTTCTCCGGCGACCTGCAGACGGACGGAGGCCCTCGGACGAGTGGGAGTGGTGCAGCTGTGGGGATTCGCGCAGGGCCTCGAGTTTGGCCGGGCTCTTGTTGAGGGCCTGGTCGTCGATGGTCTGGCCGCGGGGTCGCGAGAAGGTCAGGTTTCGCACAAAGATGCCGCGCAGATGCCGCAGCTTGCGGTTCTGCGGCAGCAGACGCGGACGCAGCGATTCGGTCGACATGGTTTCATTTCGCTGCCAATTGGGGATGCTGCGGCAAGTTTTCGAGATTCGCAACGGGGTCTTGGGGAAGTTGAATGGAGCTCGACAGCTGTTGGAGCTGTGTCCCTGCACTGAGCGCCACGTGCATCATCACTGAATGGTCCGTGCGTGACTGCATTTTAGGCTCGTTTTAGAGCTCCAGACTTTTCTGTTCTCATAAAACACACAGCGATGGTATCTATCTATTACACGTCTTTGGCACATGTCGCCCAATTAACCCCAACGCCGATACAAACCAAGAAATATTTTACACAAGAGAGAAGCACTATGGCCGGTATGGACGGTAGTACGGCGAAGCGGGAGCGTCCAACTCTGACGCGCCGGCGCCGGGCCGATACGGGCTGAGCATGGTCGGGGTGAATTGGGTTGCCGCCTGTGCGGCCGGTCGCTGGCCGCGGTACCATCCGGGAATGTCGTCATCGGCCAGATTGGTGCTGGAATTATGCTTCATCCCATAGAGCCGGTCGAGCTCTTGTTCCTCGCGCTGGTGTCGTCTTCGCCTCCACACGTACATGACGGTTCCTACGACCAGCGCAATGGCGGCAACCGCGCCTCCGATACCGAGTCCGACCTTGGTTGTGGTTGCAAGTCCCGTGTTGCCTTCGGATGACGACCCCTTTTGCTCTGCATCGCCGGGTGATGCCGTGCTGTTGTTGCTGCTGTTGGCACTGTCGGACCCCGAAGGAAGCGGCGCCGACCCGTCGGTGGCTAGGGTGGGCATCCCGGACGCAATGGCCGTGTCGATGGTCTGTGTTCCTGATGTTGCCGTTGGCTGATTCCGGGTGTTGGTTTTTGTGGCTCCGGCACCGGCACCGGCCCCCGGCTTGGAGGTGGTTGCCGGCAAGTCGCTGCTCTGCCAGTTGATCTGGATCATTGGCGCAAAAAGGCTGAAGGCCGTGATGGATGCCTTCGCATCGGGCACCGTCTGAAACCCAAAATCGCCGCTCTTGCTACCATCGCACGTCACAGTTGGCACCGTGGTCGACGTCGCAATCATGGTGCATGTCTGGCCGTTGATGTTGGCACACGCGTAGCCGCTGTCATGGTCAGTATGAGCTCTCAAGAGTGACAAGAGGTAGTACCTTGGACAGCATCCCGCTGCAGTCTCACCAGCCAACAGCTTAAACTGTACCGGCCATTCCGAACCACCGCCACTCCCTCCCGTCGCCATACATGCTGTCGCGTACCCTACCGGACACTGCACTCCCGGAGAGTAGAATCCCCATCCGCCCGCCGACTTGGGTGGAGCACCGCTGGAAGTGGGTGGCCAGCACGATGTTGCGTCGACGCCCTTCCCTTTGGAACAAGTCTGTCCCAGGCTGGCTACGTTCAGCGTGGAAGCCCCGATGAGGCCGATGCCAAGGAGCCCGCCATCAACCGCTCCGACTGCTACCGTGCATGCCGGCGGCGGCGTAAATGTTGTCGTTAGAGGACCGAGATTAATCGGGGCCTGGTTTACCAGAACAGTGGCCGCCATGATGTTTGTTGGATTTAGTGTATGTCCTCCAGAGTAAAAACCCTCGTCCAGAGAGGGACGGAGGACAGACGGGCAGAAACGCCATTTTACATGCTCCCTGGCGTCTCCCAATCGGTATACGATCGACACGACGGCTCTGGTGCCGAATACAGCAGCTGTCTTCCAGTCGTGATGTTCAGCAGTGACGTGCGTACCCGGGCGTACAGAAACGGCGCACGTTTCAGAATCCAGGGTCGCGGGGAACACAAGCCACCGAGCCACGGCTCGCGCTGCCGCTGGGCCAGAGGGCGCCAGGGGATCGGCCAGCCGATCTCCAGAACCCCCTGCCGATCGGCTGCCAGTTGCGCCGGCAGACCGGCTGTGGTCCCAAAAAAGGTGTGCATCCCCCGCATTGTCGACCCCCTGAAGATCATAGCTTGGCCTCTCGGGCCAATGGTGGGATGGAGAGCCCCGCGGGAGGTGCTCGCCTGCTGTTGCCAGGTTTCGAAAGTCTTGTTTCACGGGACGAAAATGGTATCGACGGTTGTGCCATTGGTGTGCAAAAGGGGAAATGAACCTGGTTCCATCCAGGGGTAACGTCTTGTGGTGTTTGCTCCCTGCATCCGTTTGTACGTACAATACAATACCTTCCCGGAGGCCTTTGGAACCTTATTGAGCCTGACGGCCTGGGAGGGGCGAGATGATAAGCAGGTTTCTCCCAGCAGGTAGCGGCGGATCTCGAAACAAACATGCTGCTGGGGCCGTCCTATGAAACATTTGACAGTCCAAACTCCTCCGGAGCCGAAGCCCCAGTGACAGCAACCCACCACGAGGCCATCAAGAAAAGAACCCGGCCCGACATTTTCCCATGCACCCCTATCAGATGCCCTTTCCCAGAGCATCACGTGCTGACAGTTGAGGTACTATCTTTGTGTGACGTCGGATTGACAGAGACAGGAGCGAAGGCTGCGATCATGAATAAGATGACGTGACAATGGCAGAGCATATTCCCCGCTGCAAATGAAGATGCTTCATAAAGTTCCAGATCTCCAGGGCATTCCACAACTCTCATCCTCCAAATACCTACGTATTCGATATTGTTTTCGCACAAATCCAAAATGCCTATCCTGAAGCACATCTCCCCCCTAATCCCGGCATTCCGCCGGGCCATGGCCCCGCACCCGCACCACCTCCGCGCCACGGCCGCCGAAGCACCCCACCTCTGGCACCGCATCTTCGGCCAAGACTCGGAGCCGGCCGTCGCCCTTGCCGGCGCCCAGCCCCGCGACTCGTACTGGAAGTACTGGAACATAGCCGACCCGAGCGTCGATGTCTCTGCCGCGCGACCGGCGAGTCCCGAGCGGGGATTCAGGGTAGCCATGATGGTGTTCGGGAGCGAGGTCAAGGGCAACCCGACCGAGAGCGAGGCCGACGTGGCCGCCGACCGGTGCGAGGACGACCCGCTGCCGCCGGTGATGCATCGTACCATCCAGATGCCGGCCGGCGAGGCAGCGGCTTATGGGCGTCCGACGGATTCGGAGGAGCGCGTGGCTGCAGACCGGGCGGCGGAGGATCCGTTGAGGAAGGGGGGTCAGGGGGGGTATTGTTAGTCTCAACTGTCCACTGGGAACAAGATGGATAAAGGTTCTGAGGAATGCGGAAAGCTTGATACCTGTGGAGGCGAGAAGAAGGTCTGATAAGGACGGAGGAGGCGAAACAGGTTCAGATAAAGAGCACAAAACAGTGTAACAACAAAACAAAAACAAAAAAAGTTGGACAAGTCCATCTGTTTTACTTGAAAGAGTATCTACTGCTCGATCGAATCCCACCTCAACACCGGCTTGATAACCTTTCCGGATTTCGCGTCCGCAATCGCCCTCTCAAAATCCTTCACATCATAATACTCAATAAACCGCTCCAACGGAAACAGCCCCTTCGCCTGCATCTCCATGAGATAAGGAATAAAAGTCCCCGGCAAGCTGTCCCCCTCGGAACAGCCGACATACTCCTTCCCATACGTCAACATATCCATAATCTCCACATCCACACACCGTCCCGGCCCCGGCGCGCCCACCGTCGCCGCCCGCCCCCTCGACCCGAGCGCGTCAATCATAGTCCTCACCACAGCCGGCACGCCGGTACAATCGACCGCAAAATCCACGCCATTACTCCCGCTCAGCCGTCTAATCTGCTCCACCACGTCCTCCGCGCTCCCATCCACGCCATGCGTAGCCCCCAGCTCCCTCGCCAGCGTTAGTCTCTCCGGCTGCAAATCGACAGCAATAACCACCCCCGCCTTGCGAATCAGCCCCGCAGCCATGACAGCCGCCATACCCACGCTGCCCACACCAAACACCGCGACCGACGACCCCTCGCGCACATTGAGACTGTTCAGCACGGCCCCGGCGCCAGTCTGCATCCCGCATCCCAGCGGCGCGAACAATCCCAAGTCCGTCCCGGTGGGAACCTTGACCACGCTGGAGCGGTGCACGAGCGTGCGGCGGGAGAAGGACGACTGCCCGAAGAAGGACGAGTGGATCTCCCCTTCTTTTGTGCAGTCTTGCGACAGATTCATAGCTGCGCTGCCGTCGGGCCGGCGCCCGCCGAAGTTGCGGTCGTTGAAGGTGTGGCAGTAGGCTGGGTGGCCTGCTGCGCACTCGCGGCATGTTTCGCAGTGGGAGAAGGAGAGGAGGACCGAGTCGCCTGGGGCGCAGGTGGTTACTTGGGAGCCTGTTGCTAGGACTTTGCCTGCGCCTTTTTATCGAGATATCTGTTAGTATACTGGAGGGAGGGAGGTGAGGAGAGGGACGAAGCGAGGAATGATAAAGGGGAGAGGGAGATATACCTTCATGGCCGAGCACCGCGTTGGGCGCGCATGGGAGCAGACCGACGGCGCAGGAGAGGTCGGTGTGGCAGAGGCCGGAGGCGTGGATCTCTACGAGGACTTCGTCGGGCTGGATTTTGTCGAGGAAGATGGGCCGGAGGGTAAAGGTGCCGTTTAGTTCGGGGACGACGAGTGCTGTGGTTTGGCAGGACATTTTTGGCGGTTTCCGGGTCCGGTGTGTTCGCCGTTCAAACTGGGGAGTGATGTCAGGTGGTGTATGTTATTGATTGGGTAGGTATGGGATGTCGTCAATGATGTCAAAGGGGGGGAGAAACGTGTGACGTCCAACAAACAAGAAATGTACCCCTCTCCAATCCAGATACCAAATCGCGGTGTGGTGCAGAAGAAACGCAATACGGACACTACCCCTTCCGATCCCCCGATCCCCAGACTCGTCTTGATAGTGCAGACGAAAAAAAGGGGGCGGGTGGTTCATCCCATCCTCCACCCCGTCAACCCGATCCGATTGACCTGGACCACACGGGAAGCCAAAAATACAGGGATTCCCCAACATTTCTCTTGCATCGCATCGCCGACGCCAACAGCCGGTTCCCGTTCCCGACACGTCGGAGTGGCGGTGGGAGGGCGGGCTTGGCAATTATTCTCGGGACGGACACCTGAAAAAAAAATCGGGATAGGCACGTGCAAGGTCGTACTTTGGGAGGTCGGATACCCCACGGGGAGGATGAATATGCTTAATTCTTGTTCATGCATGATGATGGGACGTGAGTGTTGTACTGTCGGCGGTTGTAACCCCCTGGGAGACTTGGTCATGCACACTACGAGTGGCTCAAATGGTTACCTGATGGTCTAGACCATTTGACTAGGGGGACTGTGTCAATCTGCTGTATGAGAGGTAGATACCTAAGCTGGAATGCAGAAGAAGTTAAACATCCTGACTTCAGTAGCCGTGGGAAGTGGCAAACTGTAAACATGAAGTTTCACACCTAGAGACACTGGTTTGTAGTGCGGAGACGAAGACGGCAGCCAAGCCGGAAAGCTGCGTCTAGAAGATAGTCTTGTGAGAGACAAGGGCATTGTGATTGGATATTACTATTATTTTAGCTTGATCGAGCGAACAATACGGATACTCGGGTCGGTGGCGGCGGCTCGAAAAAACATAGAGATCCCAAAATGATACATCTAAAAGAGTTTTGATGTACCGGTACCTTGCCAGTGCCACTCAAAGACTTCCCTAGCCAGAAGAAACTCCACGAAACAGCCAAGTCACTTTGGCGGAGTGGTTAACGCGCTGCCCTGCTACGTCTCATCTACCTGCAGAAGGGTGGGTACGACTGCCAGGCAGTTCCCTCGGGAGCGTAGGTTCGAATCCTACAGGTGACGGTGTATTGGTTCCTTTGGTCACCAGCCATTGGATCGTAGGACTTTCAAACCTTTTTTTTTTTTTGTTGTGCAGTTTCCTGGCCTCCATGCCAGAGCCAATGTCAAACGCAATGATTACGATCACAGCTCGAGGGTGCAAATCCTGAGAATGGAGAGGATAATTATAATATAATTGTTAACCACAACACCACGCATCCATACCATCCCAACGCCTTCAGCTAATTACATGATAATACATTTTTAACCCCTTGATTACGCCTTGACACCAGTCCGTCCAAGCGAGACCCCCAATGGAGACGCCTTCCACTGCTTCGTCACAGGATCAAGGCACTCAGCCTCGGCCGCCGTCCACTCATCAATAATCATCTGCTTGCGCTTCTCATCCCGCGGCGTGATGCTCGCCGGGTACTCCTCAGGCATACATACGAAACCCTGCGTCAATTTCTCCTGGTCCGGAATAATCTCCTTGCCCTGGGCATCAACTGCTGGCCTGATATCAAAACCCCACAGCATCCGCGACACACCGAGGAACAAACTGCGCTCCGCAACGTGAATACCAGGGCAGATGCGACGACCGGCGCCAAAGGTGAACTGGTCACGTTTGGATGCGTCAGGGTTGGCTGCAGCATCACCAAGCGACTGGAAGTCATCCTTGTATCGGTCCGGCTCGAACCGGCGCGGGTCGGGGTGCCGGGCGGGGTCCATGTGGATCGCCCAGACATTGTTGACAACACCGGCGTCCTTGGGGATCAGGTACCCATTGTAGTAGTCGTCCTTGGTCACGGCATGCGGAACGGCCCCCATGATGGTCGTCGGCATCCAGCGGAGCGACTCCTTGACGATGGACCGGATGTACTGTAGGTTCGGCTCGTCCTCCATGGTCGGCAGTCTATCCGAGCCAATGACCCGGTCGATCTCCTCCTGGGCCTTGCGCTGGACCTCCGGATACAGAAGCATGGCCTGAACGAAAGCGTAGAGGGTGCTGGAGGTGGTGTCGGAGCCGGCCTCCAGAAGCGTGCCAGTGATGTAGGAGGCCTGGTCATCATCAAATCCTTCCGTCTTCTGGACAGCGACGAGCTCCTCCGAGAAGCAGCGGGTGATGGTGCCGGCAAGGGTGTCCTGCTTGGCCTTGAGCCAGTGGTTGAGATACAAGGCCTTCTCCTTCTTGTGCAGGCCGCGCGCCTTCTTGACGATAGGGATCATGAACTCGGGCAGCTTGCGCATCCAGGGGAAGAAGTCCACCAGGCCTGCCATGCCCGTCTGGTTGAGGTCGGCAAACTCGCTGAAACCGTCAAACAGCTGCTTCATCTTCTCATCCTCGTAGGTCGGCGTGCGCCATCCAAAGACCATGGTGGTCGTCAGGGCGTTTGAGTACCGACGGATGTTGTGCAGGAACCTTTCGGGCTGCGTGATCATCTCGTAAAGCATCTGCTTGTTCTCGAGCATCTGGTACGGGACATATGACTTGGCGGCGGAGATGTTGAGGAGAGTGTGCACAAGCTTGCGGCACATGCGCCATCTCGGCCCATATCCCATCATCAAAATGCGAAGATCACCGCTGCAGAGAGTCTGTCCAAGATACATCTCCTGGCGATGCGAGTACATGTTGCTCTTCTTGTCCAGCAGATCTTTGACGGCTTGGTCGCTCGACAACACGACCATCGTCTTGGTGCCAAGGATCAGACTGTAGACCGGCCCATACTCGCGAGCCCATTTCTCAAATTGGAGATGGGCATCTTTCGTTGGCATCTGCCATTGTTAGCGACGCTGTGGCGCCCGTTCCAGAGGAAACACACCTGGTGGAGGTTGCCAATGACCGGAAGAGTAGGCGGCCCTGGTGGATAATTCTTTGGCCGACGTCCGGTGAAGAGCAAGCGGATGATGATGGCCACGCCCACCACCACGGGGAGGTATGTGAGAAGGACAGCCATCTCGGATGGACCAGACCAAAGACAACCGGCGCAGAATCGAACGATGGACAAGGATTGTGGACGACTGGTGGGCTGATGGCGAGCTGAGGAGGAAGCAGAGAGGGCAAAGGGGATACATGTAGGAAAAACGTATCAACGCTCGCTTGCCGTGTTTTGCAGGTTTTTGCAACATCCTCGGAAGAATGGCTATCCGGGGCGTGCTGGATCGGGCCCTAAGTGGGATAAGCTGGCACCCGACCCGGCGGACGCGGGGGCGGGATGCCGGCGTGCGGGGATCAAATCGCGGAGTTGATGTGGGCATGCGGGGCCGGTAGCGCTGGAGGTCAGGGGCTTGTGGGGGACCGAGCCAAACCGGAACCGTCCATTTTCTCAGCAATCCGGGGATCCTAGAAGATTTCTTTTTTGCTGGATTCCGTTCGTTCATAAAATACAGTCCCGTGGCCCCGGACTGCCCTGCCGAACTTTCTGGCTACTCAACCCGGAAGCGCTGAAAGTCGGTAATGAGGTCGTTGACTTGGCGCATGCTCGTCTGATCATACTTGTCTAGGATAGGTTCGACTGATCTGGCATGCGCACGTCCCGTATTTGACGTGCTTTCCTGGAAGGGTCCTCGTGAGGTGACGCCCAGGCCGCCTGGCTGCTCCTGGCTGGCGGCTTCCGCGATACGATCCGTCAGGAGTGTACCGAGGAGCCAGTACTCCGGGGAGAACCGGATGAAGCCCACCCGCTTCCACATGGTCTCGAGCGGGGGATACGCTTGAGCTCCATCGTTTGGATACGAATTGGACCAGTCGTCAAAGTACCGCTCCCAGATCGAGATCCAATTCCGGAGGCCGTTTCGGATGGGTTCCAGCTGACCTGCAACCCCAAACGAATTTTGATGCTGGAATATGATTGAGTGGAACGCTGCAATGCGCCACGTTAGCCGGGTCAGGGGCATCGCTGTGGGCGACATACCGGACACAATCGCAAACAAGTTGAGCGGCCCAAGCTGCGAGAGGTTCTCTTGTTCCTCAGATGTGAGTGTGTCCATACAGACTTGTTCGATAGCATCGCGTAAAAGAAGCCTGCAGAACGGACTGGTTGGCGGCATCAGTTCGTGAATTCGCAGTAGACATTCCTCGGCTGTTGCTGCCTGGAAGCACGGTGCCGGGCTAGCCATATGCATCTTCATCTCCTTGATCACCATCCTGTGAGGCAGGTTGTTGAAGATGACAAACGCTGTATCCAGCAGGAATATCCACAAGAATGTTCTTGGGAGGTCAGCCTGGCACTGAGGGAGCGAGCTGGGGAACGTACCGGATGAGCTCTTCTCGAACGACGTATTCGTCCCATCTAAACTCATGGATTGAGAGCCTGCTGTAATCTAAATGTCGAGCTGTTTCTATTCCAATGTCTCGAGCAACCTTTTTGGTCAGCGTTTGTGTCCATTACCGGGTTGCATTGACCTACGGAAACAACTGTGCCAAAGCGATGGCGACGGATCCGCCGTTTGCTGGCGTCCGTACCCTCCCAATTCTGATACAAACAGACGATATAAGATGCTTGGAGGGCCTGAAGCTTGCGCCAACTTCCCAATATGCTGGGCGGGGCAGGCTCGTTCGAAGGCTCGACGTCGCTGCAGAAATCGTCGTCGGTGAAGACCATCTCCTCAACACAGTTGAACCAGACCCTTGCATCTGCATTGTCCACAGGGTCCGGGGAGACACAGGCACCTGTACTTGTCAGATGTGTTCAGGCCCCTGGGGTGGACGCCATACCAATAAGAGCCATGGCGGCCAGCAATATGGACTTTGACGTCGAAGGGTTAAAGGTCGGCCTGTGGACAATGCTGACGTTGGGATGCCAGACAGACCAATACAGTTCGATGAACTTTGAGAATCGGTAGGGAGAAAAGAACTGGATACACCTCTGCTCGAGCTCGGGTGACCACGTCAGCGTCACGGTGCTGTTGTTCGGCTTGACCGTCACGACGTTTTTGACAAGAAGGACTATCTTCTGCAGCTTGATCACGATGGGGTTGTGCAGCCAGTACGAATAGGGAACCAGCCCTTGTGCGGCGTGCATATCTGGTTCGATGTATCCCGCATCTTGCGACGACGGATTCGAGGCAGGGAAGAGCGGCGCGACAGGGACGAACGGTTCGCGCTCTTGCTGTTCGAGATATGCGCGGTCGAAGGATGCCACAATCTGCTGCCTCTGCTCGAGCGTGGCGCACTCGAAAGACGAGACGAGGCCTGTCCGGCTAGTGAAGTCGTAGAGAAAGTCGAACGAGTAGCCACGGGAGTCGGAAGCCGCCGGGGAGCTACCCGGAGCTGCTTGGCTGGCGCCAGCATCGGCGGACTCGTTCTGGGCAAAGTTGATGCCAAACCAGTCACCGTTTACGGACTGATCCGGCAGCAGTGGAAAGGCCGAGACAGCTTGATGTATGACCGTGTCGATGTCGGTGAACGGCACGTCGTCAAAGGCGAACGGCGGGACTGGGGTGGAGTTGTGGATCGGGGGCTCGAGGCTTGGCACGTCGTTCGTGGCCGACGGCATCGACGCAGGCGGCGCGTTGGAGTACTGGCATTGTGCCGCCCGTTTCTCGCAGTTCTGGCAGGGCTGGAGGGAGTTGCAGGCCTTCTTCTGCCTGACACAGCGGTCGCAGGCGCGGCGGCGGCCCGAGGAGGCGGTGGAGGAGCCGTCGCAGGTCTGGAGGTGGCGCTTCAGCACATCGGTGCGCTGGAACGACGCGCTGCACAGGATGCACCGGTGCGGGCGCTCGGCGTTGTGCGAGCTGCGGTGTCGTTGGAGATGCTCGCGTCGCTTGTAACCTTTGAGGCAGATCGGGCATCGGTGGAGTCCTTGAGCGTCGGGCATGTTGGTTCATTGAAGTTGTCGTCGTTGAACGAAGATTTTCCGTCGCCACTTGTGTTGCGGGGTGCGGGGTGGGCGATCCCCCACTTGGCTCAACATGATGTCAAGTCCGCTTTATATGCTCTCTGGGCACCTAGACTTGGAGAAGAGTTCCTGCGGTGCGTCATATTCCAGTCTGTGTGGCAGCAAGCCCGGATGTTCCGAGCGACCTTTGAAGGATTGGGGCGCTGCATGATTTCATACTAACTGCTCACGCCTCGGTGGTGGACTGGATGTGTTAGTGTCTTAGCACTTACAGTCCAAGAGGAGAACCTACGTCTTACTCAGGCAAAAACGGGTCAGTCCAAGAGTGTCAAAATTCTGTACTCCCCCTATGGGTACTACCAGAGCTTTGGATGAATCATGTATCAGAGACGCAGCGATTTGTTGTTGCACACTTGTGGTCGGTGGAGGACATTAGACGGACTTGTTCCCTTGATTCCACCATCGACGTCGACCAGCATGCACGGTCCAAATACTGCTCTACAATTTCTCGCGCTTGTATATCGAGAAGCTACTGCTGACTGAGCGATGAGAAGCCGAAGGGAGAATAACACTCGTAAAAAAGCCGATCTGGAACCCCTAATTGCGCCATAATGCGTCACCGTACTACATCTCGATTCGTAGGGCGAGAGCGGTTCAAATACCGAATTACAACGAAGTCTGGGTTTAGGTAATAAAATGCACACTATGCTGTCGATCCTAGGGTCGCTCCCGATTGATCGGCAGGTATATAACAGGCTGACGTATGCGGGGTACAATGAAGATCCAGAACGACCTTTTAGCTTGGAATGCTCCTCCGGCAGTGCACCGGAACTTTACCCGCCGAACGGGTGCCACGTATATTGCTTGCGAGGCTTGGGGGTCTGGGGTATATAGACCCTTATGGGCAACGCTCCACATGGGTAACGTGTGTTTCGACAGGATGCATAAGATTTGTGGGATCCCCGCTTACAGGTCATTGGCGTTGAGATAAAAGATCCAAGTCAAGTTGAACAAAGCACTATGTTTTCTGGGTGACAGAGACTTGCGGCTGGGACATCATGCTGGCCATTTTGTTTCTTTTGCACCTCCTCTGGCCCATAACAGTGCTCGCCGCACCGATCCAGCGATGGAACGTAAAAAGGCAGGCATGGACGGGTATGTGGTCGCAAGAGTTGAGCTACACGGGCTGCAGACCCGTTATCTTCATCTGGGCTCGTGAGACGTTGGCGCCAGGCAATATCGTCGGTCGCCACCCACAATGCGTTATGACAACAGCTGACAGGTGGCAGGGAATCACCATCGGCCCGAGTCTATCGAACGGCCTCAAAGCCTACTTCGGCGTGCAGAACGTGGTCACTGAAGGGGTTAACTACCTCGGCCTTCCTGAGACCAACTACGACGCTGGTGGCGGACCGCCCGTGGGTATATGGGAGATGCAGCAGCTCCTGACCGAAGCAGCTACGTACTGCCCGACATCCAAGATCGTGGCTTCAGGATATAGGTATGCCTTTTACTAAGGTATCTAAGGGAAGGATCTAACATTGAAAAGCCAAGGCGCAGCCATCACGCACCGCGCGATCGAGGGTGTGTCGCAATACGTCCGTGACCGGATTGCCGGCGTCGTCACGTTTGGGGATACGCAGGCGACACAGGATGGTGGCCGAATTATCGGGTATCCGCCCGAGCGGACGTTGATCATTTGCAACTACGGCGATATTATCTGCTCGGGATACATGTGGGTGGTTCCGGTGCATTTCTACTACATGCAGCGGGTGCCCGAGGGGTTGGCGTTTTTGATTGCTCGCATTCTGGCGGCGAAATAAAGGAAGCAAGTATCAACTTCGATAGATAGAGTCATTCGTTTAGATACCTGGGTAGACTTAGGTACTTGCCTCATTTTCATCTGGATTGAGCTCATGCTCACCGCTTAGGAGTTACGGATGAAGAAGACATGATAAAATCCAAAGCGCTCACTCAAATCACGCACATTTCTTGGTACCTCGTATCGATGTAGCTTTTCCGGAATAGTTAACAACATATGACAACTAGAAACCTCAAGTCGACCAAACAGGCTTCCTCTTGCCCAAAAACGCACCAACACCCTCCTCCGCCTCTCCTCCATCCATATGCATTGCCATTACCGTCGCCGCCCACCCTGCTGCCTCCTCATACCCATCTCCCATCCCCTTCATGCCCGCCTGCGTCCAAAAAGCCCACTTTCCAAATGCTTGCGGCTGTCCCGGCATCTGCACTAACCGTTCCAACGTCTCCGCCACTCTCCGCTCAAACCCTTCCTCCCCTTCCTCATCCCTCACCATGTCCACAACCTCCCCGCCCAAGTCCCGTGCGCGAACTTTTTCGGCAGTAGCAAACATTCGATAGGCAGCCGACGGCCCAATCCGCCTTGAAACGGCAGTCACAGGACTAGTACATGGCACCCCGATGGTCATGCCGGGCAGTTGAAACTCGGTCCCGGCGCGGGCGATGGTGATATCCGCGCTCAGCGCGAGCTGGGCGCCGGCTGCCGTGGCAAGACCCTGTACTGCACAGACTACCGGGATGGGACTCGCGCGGATGAGGCGCATGAGCTCGGCGCACTCGTCAAAGATTTCCTTCCTGTCATGGTGGGAAAGGGAACGAAGTTCCGAGAGGTCATGGCCAGAGGAGAAGACTGGACCGGAGGAGCGGAGGACGAGGACTGAGATTGGGGACGTAAATGAAGAGGACCAGGCGGCAGGGTTGACGAGCCATGGATGGGTCTTGGGGAGAGTGTGGACCTGGGATGGATCAAACGGGGGGAGGGAAAGGTTGGCGGTGTGTTTACGGAGCTGGCTTTTGAGGTCGCGGAGGATGGACAGCGAGAGAGCGTTGCGTTTGGCTGCGTTGTTGATGTAGAGATACTGCGCTTTTGCCGGCAGTTTTGGGAGGACTTTGGGAAGGGATGCCATTTTGAGTTTTGTTGTGTTCCGGCAGAGGCCGATGGATTCGGGCGACAGCTGTCAAGACAAAAATGCGGGGTGATGCAGTCCGGAAGAGTTACCCGGCAGCCAGGGTTAGGGTTCCTGACCTCCTTTTGTTTACCACCTACCACCCGGGAAGCATGCCACTTGCCATTTCCGTCGATTCTTTATCAAAGTGGCATTGCCATTCAAAGTAAGCTTCCAACCCATATTGACCTTTGTCGAAACCCGGTGTGATAAGAGCAAGCTACACCTGGCTTTGCCCCTAAGGGGCCTTGATGGTAGGAAAATGCGGCTTCACACCTCACTTACACGAAGTCTGGGTCCATCGTGCAACCGCAAACATGGATTTCCCTCTAATCCCCACCGAGGAGGCCTGGGAAAAGCTCGATGCCAAAGATTTTATTGATAAACCCGAGATCCAGCGTGCTTTCATTAAGTTCAGGAGCGCCATGAGGGGCAGGTTTGCGGCCTACCACCGTGGCGCGCCCAATTTCATGGCCGCCCCGCCCCTTAACGAAGAGCCGAAAGAGGGCCCGGCAAAATACGACGCGCCGTCCGACAAGGTGCCCCCCTGGCTCTCGGCCTTCCGCTACAAACACAACTGGATTCGGGAGCGCAGGGGCTCGTGGCACCACTTCGACAGCTTCGCCGCCTTCAGAGGCGTCGACGAGCTCGGCAAGGAACGCGCCCGCCGCCTCTCTCGCGCCCTGTACCCGTGGGACATCCGATTAGTCAAGGTCCTCGGCGCTGGCGGTTTTGGGATTGCCTGTTTGTTTGAGACGACAGAGCCCGGTTCGGCGAAACCGTTCCGCTTCGTCTTCAAGTACGGCCTGAAAAGGGACCCCATGACACTGGCCGGGGCCGAGAACGAGAAGCGCATCATGCGCCGCCTGCGCGGCGCCCTGCACATTGTTCGACCGCTCCAGGCCAACTCCAAACAGAGGAAACAGGGGACGACGAAACCCAGTTCGCCCCCGGGCGGGGCGGGTCCTGCCACCGGTGCCAGGCCGGCGACTGCTCCACAAGACCGGGCCGGCCCAACAGCCGGAGCAGGAAAAATGGTGCAGGCATTAGATTCAGAGGACGAGGAGGAGCAGGAGGATGAGCTGCAGCAGCGGGTGGTGATCGAGGACAGCGAGGAGGAGGAGGACCCAGCTCCGAGTAGCCCAGAAGATGATGGTTTTATTTTCAGCTATGACGCTGGTGGCAGCTTCTCTGGCGGCCTTCCCGCTCCCACACGGGGAGTTGGCGGTTTTGGTACCGCTGCGGATCCTGACGTCTTAAAATACATCCCGGGCGCCGCCTGGACAGGGCCGGCTGCTCAGCCGGCTCCGGCCCCCGCTCCGGCACCCGCTCCGGTCCTCGTTCCGGTCCCCATTCCTATACCTGCTCCTATTTCTCCTATTTCGCTCAGCTCGGGTCGTCGTCGTGCTAGAAGCGGCCCAGGTCCGATTCGTACTCCCCCCAGGCAACGACCCGCGCCATACCACATCGGCCCTCGCGGCCGGGGTCAGCGCCGGGTACAGAGCTGGGATAATAGTCAGGATCAGAGCCAGGGGGCTACCACCGCCACTCACAGTCCCGGCATTCCGCAGCCTTCGCTCGCCCCGCAACCGGAGGCTGTGGTACCACCCGTTGCTGCACCTTTCGTTCTAATGCCGGAAAGTCCCCCATCACTGGTTACTGCACCTTTCGTTCTAATGCCGGAATCTCCCCCATCTGTAATAGAGGATGTTGCCCTAGATATAGCCGGACTTCGGATTCACAGCCAAGTGCCAGATCAGGTCCAACCTCCGCTCCAACCTCAAGCCGGCCCTGCAGTTCCGCCTCCAAACGTACCACTCCCACCCCAGCCAGAGCCGCAACAACAACAGCAACAACAACCGCAGTTGAAACCGCAACCGCAACCAGAGTCGCAGCCCCAGCCACAGCTTCAACCACAGCCTCAACCACAGGTTCAACCACAACAGCAACCACAGCCGCAAATACAGCTACAAATACAGCCACAACCACAACCCCAGCTTCAACCACAACTACCACAACCAAAGATTCAACCACAGCCACAAGTACAACCGCAGCCACGGCCGCAAATCCAGCCGCAACCACAACCACAGCTTCAACCGCAACTGCAGCCACAGCCGCAACTACAACCGCAGCCGCAGCCGCAGCCACAGCTTCAACCACAACCACCACAGCCAAAGCTTCAACCACAGCCGCAACTACAACCGCAGGTTCAACCACAACTACAGCCACCGCCGCAACTACATCCGCATCCACAGCCGCAAATACAGCCGCAGCCGCAACCGCAACCACAGCCGCGGCCCCAGCCACCCATAACACCACCCGCCGATGCAGAAGACAAAGGGGATATCGCCTTTGACGACCTGAACGAGATCCCCAACTCGATGATAGTCGAGTGGTGCCGACGCGGCAGCCTACACGACTGGCTCATGATCTCGGGCCACCGATTCTGGACGTTCGAGGACCAGAGCTCACACATCCCCGAGCGTGTAGTCTGGGAACTCCTCTGCTGCTGTACCTTTCCCCCTTCCCCTAGTCCCCCCAGCCCCATTCCTACCTAGACATATATACTAATCAGAGAGGACCAAACAGTGCTCAAAGGCGTCCTCGGCATGCAGTGGCCGCCCTACACCGTCCCCGAGCTCGAAGCGGGCCGCGGCGCAAACGAGCCGTGCATGTCCGAGTCGGTACCCCAGGGCCAGCTCAAGTACTGGCCGCTGGTCCACTTCGACCTTGATCCGCAGAACGTGCTGATCGGCGACTTTGGGGAGCCGCATTATCGTCGCCAGGATCGGCCGGCCGACGGCCACAAGGTCGTGCCTGTGTTTAAGCTTAACGACTTTGGGCTGGCTCGGTATTATTCGCCGGCGAGGTATAGGAGGGTGTATGTTTGTTTTCTTTTTCTCTCTCTTTTCTTTTTTCTTTTGTTGAGAACTATTATTTTGTTGAGAATTAGAGCTACAAAAAAACATAGGATAGCGAGCTGATGCAGATTAAACACACACCAGATTCGAGATGTGGTCTGCGCGAATAAGAGGAAAGCCGGAATATTTTGTCCCGGTGGGTGTTCCTCTTTCCTTCCTTGACGTTGATGCAGAGCTGTCAGAGGATGATAAATACTGAGTGTGTGACGAACGACAGGAACAATTCACGGCCGAGTGGGACTGGGTCCATTGGTCGCCCGCGCTCCAGCCCGAGATCAAAACGGCCGGGAAATATGGGTACAGAAGCAACATCTTTGGCGTAGGGCTAGTACGTCTCTGTTCCCTTCAACCCCATCCTGCTTCCAAAAAAAAAGTACCTAGGTATCTAACACACGACAAACAAAAAAGTGCGTATGGTCAGCAATGACCCTCCACAAACCAAGCCACCAGCCGCACCGCTTCCCCACGGTCCAGACAATCCAGCGCTTCCACGACGGCAAGCTGGTCCAGATCCGCACCTACGGCGGCGACCTGCTCGTCCCGGACAACGAGTGGCACATGAAGACCTACTCGGCCAAGCTGCGCTGCTTCGTCGCCCAGTGCCTCGCCGAGAACCCGGGCCACCGCCCCGGCCGGCTCGAGATCACGCGGCTGATCGACGAGCTGGCGCGGTTCAACTTTAATACCGACGGGAACTGGGCGAATACGGATATCGGGTGTCGGGCGTGGTGCGAGAAGAGTTTTGCGCAGCCGCCGGAGCCGGCGTCGCAGAATTCGGAGAGGTTGAAGCAGGTGAGTTTTGCTGTGCCCCCCGTTTTTTTGTTTTACTGTGATGGGGAGTGTTTCTTGCTGATGTGCTGATTCTGGTAGTGGTTGAGGGGTAACGGGGAGATTCCTCTGGTGTAGGTAGTAGGACTCCAAGGGAACGACTGTGCGGGCTAATATGGAACCCGTTACTCGCTAAATTACCTGCCTACCTGGATTCCTGATGCCTGGAGGGAGGAAGGATTTTCTGACCGAAGAGAGGCCGTCGACGACTACATACAAAGGGACTTAGCTTTCAACGGGCTGGTGGTACATGCGTCGGATTCAGCTATTGCGTAGGTGCGTGCGGCTGCGATGTTGAGCAAGGCGTAGCGTGAATAAGACGTTCTATCCCGAGATATTAGAGGATTTTGCGGGTATATGTCACAGCGCATCTGAATATTTGTTGTATAGAAAGGTAACAGTGTCGCGTATAAGCGGGTACTAGGCTGTGCAAGGGAAGAATGTCCTTTCTCTTGCACACCACAAACAGGGTACTCAATGGGTACGCATGTACTTGTACGAGACCGCATATCCTTGTTGTCTCCGTACCACAGATGTATAGCTCTTCTCCTCGGAAAATATCTTGATTGGCTACATTCCCTACCCTCACGGACTCCCCGATCCGGGTCATGTTTGGGCCCAGTCTTGTACGACCGGTGTTGGCGGCGCGGGCATATTGGGGCTGCGGTAATGCGGATGAACGGCGGCCGCCCCTCGAGCCAGTAGAGTTTCTGTCTGGACATAATGCGGCGATAAAAGTAGTCCTTCACACAGATCTCTTGGGCTCATCACTTTCTATTCGTTTTTAGTCCAATTTCGTGTCAGCTTATGTCGGCCGACGCTCGCAGATCTCCGTTGCTCGCCACCTTCATACCAAAGATATGGGCATTTTGCTGTTTTCTATCTCACAGTGCAGTACACTTCTAGTAACTTTGGTGACTTGGTAACCTCCTGCTCTGTTCCAAATTTTTCTCTGTGGTTGTCTTGCTTAGGTAAGGTACCTTACTTGTAGTTGTGGCTCTTGTTCATCTGCCTTCCTCATATGTCTTTACCCTCAGCCGGCCAACACCCCCCCTGGATGAATAACTCTACAAGGCCTACACCATGCCAAGGCAGCCGCAAAATGCGCATATCCACGCCACATGTAATGTTGATTCGGATCGGGGGTATGCTGCAGTGAGGCGTAAACGGCTGTGACGGCACTTGCACAGCCGAGCCCGCGGCAGATGGTTCCTAGCGCCGGTTGATGAATCGGGCCCGATAGGGGAACCGAGATAAATCTATCGCGATTTTGCAATTTCACTTGCATGTGGTTTCCAGGCTACCATATTAGGAGAGGTCCCAATGACGGCTAGCACAGAGTGTTCCAGGTTTGTATTCGGGTGATGATGTGCTCTCCCAAAAAAACGGGCCGTCTTAAAAAAACAAGCCAATTCCTCACATTAAATTAGTACGGTAATAGTACACGGTAAAGACTGAATTGATTTAAAAGCTAGCTAACTGGAATGAAGGACAGGTTTCGGGGTTCCGCGCCGTACACCACCACAGCCTTCTAATCATCGTCACGCCGGCTCGAGATGTTGAAGCAAGAGACCAAGGGCAACGGGTGAGATCCCGAGGCCCAGCTTAGACGCAGTGGACCGGGTCGGGGTTGCTGGGAGCGTTGACGCAGTGGCCGGTGGCATCATTGGACGAGCAGCAGTAGAGACCCGCGCAGCAGCGGATGGCGGCGAAATCGCACCAATCGCCGTTGTTGCCTTGGCACTTTTGGGGGTCAATATTGTATCTTATAGATCTGGTATGGGCATCCTTACGCGCTTCTCAAGCTCAGCCGGGATGGCCGTGGCGGCCACCGTGACGGCGAGGATGATCATGGAGAAGAGCTTGAATTGCCTAGAACTGTTAGGTGCTGGTAGGAATGGAGAGAGGCGCCATATTTACATGTTGATAGATTTGCAAGGTTGAACCTTTGGATTGTTGAATGTTGTGAATGTTGCGAATATTGTGCTGGAGTGCGGATGTGATGAGGTCTGGAGAAAAGAGAAGACCGAGACGGGGAAAACAGGAGGTTTATATAGACATTTCTGGGATTGTCGAGATGCTTCCGAAGCTGTCAACGTCTCCTTGTCGTCAAGACTGCACTCAACACCGCTCAACCTCCAACTTCGCCATCGTGCAAGTGATCAAGGCAGAGCGGGACATCCAATACGGGAAAGAAATGACGATGCATCAACCACGGCTCAAACGCGGACGGACTCGAGTCCTTGATTTGATCCTTCCTCCAAAGTGATGAGCACAGCAAGTTCCTGTGTTGGAACGCCCCGTCCACATCTCGACGTCGATTCTGCCTCGGAGGGTCGATGTAAAGTTACAGAATTTGAAGAGACTCGTCCGACGTCCAATTTCAGGCACCGCCTGGTCCTCCTATCATACGGAAGTGGGTACTGGGCTGCGCGGTAGAAGGGATATCCTTTTTCTTGCGCACCACATAGGTATCCAGACAAACGAGAGCGGAGTGGCGTTACAAGGACATGACAGAGTCGGACTTACACAGTAAGCCTTGCTCGTAGTGTCCATACCTAGACTGCTGGACTAGGCAACAGCGAAGTTGATGATGGAAGCACGGCGGTGGCACGTGTAGCTGCGTCTCGGTCAAGATTTCCGTCTGCTGTCGGGAGTTACGCAATATAGAACCAGTGCTTCCTGCCTGTGTCACGACCGGTAAAATGTAATGGACCAATGAGAAGCATTCGGCTGATGTTGTCACTTATCCAGAGTCCAGACCATGCTGTCACTGGTTACACAGCGAGGCCATCTACTCCGTGCGGCCGCGGAGCTAACGACCGGTGTTTTATACCCGTGCATCTGAGTGACGCCGAAGCGCCTTATCGCGCCTGTGCTGAATCTGGCTGAGCTTTCCCCCGGCTCGCTTTCGGTTTTACAAGTGTTGATTAATTCTCTACTGGGTCGGTGAGCCAACAAACTTCCAGTCGACCAGCCGCAGATGAAATTCCAGGGCGAGAGACTAGGTACCTACCTGGTATTACCGACCCAACAACAACAAGATCTTCGTAGGTGCCGCTGGACCCGGGGCGCAATAGAGACAAATGCCTGTGAGGCGTAGCCTCATGCGACATGCTGCTTCGTCATATCGCAAGGTTGACACCTCGGGCAGAATACCTCTAGCAACTGCCCCCGTAATTTAGACTTACCTAGACAGTTATTTCATGCTGCATTTATCTTCTTCATTCCATACACCGGACTCGCTATGAAATTATAGCGGTATCCCACCTTCCTGGAATCTTCACCGAATAGTATCAATAAGAGCGTCTCCCTCGCTGTGGCGTGGCTGTAGGACCCGACCGGTAGCCGTCATGCCTTACTGTGCCACTAGAATTGTTTTAGACTTTGAGTATGGGGGTTGGGCTGCTTTGAGACTTTCCAGTAGGCGGTACGGTGGCGGTAAACAGCCGACCAACGGCAGATTCATACCCGTTACAACGGAGCTGTGACACTGTATCAGGCAGGTGCGGATGGGTCGGCCGCCGATGAGTGAAGCTGATGACCAACAGGGCAGCCAACCGAGTCGAATACGTCATTCTAGAGGTCTAGGACTCAGGTAGAGCCCTTGAGCAAAGATTCCTTACAGCAATGGCAAATCCCTTCGTATTCGGGGGTTCAAAGTTTATTCTTATATTCTACCCTGCCTTAGGTACTTTTAGACGCAGCCAGAATGGCCATGCTCCACAGTCTTTGCGCGTTCCTGTAGCCAGCTCGTCACACTGCCAGACTCCTCGATCTGACATTAGGGACCAAGGCCAAAGCGGCATGTGCTATATTTAGAGTGGGTCCTTGTTTGGGGGTATATAAGTCAACTTTCCACACCTAGTTACCAGCGAAGTAGCTACTGTAGTACCTCTTATCGGAAGTCCTACGTCCCCCGCCCGGTTGGCGGAGGCTCCGGGGGGACGCTTCGCTTTAGTGTGGATCGTGGGGAGGAAGATTATTTTTTTGTCCTATTAATTCTATACTATCCTTTTTTTTTTCTTTGCAATTGCTTCTTGCTGGGAGAGAAGGTGCCCGATGCCGTCGTTGTGGTTGCGGGCTGCCCGTCGCAGGAGGTACCTTGGCTGAAAGTCGCTGCGTGTTTGGTCATGTTGGAGTGGGTGTTGCTTTTGGATCAGAGTTTTTTTTACACTACACGATAAATGGGCAAGGTCTGCGGTCGAATCGTCTTGTTGTCGCTTTCCTCTTTTTTTCCGTGGGGAGCCGTGTTGAACGAGTGTGGCCTCAGGCGTGGCCTCAGATGCGGCTCCACATAGATACTTAGCCACCCAACACGAGATTCATACCCCCAGGAAGGATTCGGATAACATCTAGTTGACCCTCACGAGCAGCTATGTTCCAGGTTGCGAGGTGGTCTTGCTAGAAGTTGAAGTCTCTAGGTACACTAAAAGTTGGCGTCGAGACTCAACAGGGCAGAACAAGAGAGTAAACCCTCTTAGCCGATGCGACCCGAAATGGTCCCATGCTAAATGGCAGTCCGTCCAACAATCTAACGGCTAGTTCGGAGCACGAGGAGGAGACCAGAGCCAAGTCCGGCGCTAAATACCGGCCGGACGGTGCTCGGGCCGGAATGCGCCCCACTTTTCGCCGATTAGGCCGGACTGCACCGGACCGCGCTGGCACTGTCGCCCAGTGTTACGACATTGGGCGTGAACAAGGTTCGCGCCGGTCTTCTTTAGTTTTCCATGGCGTGTTTTAGTTTTTGCGCTCCAGGGTTATAAATTTCTGCAAGCTTTGCGAAGACTTTTCTCATTCTTCCTTCCACTTACCACAACAAACCTTGACGACAGACTTGGGGCATCTGATTCCACTTGCGAAGTTACACAAATTTCATCACAACTGGACGCATTCGCACAGCTGTTCAAGTTCGCTCGTCGTGTTCAGACAACAACTTGACGTCAACACAAATTCTTCCGAATCTCAGCAACAAACCTTTCGCGAAGAAACCCAATAGCGGCCCAAACCACCATGTCGACACCACCCTTTCTCATGTCGAACTTCATTCCCAGATCACGTCTACGTATGTTTCTCTCTCTCTCTCAGATTTGCTTCGAGCATACAAAACTAACAATTTCCAGAATACGGACTGGCAACATCGAGACCTTCACGGTCTCCAACCACGCCTTCAACAAAAGATGTCTCCCAGGACATGTCCTGTGTGTTCGCTGCCGACAGGCGCTTCTGTGGAATTACACGCAGACGACCTGGCATGTTGTCGCTAGGCCGTGGAGGCTTGCTTATTCCGATCTCCGCAGAGTTCAGCATTTTCCTTGCGTCGCGTCTCAAGGGGGGGTTGCCGTTTGCCGAAACCGGGAAAGCACTCGAAGAAACATCTCCCACCTCAAATGCATTGTCTGAAAGCGATACCGAAAAGAACATTGTTGAGCGCTCTTTAGATCCTGCCGAGACGAATCGTGCTCCCTGTGTGGACACAAAGGCCATTGTTGACGCACAGGATTGCCATTCCGAGTTCCAGAGCAAGTTGTCCCTACGCGGTGGCAGTGGTGAGGTCGAGCAAGAAGAACTCCAAGACCACGAAGCCGATCGGGAGGACGCCAAACAAGCACTGCACTCTCGACGATTGTCAACCAGGTACGTGCCGCCAGCTTATCTATGAACTTGTGCTAATATCCCACAGCTCAACCCTCTCAGGTGATACTCTCCTCGCCGATAACGACATCCCCGGCTCAGTCTCACGGGCCACCGAGGATAACACCTGCGCTATTGAAGATGACGAGCCGGACGAATCGCCCGCGGAAGACACCTCGCCGCCCACAGTGCCCTTCGACCCTGGGATTTCTTCCTCTGTTCCTGAGCCCGGCGACGCGGTCACTTCGGGCTCCGCCGATGATGGCCCGGTCTCCTCCCAAATTGACCCCAGTGACTCTGTCACTGCACAGCAGCCTCTCACTTCCTTTATCGGAACAGACAATAGCCCCAATGACAGCGATATCAACGGCAATGTGTCTAACCATCCCTTCAAGGTCTCTCTAGATCTTGGAGAGGACGAACGCTCAGTTTGGACTGAGCAGGTCGATAACGAAGAGGCCTCGCATCAGCCTTGTGAGGGAGGGTCGCAACTACCCGCCAGTCACGGACCTTCTACAATTTGTCACAACGAACGGGGTGCGGGTTTCGATTCGGATGCTCTCCAACAGGGCCAAGGTGTGCAGTCTGGACACCAGTCTCAAGACCACATCGACCTCCTGAGTGGTACAGGTGCCTGGGCTGAGAACGAGCAAGTCTGGGAAGAATCCCTTCAGGATTCAATCCCCTCAACCACGGCACAGGACACATGGTCAGATGTGGAGTCCATCCTTGTGCCGCTCTCCGACAACGACGAGGATAACGATGACTTCAGTCACCCCTCCACACCCACCGGGATATCATCATCTCTTCGAGTGCCGCCCAATCCAGCCGACCCATTCTTCCCGCCCTACCCATGCGAGCCTCAGGTTTACGAGCCCCAAGAGCAAGAGCAAGGTCTACAAGAGCAAGGGGCCCAGGAGTACAACTACCAGCAGCACGAGTACGACCATGCAGCCTACTCCCACCCCCAAACCCAACAATGTGACTCTGGTGAACACGGCCTACAATACAACAACCCCCTCCCCTACCCAAACGACCAAGAAATCGACGACCGCGACTCCTACTACGACCCTTCCCCTCCCGCCCCTCACCCCTCCTGGTCCCTGCACAGCTTCACCGACGCAGCCGGGCATATGGACACCTACACCAACGCCCAGCAGCGCGACCCCGCGTGGCGCGAGTATTACTCGCGCGCCTTGCCGCGGTGTAGCTGGGTCTTGTTTCCCCGGCGGGAAATGGTCAGGCGTCAGCAGGGCGTGCCGGAGCTGAGGGTTACGACGGCCGAGGGGGAGGAGGCTTGGCCTGATGATTTGGGGTATTACGCTGGGGCTGAGAGCTGGGCTGATTTGGATGAGGATGAGGATTGGTGATTCTTTTTTTTTCTCGGCGGTCTTATGTTTTGTATCTGGTGCAATGAGAGGGTTCCTTTGCTTTTGTAGATAGGTAGGAATGATAAGATGAGCTTTTAAGGTGGATTAGGTAACATGTGGCTCGAGGAAATCCAGCGCCGTTTGCATGCCCTTTATTGGGCTAGGAAGGAGCACCCAGACAAGATGGAAGGCGCGCATGGACACAGGCCCTGTATTTAGCCAGCTCGAGGACTCTTTTCTCCCCTTCCACAAAGCAAGCATCCTTACCTGCACTTCTTCACCTTCAAAGCAGTCGCGTCATGCTTTTCTCGTTCCTATCTCACCAACCTCAAACAAGCCAGAAAGTCCGCATCCTCTCCCCAACATCGTCTCCCTGCATCGCCTCCCCCTCCATGATCCCCAACACATACGCCTCCCCAACCAGCCTATGTTTCCCGCCCTCCTTCTCCCTCAACAAAAACGGCGTCTTCGCGCCCTTGAGCACACAAACCTCATCCCCAACCTTGGCATTCCACGGCGCGAGCCCGATATACCCTCTCTCGGTGACGAACAACGCGCGATGTCCACAGGCATTCCGGATCCGCTCCAGATACATGCCATAGAGCTTCTCAGAGCCGGCCGTCTCGGCGCTCTCGTCCTTCTCGACCCTGCGGATCTCATTATGCAAATCCCAGTGGAGATACGACAGATCGACACTGACACCGGTGGCGGCCCACAGCCCCAGCGACGTCATCTCGTCCAGCGATGGCGGGAGCTTGGCCCACCCCTTCTCGGAGCGGTCGTACCAGCACTCGAGGAAGGTGGTCCCGGTGCCGGGGTCGGCCAGCTCGCCGCCGCAGTCGGCGATGTAGGTGCGCCAGAGGGCGGTTTTGCGGCCCTCCTCGAGGTGCGAGTATGGACACGGGGTCGAGAACAAGGAGGTGTCGAGGGCAAGGGTTTCCCAGCCTTCGAGGGCGCGGACGCCGCGGCGGGTGAGGACTGGGCGGGCGGGATCGGGGTGCCAGGGTTCGGCTAGACGGATGATCTTGTCGAAGACGACACCGTCGACACCCATGGTGTGGGAGGACGGGTCGTGCTGGATCGTAGCTTCGGAATCGCCGGATGCCCAGTACCGCTCTGCGTGGCTTGGGTACCCGATCAGGGGCGTGGGATCTATGTGGGTTGGGCAACACCAGTTGGGCACCCAGGACGGGAGCGCGATGTTGTTTTGGTCAGACGGCTTCTGCGTGGACGCCTCGTCAGGGGCGTAGCGCACGCTCGCTCGACCGAGGTTATCCCACGTCTTGACCCATCCCGGCGGCAGATCCCTCTGTCTAGCAGCATGGCGGGCCAACGGGGGTTCCTTGCCCTCTAGAGGACTCGTCTCATGCAGGCTTCCGGTGTTATGGTCGAGATAGCGCACCGTCGACTTCCCGCGCCACACCAAGCTCTTTATCGACGCCCCCCACGACAGCGTCGTCTCTTCCCCGATCGGCACCCGCTCCCATCCATCCGGCAGCCTCGCCCAGCCTCGTCTCGGTTTTGTTTCGGGTCCGTCGCTCACCATCGCCCCGACGTCGTGATACTTTGCCTGGTCGGGCGGGCTGAAGGCCTGGCGCGGAGCGGTCGGCACCTCGACGCCGCGCCACTCCCTCACGTAATGAAACAGACTGAGCGACTTTGTCTCTTTCATCACGCTCACCGCCGCATTGACGAATACCTCAGCCGTGGAGCTCGTATAATCCGGTCGAATCCCGAGATTCTGCCCGTCCGCCGTCGCCAGACCAAGACACCCAAACACGCGATCCCTCGCATCCGTACACTGCAGATGTCGGAACTCGTAGAGCAGCTGGTAGATGCTCACATTCGTCTTCCCATGCTTCCAGAGGAACCTCAACCGCTCAATCATGCGGAACGTGTCATCCTGGGCCGCGTACACCTCGGGATTCACCACCACGCCAAACACCTCATTCGCGCCCTCGCCCGACGAGAGCACCACACCCGCCGTACGAATCCGGTCCAGCGAGCGCGCAATACACTCCCACCCAAAAACATCCCCACCAACCATGACCACCACCTTCTTCGCGACCACGACCTCCTGCACAATCCACACCCTGCTCCACCACGGCCTGCTCAGCAGCTCGCGCAAATCGCCCTGGTTGACCTCGACATCGAGCTGGTTCGCCCACTGCCACGCATACCCGCTACCCGGGTTCCTCAGCGGCGAGCTCGGCGCGACAAGCTCGGCCATGTAGTAGTTGTCCACCGAGCGTCCCAGCGTCGTCGCCACGACGCCCCCGAACCGGCTGGTCAGGTGCTCGACGGCCACGGACGTGCCGGGACACGGCTCGCCCAGCCAGACGCAGACCTGCTCTGCCTGCTCGTAGATCTGGCGCATGAGGACCAGCTGGCCTTCCTTTTCGGCCTGGTCGGATTGGTTGATGCAGATCGCGTCGATCCAGACCGTGCGGTTCTTGGACGGGAGACGGAGCCGGCGCAGTGCCGCGTGGGCGTTTTCTTGGATGGAGAAGGATTTGTTGTTGAGTAAAATGGGGCAGGGCGGGATGGGGCTGCCCCAGGTGTAGGAGAGGGCTTCGAACTGGGGGGTTTCGGAGAGGCGGGCATGCTGGAGGGTGCAGATTAGTGGGAAGGAGGGGTCTTGGGCTGGGTGGATTATGAGGAGGCGGATCTCCGTGGTGGAGGGGTCGAGGGGGGAGTAGACTGAGGGTTCTTCCATGGTCGTTGGTTGACTGGTTTGGGAAGGGAAAAAGGTTTGAAGCTGGGGCATGAACGAGGGTGCCTGGAGTGGGGAGGACTGAAAAAGGGGCGCCAAGATATAGACTACCCCCTGTGTGGTTGGTTTGTTAGTAAGCGAAGCGGTGTGTATTCCCGACATGTGTCCGCATACGGATCCTGCCGTAAACCGTATGGAAAAGCTATCCGTAAGTGTTCAGTGTTGAAGGCAGGACAAACTCTGTTTGAATTTGTCCGGTATATATGCCGAAAGAAGAGAAAAAAAGTTTTTGGGTTATGGAATGGTTTTACGAGGGTCAACGGTATGATATGAGAGCTTGAAGGCGGCCGTTGCACTTGCAGTTTATTAGTCACTCGGTTCACCCAAATCGGGAATGAGTTTATGGTGTGATTCAAATCAACTCTCCAACGTGAAACACGCAACTAAGCCCGCTTGGCTCAGTGGTAGAGCGCATCACTAGTAAATCTTGACTATTCTCCTAGCTCTGAGAATGTTGAGAGTTCTGGGTCAATGATGAGGTCATCAGTTCGATTCTGATAGTGGGCATCGTTAGATGGAGTGTGTGGTGAACTTGGTGTTTCTTTTTGCTTGCTATTCTCCTCCTTGTTGTCTCTCATTTGGGACGAAGAGGAGGACCGCACTGCTGGGAGCCGAGAGTTGGTTGCTGATGGAAATATGATCTGGTAAGCATTGAAGTAACATCCACTGCCCATATGTTGACACTGCCTCGGACAAACAACTGCTGTCTCTGCTTGCGCTAGGTAGCTGCGTCAATCCCATGGATGAGTTGTTGGGATTGCGCCTGATTCATTCATTCCCATGTTTGTCTATGACTGAAAACGGAGATCAAGACCATTACGCAGCAAGCACAGTTAGTCCAAGTTTGTTAATGACTCCCTGGCCAGGTGACATGTCACAGAATGAGCAAAGCAACCTACCTACCTAGTTAACACGTCCACATACCGACTCAATGCAGGTGCTCTGCGTGTATAAGTAATTCTCTGACATCCTTAGAATTGTCCTCCAAAGCTAGACCAGAGTTTCTCACAAGTTTTACCTGCGTAAAGTTCTTCAGCGTTAGGCAATGTGTGTCACAATCACCACAAAATGTCCCGGCTGCCCACGAGATTCCGAGGGAGTGCGGGAAGTCACGTACCAGTGCGCCCCAGGCCATCAATGCACAGCTACGGAGTTCGTGGTGTTCATAAGGGGCGAGAGACTAGCCAAACTTCCTTGTGACAACCCTGAGTGTCAGTACAGCGAAGCCGGGCACGCGGCGATGGAGAATCGCATCGAAAAGGCGCTCGAGGGAACCGGAACGAATCCCGTGTACACCAAAGCGGCAAAGGGTAAGTTCCAGATATAGCCCAGATATAAAGCACCAGGCAGGCTAACAGCCGTATAACACCTCAGAGAGGGTTAATGACGACGATTGGTCTGGTCCAGACAGCGATGGTCCCAGCGTGAGGAATGTCGATGCCGGTGCGTCGGTACCTATCCTTTGATTCGGCGTAAGTCCACTTTCGCTGATCAACCCACACAGTGACACCCACGCCGTCGCCGAAAAAGAGCGGGAAGGGCAAGCGAAATGCCTCGGGAGGTGCCAAGAAGCACAGACACGGAGGAAGAACATAGTGACCACGGAGATGGGAATTAGAAGCTAGCTGCCTTGAGCCGGTGGAGTTTTGTTCGATGACGGTTAGACCCTTGGTGTGAAGAAGTGTACCGACAACGACACAGGGGTCTCTCTCTCGACATTGAGGCTAGCTGATGAATTGACCAATAATTGGCATCTCCCCAATCTGGGCATCGTGTTGAGGCGCGGGGCTAAATTGCGTGATCGCCGCGGCCCCTCACGTAATCCCTACCTCCCAACTTCCCCTTCCCACAAAAAGACGTCCATCCCAGTTCCCGGTCAGGTTCCAGCAACCAGAGACAACAAGAAACATGGCAGACCTGGTCAAGACGGTCGTGGTGGCATCGCCCTTCGCCAACATGGCGCCACTGTACGAGGTCGACCCTGACGCCGACGTGCTGCTCATTGTCCCGCCCACCACCAAGCCCTTCGCGCCCTGGGACGAGCCCAGCGTCAACGGCACCAGCGAGGTCAAGTCATCAGCGGCGCTGAAATCTTCGTCCGGTCTCCGCATCAAGGCATCCTCGCGCCACCTGTCGCTCGCCTCGCGCGTCTTCCGCAACAAGCTGCAGCACGCCAGCGCCAAGACAGCCACTCAGTCCGACGGCCGCATCCACCTCGCCCTCGCCGACGACGGGAGTTTTCATCCCAAACCCGTGACCATTGTGCTTAACGCTATCCACGGCAGGGGATCCAAGGTGCCTCGGGCCGTTGATCTGGAGACGCTCGCTCAGATTGCTCTTTTTGTCGACCGCTTCCAGGTGTACGACGCCGTCGAGGTGTACGCCGACAGGTGGATCGCGCAGCTTGAGGACAAGCTCGGAGAGGCCTACGACCGGGATTTGGTCCTGTGGGTCTACGCGAGCTACGTCTTCCGGCGGCCCGACGTCTTTAGGGCCGCTACCAAGGTCGCCGTGGCACATAGCTCGGGTCCGCTGCGAACGTTGGGGCTGCCAATCCGTGAAAAGATTATCCGTGCGTGCTGCTTTGGGCATCTCTAGGAACTAGACTAACTTGTCGCAGGCAATATCGACACGCAACGACAAGCTCTGGTGGCCAAATCGGTCACGATCCTACACGACACGCTCGACGGGCTGACGTCTGGCGCCGCCGTCTGTCCCAAATACCACTGCGACTCGTTCCTGCTCGGCGAACTGGTCAAGACGCTGCACAAGTCGCACCTCGTATGGCCGCGACCAACCAAACCGTTTGTGGGTGTGAGCCACGCCGCCATCGCGGAGGCGGTGAATGCGAGCGCCGAGTTCCGGTGGATCGAGGCCGACGGGACCGATCTGTGGGGTGCACCGGTAAACGGGACTAAAGTGGTGTCGCGCAAGCGGAAGAGTCCCGTGCAGCAGCCGATTACGCCGGAATCCTCGCCCGAGCCGGCGTCGAGGAAGTCTGGTGGGTTTGATTCGCATGTGTGTGATGCAAGGAAGCTGGTGGGGAGGGTGGCGGACCTGGAGAAGTTGGAAGAGGGAGTGACGGGGTTGGATCTGGAGAGCAATCTCGGGTATCAGTTGTATTGATGTGGTCGTTGGTGTCGGGATCTGGTAATGAAGCTTGATACCTGTATAGTATGATTTGAATATGGATATAAAATCGCTATCTCCGACTGGGCCCACGGTTCAACTGCCACAGACCCATTCAACAGTCGGGAAAACCAAACTCCGTTGGATATTAAACTGTGCCATGAGAACAGTCTTTCACTGGCTGACCAGATGGCAGTTTTGGTTTGCGCACAAGCAGGACTACCTAGGTATTCATGACGTCCACACCTCGGAGGGGAGAAATTCAACGACAATAGCTAAAACCCCCGAATTCCTGTCACGATATCGGTGTCTGGAACAGGTGTTGCGGAAGGCGTTTTGCCCGCCCGGAGAGTCGTAAAGGTGGTGGGTACGGCATCCTTTGTTGAACAATGCAACCTCATTTGCCCACAGGGCATCTCGAAATCTATGTTTCTCCAAGATATTCGGCAAGAACCCAGGCCGGTTTCGAAAGCCATGCTGTTCAAAACTACTTCAGATAATGCACCGCACCAGCGGCACAATCCTCCGGACATTGTTGTGTTACACGATGAACCGTGGCTATGTCTGGCATCGACATCATCCTTCGTGAAAACCGTAATACGGATCAATAACCCACGCGAGCGAAACGGAAGCCTCAGCTCCACACCCCCGGACCCGGGCTGCATCCCAGATCGACATTGGCAGAAGCTTAGCTTGGGCTCTGTCCCGTGTGCATCTCAATCCCAAAGCGGGACCGAATACCGAATTCGCATTCGCGCTGTGGCTATGCAAGCTTCGAACCACAGACTAGAAAACGTCGCACGTGGACTCGCAACGGAATCTAACGAAGAGGGGCAAAACAGGAGCAGCTCCGCCTCACTATTGCCCCCTCTCGGTGACCCGAATAGGGAGCCAACGATGCTTCTCTCCCTTGACAACAAGCCTTTTCTCGTTTGTGTCTTCTTTGCGAGAACGACTCGGCAAGGCAGACCGTGTAGGCACATGGAATACCGCCAGACACCTTGTGTGTGACGTGCCGCTGAGTTCGCAGCGACATAAAACCCCGCACTTCGATCTCATTGTCCATCGTCACCACACAATCGTCATCACCGACCATGTCTCAAATCGGGTCGCGTCTCAGCAAGATCGGCTCGGTGCTCCGGGCTCCGGCCCGGTCGGCGCCGGACGACGGATCCACATCGGTGCCTCCGCCGGCATACCAAGCCATCCCCGACAGCACCAACAACGCGCCACCACCCCAGGACGCCAACGATGACGCCGACGCCGAAGCCAACATCAACGCCGCCTTCGAGAATCTCAACTTGCCGGATACTGCCTCGGGCAGCCCCACGCCAGACACATGTCTCGCACACCTCAAACTGCTCTTCGCCATGCAGGCGCTGAAGGAAGACATCGGCTACACCGACGGCCTCTTCGGACTCTGGGACAGCCTAGCCGGCCCGCTCGAGTCACCCGACACAAAAACAGTCGAACAGCGCGCACGCGACAACCAGCTGAAAATCCTCAGCCAGGTGCGCGAGAAACGATGGGCCCTGTTCGTCGCGCGTGCCGTGGAGCGGTACGAGGTCTGGTGGCGGTCGTTTCCTGGCCTTCCGCTGCGCGAGACTGATATGCTCTCGGAAAAGGCCACCGAGCCGTATGGCTTGTTTCCCGAATCCGACAGCGTCCCGAAAATGGTGTGGGACGAAAATATGCTCCCGCCGCTGGACGTGTTGATGGTCTGGCACACGCACATGCTGAATCCGCGCGCATACCTCGAAGATGCGATGCTCGCGGGCTTACGGAAATTCTGGGCAACGGGGATGCCATGGCGCTTGGTCAACAATGCCATCGACACGGATTTTGCGTATAACGCCTCCGACGATGTCAAGGCTGCGTGGGTGGCGCGAACGGGACTGTCGTGGGAGAACGCCGACGATCCTCTCGACAAGTCGATCAAGTGTCCGCGGTGTTCGTATCAGCACGAAATCCTGTGGACGACGTGTGCCCGGCCGGAGAAGTACGAGTCCGACGGCACGCCGCCGGACCTCATCGGCACCGGCTACGGCGACGGCAACCTCGAGTATATCTGTTCCAGCTGCGGCATCACCATCTGCAAGCCCCTCCTCTCCGTAAGCAAGTTCGTCGCCGACGTGCGCTCCCTCATCGGCCCCGAGTCCCGGCCGATGCCCGGCACCATCCTGCACTCGGAGAACGGCAAGCCGGAACTCCCAACCGGCCCGGCCTCGGTGCGTTCCGCGCCGCCGCGCATGTTCCCCAACCGCCTGCTCAAGAGCGGATGCAACGAAATCCGCACCAAGATGCTCGACCTCATCACGTCCCGCGGAATCCCCCAACCGAGTATGCACGACGTGCGCAGGGAGATCGAACAGATTATCGCCAACCGCTCGTACATACGACTCATCGACAGCCCGACATCCAGCATCGCCAAACCGGCAAACTACTACCTCCCGCCGCGGTCACGCATCGCGATCCGTAAGATGATGTCGCGCTACTGGGAGAATTTTTCTCTCTTTGCACTGGACCTCAGCGCGGCCGTCATGCGCCAGGGCCTCTTCGCCGAGAAGATGTACAAGCTCGACTGGCTGCACAGTCCCGCCGCGCGCGCGACCATGGACCGGCTCCTGAGGAAATACGACCGGTTCGTGGCCATCATGGCGGCCAACCCGAAAAACGTCGCCGTCCCGACGCTCGACGTCGATCTCGCCTGGCACACGCACCAGCTCAGCCCGGGGGCGTACTATGCTTCGATGGTCGGCCGGACGGGCAAGTTCATCGACCACGACGACAAGATCGACGAGGATATGCTGAGTGTGCATTTCGAGTGGACGAGCAAGGTGTATCAGGAGCGGTACGGGGAGGTGTATAGCGAGTGTACCTGTTGGTACTGCGAATGTTTGTTTCTTGCTTTCTATCTCTCTCTCTCTTCCCCCTTCTGTCCCTTCCATACACACAAGGTAACTAACACGCCACGAAAAAAAAGCAATCCGCACCTCAATAATCAACCCAGTAGGCTCAGCCCTAGGCCTCTCAACCCAAGAAAAACTCGCCGAGACATTCCACACCTCCGGCGCCGCAGCCCTCCACCCGCCCGACAACTCGGCGCACATATCCGCGCACAACTCTGGTTCGCCTCCCACCACCCCTCCCCCCATCTTTTGCCACCTTCACTAACACATCCCCAAAGTAAAAGCCCAACAAGACCCCCAAATCCCAAACAGCCGCGTCCACCGCGCCGTCGCCGCCCTCCAGCGCAAGCGCACCGACATCGCCTACGCGAAAGCCCAGCGGCGCGCGGCCAAGAAGGGGAGGACGATCCCGCCTCGGAACGAGTACTACGACCACTGGGGATATCCTTATCTTTATTATGGGCCGTATATGTATCCGCTTTGGTGGACGCCGGGGTTGTATTATGGGGCTTATCCGGGGGCTATGGTTGCTTGTGGCGCGGGGGCTACGGGCGGGTGTGTTGCGGGGAGTTGTGGGTATGTATTTTTTGTCCTTTGTTTTGTGTGTGTGTGTGTTTTCGCGTGTGGGATGGGTGCTAATGATGCGAATAGGGGCGGTGTTGCTGCTGGGGCTTGTGGTGGGCCTGGGGGGTGTGGAGGAGCTGGGGCGGGTGGGAGTAAGTTCTTGCTTCTTTTTCGTGGATGAGATGAGAGAGGGATACTGACATGTATACAGGCTGTGGGGGCTGTGCGGGTGGTGGTGGGTGCGGTGGAGGTGGAGGAGGGTGTGGTGGAGGAGGCGGGTGTGGAGGGGGTGGTGGTGGTGGTTGTGGAGGAGGTTGAGGGTTGGGTCTTCCCGATGTCAGTTGCCTTGCTTACCTGCGTCTGCATTGCGTCGGATCCTTTCCCTCGGGTCGGTGTTCTGTCTGTGATGGGCTCGCTGACCGAGATGTATGCGGGTGATGAAGTTGGTCATACCCAGCGGAGGCTGTGGAGTAGCGGTCCTGGTTTCATCACTCGTCGAGTTCTTAGCCACCGTTGTCTCGTACTTTCCGTCTCTGAGTAGCGTTTCTTTACATTAATGTCGGGTAATGATACTGGACAGTTGGCGTATTATCACGGAGTTATGGGGCGGTATCCTCTATCAGTGCTTTACAATGAAATGAATGACGGCTTTCAAGTATACCATGTAACTTCCACTTTCCCATTTGCTATTGGAGGCGGAAATCCAACGTATCAGCCTGTGCCACAATCAATACACCCCCAACAAAAAGTTCGAGGAATTGTTCACTACGGCAAAGAACCCAGGAAGCGACGCCAAGGCTTCGGAGGGTTTCCGACGGAGAACTCCCTCGCAGGAATGCGAGCAAACTGGCTGGAGCACACCGGAGCAAAAAAAGTCGGAGTCCCAAGAGATCGGGACCAATAACCAACACCGTCACCTGTAGGATTCGAACCTACGCTCCCGAAGGAACTGCCTCACAGGTCATGAACCCACCCATCTGCAGGTGGATGAAACGTAGCAGGGCAGCGCGTTAACCACTCCGCCAAAGTGACTTGTTTGCTTGCTTCGTTATTACGACATTGTGTATCACAGCATATACCTGCATCCTCCATTTGTGGGGCAGTGCGCATTCTAAGCATGGAACCAAAAACCAGAGAAGCGGTCTGGCTTTCGCCAGCAATTAATCCAACCAAATTGACGGTTGATGCAGGTGATGAATGAGGGGGTGGTGCCGAAACTGCGGGTGGTGGTGGGTGGTGTGGATGGACCCGAGCGGTCGGGTCTGCGGGATCTCCAACGAGGCGGGGGTGTCCTGGATTTCTCTTGCAAGGCAACCAGCCGTGTTAATCGGTCCGGATGCGAGTCTGCGGCTTGGAGTCGCAATGATTGCTCGAGAAGAAGAGAGGGAAAAACCGTGCCACACTCCTTTTTTCCTTCTCTGCTCAGAGTTCGTGCCCTGCATCCAGATCTGAGCCTTGTCCGCTCGAAGTCTCTCAAGGTCATCATGTTGTCAACGGGCTACGGTTACCAGCTTAAAAAACATAGTCGAAATACCTGGATTGTTTAAAAAAGTCTAGCGTGTGGTTCGCCGTTGATGAAGCTTGGCATAAGTCAGCCCCGAAGGCCCTCGGCTCTTTCATGACTCGATTGTGATGGACTCAAAAATCTGCCGAAAACCTGAAGAAAAGGGGGGATGACCCCCGCGCGCCCTGCATTGCGGCCTAGCGAGCCTGCACGATGGCATCCTTCGAGGACCCGAGAGACTGGGACTGCGTGACCTCAAACCGGGCCTAACGAGAAGTCGTTAATAACCCAGGGCAGCTATACCTTAGCGGTGATGGGTTGGTCTCCATACAGTATGTATAATTTGTCGGCTTACGAGCGTTGCGAGGCTGACAAATGCTGCCAGGACACTAAGATCGCTCTCCCGTGCCTTGGCGTGTTTAGTGGGAGCGCTAGGGGCCGGAGGTGACGAGTGTAAACTCCGAGCTCGCACTTGATGAACTCCTGCTCTTTTCGTCGAGGGTGATGCGGTATCGCGAACATCGAGGGAGTGAGGGAGTTTCGAAGATTTGAAAATTGTATTGCACACTATTGTAAAGCGACTCGTTGGCTGCTGTTCACGTGGTTTTAATCACAACACCCGCCACGAATAGCTTTCCTGAATGGCGCTGCTGAAACAATGCAAAACACCAACACCACACGGATCTGGTCGCGATTGAGATCATCTCGGAGAGATTCCCAGGCAGCAGCAGTCAATCGGATCAACCAGTGGAGAAGTCTTGCCGGAGACCGAGCGCGGTGGAGTCGCGAGTGCAACTAGGTGACAAGTGGATCGCTGTGGGGCTCGCTTTCGCAGCGTGGGGGAATTGAAGAACTCGTCGGTCGACGAATTGACGTCAATCGTCAACCTCCAACAGCGACCAAAAAAAGACGAAGAAAAGGCACGTACGAGCAAACAACGTCGACCCGACGCTCTGGGAGCCAGCTGACTGCAGATTGCCGTCGTGATGGTGACTGGCTTGTTTGTACGACATGGCGCGCGGCTTGGGCTGCTCGCAACCTTTTCCGGACTCTCGGGTCCAGCAAACACACGGGATGACGATGCATCCCTCATGCCGCCCGCTGACTTGATGATCCCGTCTCACGATGCCTTGCGAGACCTGTCCGCCCGCCAATCGCGCACAGACAAGAGGGGCGGGAATAACAAGCGGTGATAATCCCCTCTCCACGGAATACCGGTACCCAGATGGACAGCTGCGCAAAATATCTTCAGGCGATGGGCCATGGCGGCACACTTGTGTCTGGATCGCGACGCCGGCCCGGTGTGCTGGGTCTGGCTGGCCGGAAGCGGCATGGCTGCGCCAGACGAGACGGCCTGTGACCCGGCAGGCCGGTGCTTTGTCGAGTCGCTTGTCGGTGATTTTCACCTCGAGGTTGAGATGAGCTGACAGACTCCGACGCCTTGCAGGAATTTTGCGGCGTGTGAATGGATGCGGGAGGCGGCGTCGACGCGAAGTTGTGGAGGAGATGAAAAAGCGGAAAATTGCCGGCCGGCAAATTGTTGCGTGCTGGACGCCTTCTGGGGCAGCTTTGTCGAAGAAGCTGGCGCGATTGGTTGGATTCAAGCGCCAAAGAAACCGGAACGGCACGGAAAGAAACATCGACAGGCGGGAGCTTGGAAAGGGGGGATTTTGTGGAGGGGCCAGCGGCGCGCGAACCACCGGGGACGCTTCCGTGCTCCCACGCAGGCCTCGCTCGGGGCGATTCCGGTTGGGGCTAGGGCGGTGCTTCCCTCCTGCAGTGCCCTGCATCGGCACCCCTCCCCGGCCCAAATTGGACGGCGACAGGGAGGGCATCCCCGGCCAGCAGAAGTTGTCCCCCGGTCGAGACGCGGCAGCCAACATCTGGTGGGTGAGGTCTGCAAACTGCAAACTGCTCCCACACCCCCCGCGAGGCGCGAGAAGCTCGACATTGTCGCCTTTTGTTCCTTCACTTTTCCTCCTCGTCGATGACCGTCCCGTTGGCGCCGCCTGCTCGCATTCTCCAGCTCGGGTCCAGGTCACGACATTGCCTTGCGAAGCCCGCATCCAACACGCCGCCGCATCCACTGTGTCGGGTCGCGAGCTGTCTGCCACTGGATCCCAATTGACCCCCGATCGTGACCCGACCGTCCTCCTCTTAAACCCCCAGCGCTGTCCTCCCCGCGTGCCATGTGAGCGCCCGTCTCTTCGCTGCCATTCGTATCGCCATGGCAGTTTTCCACCCCGTCGAGGTCTTTGGTGTCGCCGCCGATCGGGACATTGTTATTCGCAAGTCGCGGCGCGGCTCGACCAGCGCCGAGTCCATCATCAGCTTGGACGACGTCGTGCTTAACGAGAGGCAAGTCTTTGCATACTCTCGTCCCCTATCGCTCGGGTACTGACAGATGCAGTGTAACGAAGCTCCCGTGGTTCTCGATGGCCGCGCCGTCGGCTTGGGACAAGGCCGCTGCTCCAGTGTCCCCGTCCTCGTCGTTCGCCAACCTTGTCCCAGAAGATATCTTTGCGCAGCTGAGTGGTGTTTCGAGCTTGGCTGGTTGCAGCTCGAACCGGTCGTCTGCAGTCGATGACTCTCCTGAGCTTTGGGAGTCAACACCTCTAGACCGCTTCGCAAAGACGCCCCAGCGTCACGAGCAAATCGCCATCTCCCTGACCGAAGTCGTCGCCCCCTGCAGTCAATCATACATTGACTATCTGCCGTGCCCAGGATCTGCTCCTGGCTCACCGGCCGTCAGCATTGCGACCGACTACATCCCTCCCGCGCACATACCGGTCGCTGTGCAGCCCCCCTTCATGCCCCCGCCGCTAGATGTCATGTTCGCCCCCATCCCCAAGCCACCGCCCGTACTCTCCCTTCAGGTGAACATGCCCGACATGAGCCGAACGCGAGAATGGCTCGCCGTGGTCCTCGAAGCCGACGAACAACTGGACCCCACCACACGCCAGGACACACCCTCGTCCGTGACCCTCAGCGCCGGCGCCGGCCACACCGACGGGGACATCATCGAGATCGACAAGGCCGCGATGGTCCTCCAGCCATCGGTGGAGCGGGACGACACCGACGACTCGGCATGTGAGCAGGAACAGGAATGGCTCGTGCAGGACCCTAGCATCTTGAGCGTGCAGCAAATGTCAGGACCACCACCCCCCGACGACCCAGTTTGTCTTGTAGATGAGAGGACCAAGTGGCTGATGGACGAGGTTAGACGCAATACCCGCATGATGCGCAACGGGCCGGCCGGCGGCGCCAAGCGCCAGCTCAAGACGCCTAGGATGAGGCAGGTGCACGAGTCGCCGCCCTTCAAACGGGCGAGGACTTCTTGAGATGTCGCTCACTATCCACCCTATTCGAATATCGCTATTGACTTTTGGAGTTGGCTGGGAAAGGAAAGGAATGGAAAGCTGCCTGCCTGCCGGGCTCAGGAGCAGTTTGCTGGAAGGGAACTTGGATCTGGGCCCGTTGGCGTCCTGCGATTTCGTGGATTGGTGCGAACTTTTGCTTGATACCCTTGCATTGCCCCTGCGACTGCTACCGAGCATCATTATGTATTAGCTAATGCGGCGGGAAGTTTTTATTGTTTTGTCCTCACGGGAAAGGGATTGTATCTCTGGCTTGATCCACTGGGCTTGGGTTATATATATACTTGTTAGAGTGGAGATCATCAGTTCATGACGGACGGTATGGATGAGGGATTGGATTATTATCAGGATAGAGTACACGGTTTGGGTAGGGCTGGAATCATAGGCTTGGACCTGGATGTGATGCATTCGAGAACTTGAGGTGTGGTGTAGAGCTCTGGACGTAGCTCGACTCTATTCTTTTTGTCTGTCCTGGAGATGTAGTAGAACCACCCATGCTGTTGCATTCGATGAACATGTGCATGCGAAATTTCGTTTGCAAGCACCCTACCTATTGTTGGCCAGCCGAAAAATCCAGAGCCACCAGTGGAAATCGATGTGACCGATGATTGTCTTGTAAGGGTAACATACGGTTTACTAAGACATGAAACGAAAACAGAAGTATCTGAGAGAGCAGTGCTAGGGATGCTTGATTTGTGGAAGAGAGGATGGGCCGTGAGGCCTGGCTAAATACAGGGCCTGTGGTGCGTGCGTGCCTTCCATCTGTCTGGTGCGTTCCTTCCTGGCCTAACATATCGTTATTCTTCCGTCAGACCGAGGAATCACACCTGTTAGACCTGGAAGGAGCACCCCTCGCCAGATAGCAGATAGCACGGACCGCAGGGCCTGTATTTAGGCAGGGCCGCAGGTCATCGTCTTCCACAAAAAAAAGCATTCTTACCACCCGTCTCGGCGGCGTCTTCACACCTCTCTCTGCCTTCGGTCTCAATCCTATCCGTCGTTTCACACCATTTCATACCAGTGTTATGCTCTGCTTTGGGCAATCATCCCACTTCCCAGTCTCCTCAACCACCACCAGCCCCAGCCGACGGTACGACGCCGAATCCGCGCTGGAATATAGTAGAAGCGCGATGTCCGCGACCGGATAGAAATAACCAAGTCTCCCCCGACCTAGCAACAACATCCCATACCACGGCGTCTCTCCTACATCAGCGCCATCATAGCAATCCAGCCAGAAGTTTCCGCCGCCAGGCGTATACCGGAGGCTGTCAAGGCCCAGAACCACAGGTACCAGAAAATCCAAATCATTAGCCGGCATCATCCTGGCGTCTAGAACCAATTCTCGACTGTCTCGGTCGTATATGTCTGTGCCGGACGAAGATGACGCGGCAATGTGCGCATCAGGCACCCAGTCACCTTCCTCAAAGCAGTGCAGAAAGCTGATGATGGTGTCGGCAAGGTGTGCCCAGGACCATGACGGCGCCACGTCAGGCAAAACACCCCGGGATCCCCACGCTGACGTCCTCCAGGCAAGCTGAAGGATTAGATCACTCCGAAGCATCCCGAACACATGAGAGTCATTCCAAAGCGCGCACACCTCGTTAGTCACACCGGTGATAGCGTTGAGGCGATCCGACGTGTTGGTCAGGCGACGGTACGTATACGTCGATACCAAATCCCGCCAGAATTTACCTTTTGCATGGGCAGACAGAGAACTCCCAGGTTTGCCGCCAAAGAGGTCTCTCCCTGTATAGTCAAGACCATATCGCAAGTTGCTTGCGGTGACGGTTTTGGGCCTTGCGACGGAGTTGCAGTCCCATACGGGTTCGTGGAGAGAGAAAACCAGACGCCTCGGGGAGAGGATGTGCTCCTGCATGGCCCAAGCCCTTCTGTCCAGGGGGTGGTGGAAGCTGTAAATGGTCTGCACGGCTCCCCACGACACTTCCCCAGACACTCTGCCGGTGGCAAGTGGTCGCTTCCCTCCCAACTCGGGATACCTGCCGCATAGGTGCAGGAACCCTTCGGACGCCTTGCTCGCCGCGGAGGCAAACAGCGTCAGTGTAGCCATCTGATACACCTTTCCCATGTTCCAAATCTCCCTCTTCACGTCTGTCGGGTCGTCCTGGACGATACACATGGCGTCAACCCATAGATACCCCAGCCCAAGGGCTAGCGTCGCCCGCGCAGCATCCTGTATGGTTCTCGGGAGGGTTTCCATATCGATACCACTCTCCAAGCGGGCGCGCAGGTTTTCTCGCCTTGTTGTATTGGGCTGCGGTTCGCCCCAACAGTAGCTGAGAGCGACATATTCACACTCTGCGGCCACATAGCCGTGTGTGGCGTGAAGGGCCACTTGAGGTTCATCACCATCTTTCCCTCTGGTCACCTTCAGAAGCCGCGTCGGGAGGAATGACGAGGCCGCTCGTCCGTCGGTACGCGGTTGCTTGCAGCCTGGGTGCGATTCGCGGCACTCCCTGAGCCAAGCCCTGGCCTTTTCGGCGAAGAGCAACTCGAACGCGCTCCGGCTCTCGTTTGACGGGAAGGATACAATACGGGGGAAGCAAGAGGCCAGGGAATCACCTTCCTCGGCCATCAAAGCAATGTTGACCACCGGTAGCTGGTATTCGTGGTTTGCCTCCACTTCGACGTCATCCACAAGAGAGCCGACCAAGGTATCTGCATCCTCGATGGCGGAGCAGATGTGTGAGCAATCTTTGATTGTCTGGCGCCGGGGGGCAGAAGCTATGGCATTACGCCACTTCCACCATCTGTCGAGGACATCTTCAGGTCCTCTAGTGCAACAGAGATGAAACACCATTTTCTTTGTAGACCACTGGTCGCGGGGAGGCAGGCCCGAGGGTTCAAAGTTGGCAAGGATGACGCGGCAGAGCTGGCAGCCTCGGTTGGCTGATTCTTCGAGGTCGACCAGCGTGGAGTGGGAGTAGCCTCCTAGGGAGCGCAGGTCTGCCACGCCAGCGGGTGCGAACATGGCATCGCAACTCCAGCAATAGCCTCCATCGGCTGTGATTGATTCAGGTAGCTTGTGCGCAGCGTTGGTCGGCTGCTGCACGTCCAAGGGCCTGAGTGCTGGATCTGGGTCGTCGGGGTATGTCCAGGCGGCCGCCTTTTCGAACAGGACGCGGGCGATGTCGTGGCACCCCTCGGCCGCTGCCGCCTGGCGCACTGCTGCGAACTCTCCTTGTGTGAGATGGCGGTTGGTGATACCATCTAATATCGTTCGCACCAGCTCGCGGTGGCCGGCGGCGATTGCTTTCTGGATCGCCTCGCCGAATCCGAATTCAGCTTCCCCACCGGTCGACGGCACTCCATCCTCGCCGCATTCCAGGATTCGCTGGACCAATGTGCGAACGACATCGATGCGCCCTTCTGCCGCTACTGTCAGAAGTTCTTGGTGCAGTTGGAAGTATTCACGGTATTGTTCCATGACGATTGAGTGTCGACCCGCTCCGTTCGAGTCTTGGGGTAGCTAGTATTGATTCGAGACCTGGGTCATGTGCAGAATGAATCGTGTACGGGATAGGCTGCCTCTTAACGGCGAAGTCATGCTGTTGAGCCAGTCAGGCAGAGCAGCGTTATCGATAAGGCTGCTGCTGCCTGCCTGAATCTCTTCTCATCGCCAAAAAGAGCGAATGAACTGCTTTAAAACAGACCAAACCACTACCGGTAAATTTTGTATACAAATCGTATGCGTTTGATCAAATATCTTACCAGCTTAGGAAGTACTCCTGTCATCAGAAACTCACATACCATCGCCACTTCCCTTCCAGCCCTGTCAGATTCTGAGCACCGGCGGTGTGATGAGGTGGCTACAGGTAGCACAAGCGTTGTGTGAGCATGGCGATACGTAGCTCATTCTGCCTGCTTCAACTAAAGATAGGTAGAAGAATACAGGAAGTGGAATAATCGCTTGACCCCCCCTTATAAAAATAAAAATAAAAAAAGAGGGTAGGGGCTTCGCCTCTAGTCTATATACCTAGGTATATGAGCCAGGACCTTAGCTAAGCCTGGCTGTTGGCAGTGCTGACACAGCAGAGGACTACATTTACTTAATGAGATCTCTATTTAATAAGTATGTATGTAGATGGCGACGGGCGTTATGCGGTCATTCTTGCAATAGCGCTCGAGAGCAGGTCGACCATCCGTCTGCGCAATAGATCCTGTTGAATAGGTACTTAGTCTATGTATACTACTATACTACTACCCTTGGTCTCGGCCGTCTAGGCCATACCACCACCGTCGACGACGCGCCACCCGGTCAGGGGGACGAAGTGTAGCTGCCTCTTTGAGGTTATCCTTAAGTGTAGGCAGCGAAGAAGTGGTATACTACTGTCCAGGCTGTGTCGCAGCCTTCCGGCCAGAAGTGCTCGTCATCGTCATCGGGCAACGTAAGGACGGAGAAGGGGCTAAATGTCAAAATATCCAGAGTCAATCTGGCCAATATCTTTATACTCACTCAACTAACATGTGCATTGTGCATAGAACAATAATAACACAGCACGCCCGCTTGGCTCAATGGTAGAGCGCATCACTCGTACGTAGATTTTCTTTCATTATCCTCCTGATTTCAGGATGATATGAGTGAGAGTTAGCTGCTGGGTCTATGATGAGGTCATCAGTTCGATTCTGATAGTGGGCAATGTTAGGTACGCATGTGGCATCCGATTGTGTCCGGCGTTGGTGTGTTCTATTTTTGCTTGCTATCGATACTGGAGACTTTTTTTTGTCTCCCTTATAGGTGAGTATCTACTAAAGGAAGCTTTGTCGCGTTATAAGTAATTACGTAAGTACATCGTATATGTTGACGGGTCTGTGTATCTGGCGAGGATTGGATTCGTTCGATGTTCGGCATTTACTCGAGGGTGGGTGGGTGGTAAGCGGTTAATAATTGAGCTGCTTTGATGCCACACGCATGGAAAAAGACTCTTTCTTGCTTGACGCGTTTATCTGGTATTATTATGTTTCACAGCATAATACGAAGAAGTCAAGTCACTCACTCACATCATGATTACTAGGGTAGCAAGTTTAACTGGGGGTTTGATGGTTTTGTGCCAATTTGTTTCATATGTCTAAATATCCCTCCGCCTTGTCCTCCGTAATATCGTGTATCCTGTGTCTAGAGGGTTAGGAACCAAGGAGGATTTTGATAGGGGTAATTCAAGACCAATGTTCGCGACTCTGTCGGTCGGTTAGTCATTTTATTCTTGAACGGGAAAGATAAAGTCCATGTCACCTACCCCGGCAAGGTTACCCTCGGCATCGACCCAGACATCTAGATCTGAGTCATCCTCGCTATCGTCGGCATCCTCGCCATCGTCAGCATCCGCGCCGTCGTCGGCATCGAACCAGACTTCCTGATCCTCATCCGCGCCATCGTCGGCGTCATCGAAGTCGTCGAGCCAACCCTCCTCAAACGCCTCCTCAGGCACCGCGAACAGATCAATCTTGGCGTTCGCGACCCTCGGCGCAGCGGCCCTGGGCACCCGGGCGAGACCGAACATCTGGGTGGTGCCCATGCGTCCGGCCATCAGCTTCCTCGTCGGGCGGGGCCGAGTCCAGCGGTGCGCGTACGCCGACGTGTCGACGATGATGCGCTTCAGGTGCGGAAAGGGCACCTTGTTCTCATCCCTTGTGGACGAGCCGTTGGGCCCGGGCTCCGAGCGAAGCTGCGCGAGCGCCTCGACGAAGAACAGCCGGGCCAGGGTGTACACATCCTGGGTCTCCGGGTCGTAGTCGTAGCCATCCTCCCCCACGCTGGTGGGGTATCGAAACCTGGGGGACGGGTTAGTATAGACGCCGTCGTCCACCGGGTCGACCTCGAGAACGAGCGTCTCGAGTCGCGGGAAGAGATCGCGCAGCGCCCAGACCAGCTGCCGGCAGTTGTATTGCAAGTCCGGAAGCTTGGTCGCTGACAGCCGCTCCATGGCCTCGCTCTCGGCCTCCTCCCTCGTGGCGGGGAGCCTGAGCATCCCGTCGAGGGGAATGCTGACTTGTCGGATCCGACTGCGGAGGTCATCACTGACGTCGACTCGGAGTGTGTGGCCCCTTGAGACTAGCTGCCAAGGGCCCTTGAGACTGAAGATTGGCGGCCGTTCCGCGATGGGGGGTAGACGAGACTTGAGTCCACCGAAACCGTCTAGAACGCGCGCGGCAAAGCTAGCGTCGCTGGAAATATGGCCCTCTACAACGCTGTGGTTGAACAGGGATTGAAAGAGCGACAGGTTGACGGCATCCGCAGCAGGACGGAACGGAATGCTCAACGGAGCGGGACCACCAAACTCGCGGATCGCTAGTTGCCTGGACTCGGAGCATATTTGATACAGCTTGATGTCCTCCCAGGAACGGGGAGACCAGCACGCCTCGAGAACCACATCCATAGCTTTCGTGTAGCAGACAGCCGTCGAGAGCACCACTAGCTTACGGGTGTTCTCCGTCTCCAGCCAGACCAGATCGCGGATCTCCTGCGGACAGCCGGCGAAACGGGCGAGGGACTGCGGCGCACTCACACTTTTCGGAGCGGGGGGTGCACGTGTCTGTACCCGGTCTTCTTCCCCCCACCTCTTGCCGCGGTAAACCCTGTAATAAACCTCAGCCCGACTGCTCTCAGAGGGCCTGACTAGATTTTCCTTGTTGGCGTCGTACCACTCATCCCAGTTCTCCGGCGGCTCTTCACCTCGACTCTTCCGCTGAGCCAGCTCAAATTGAATAGCATCAATCTTCTCCTGGTCATCAGGGTAAGAGCGCACGCAGCGCATCAGTCGTGTGACCTCGGCCACGGTTTCCCGCCACCGATACAGGTTGTCCCCGGTGATCTCGAAAACGGTTCTCCCGATTGGGATCGCCATTTTCAACACAGTAGAGAGGTAGCTCTCGAATGAATAGCGGGAGTTGGTGTTACTGTGATGTCTACCTGGATCGATAGCTCAGGAAGGTTGGGTGATTGACGAGAGAAGAAGTTGTATGAGGGTCTGCTGGTTTAAATGTATGTGAAGCCTCGGAGTCCAGACCGTGATAACAACACGATTGGCGGAATACAATGGCCTTGTGTTGAAACTTCGATACCATGTAAAGTCAACCAGCTTTGTTTGGAGGCTCTGGCGTTCAGTTCGAGTGTACTTCAGCACACACTGTTCTTTGTTGTCCGGCAAAACAACAAGAGACAGATGTATGCCGCAAGCTGGATCAGCCTGGTTCTTGTTGAGGTGCCGAGCCTACATCGCCCAATCCGATGGCCATCTTGGTACGAAGGAGGGGCTAACATCGCGGTTGTTCTTTTTAAAGGTCGGAGAAATCAGGCCGCCCCCTGCCGGATATCATGCAAGTCCTTGAGCTTCTTGATGACATGGCCCGCCTTCGACAGGTCAACGGGCGACCACTTTGCCCCCCTAAAGATCTTGAGCAGGACCCACAAGCCGAGGAACACAAATACCTGGATATATCGTCAGCAGTCATTCTTGGATAAATGGTAGAAAGAAGAGTACTCACGATGAGATAGGACGATAGGAAAGGAATCCTGTAGAATCCGTTCCACAAAGCGGCACTGTTGGCAACAACCAGGATGCCAATACATCCGGCCAAGGCAAAGTAGGCCACAAAAGGCTGCCCATGGCTACGATACGGGTAGTCGTTCCAGTCGTCCTTGTCCCAGCGGCGAACCTGCGAGATCTTTTGCGCTTGGATGGCAATGCGGTGACGTTTGATGCTGGATGCAGGTCAGATGCTGGCTGTACCGGGACAAATATGCAGTTCTTTCTCACCAGTGATAAAACCGAATAAACGCCAAGCATTCGCAGGCCCAGACGATGAGGACACCAACCGAGCCCATCTCGGCGAGGACTTCAATGAACTAATACCACCCAATCGTCAGGATTTCAACCGAGCGTGGGGATGAAAGGTGACATACCATGCCGATAGGTGTATCCGAGCCCGTCCCTCCCTTGAGCTGGAGAAAGGGCACCCACCAAAAGGCGAGTGCCGAAAAGATCATGGCTCTCATCGGCACCTTGCGGTGGTTGGTTCGGCCAAACCAGGCAAGAAAACGCAGGAGCGGGCGTTGACCCGGACCACCCTCCAGCCGGCTCGTGAGACCGAAGAGCGCTCTGGAGGCCACATATAGGTTGGTGTTGGCGCACGTCAAAGCTGTGAATATCAGGAAGACATTGAAGACCTCCGGGAGGTAGGGAATGAGTGAGTTTTGCGCGATTATGACGAATGCAGAAACCGTGTTAGCGTCGGCATCTGCGGCACACTCCGGAGAGACACCAGCCCAGCTGAGACGGGGGAGTTGACAGGCTGCCCGGTCGATATCGAGAGTTACAAGCAAGCCGCTCAGCGTATAAGCGATCATGGCGAGGATGGAGATGTAGATTGAAGAGAACTTCACCGTAGACCCTATGAGGGTGTCGTTAGATTGGCGAGAGATATTGGAGTCGACACGGTCATCTGCATGGCGGCGCTTCGGCCACCTCGCCTCCAGGGCCGAAGCAGCGACGATTTCGACCCCAACATAGGCGAACGTGGCAATCGAAAGACACATCCTATCATCATTAGCATGTCTGGTTCCCTGTAAGGAGGTACCGGTTCTAGATTTCGTACATCAAAGCAGTACCCCAGTCTTTTGAGGCTCCTGTATCAAAGGCTGTCGCGGCGGTCCAGTCTGCTGCTGTCAGAGCAAAGCAAGAGATATAGAAGAGGCGGCGTACAGTTACCGTTGTCTGAAGTATCCCCAGCTGTTGATGTCAGCAGTTTGATCTATGGCCGTGGCTTCAGATGTGCGCTACCTCGAATCCTGATAGCAATCAAAGTGACAACGATAGTCAGCAGCATCGCAATCTTGAGTGTTCCCGTCACAACTTCGAACCAGCCATAAATCTGCAGGGCATGCGTATCAATATCGTCACCCCACACGATGAACACAATAGAGTATGGCACGGTCACCCACCTGGATACCAAATGCATTGGTGGCAATGAGAAAGGCCGGGATGAGGAAGTAGACGATTGCGCCGTCGATGTTGGCGTTACCCCTGATTGACGGCCAAAAGTCGAACAAGGCAGCCGTGGTCGCAATGAGTGCCGCAAACGAGACCGAGTACGTGAACCTCGAAATCGAGTTAGTCTTTGCGAGCCTCCCTCGAATCATGGCCACAACCTACCAATAGGCAACACCGACAGCGATGCCAAGCTCCACGTCGACGAATTCCCCGACGTAGACGGACAGCGCACCGGGGATGGGCCAGATGCACAGCATCTCGGTCAGGCATTGCATTACGGACCAGGCGAGGATGCCAACGATCATGAACGACAGAAGGACAGCCAGTGGTCCGCCCATCTCGAGAATGAGGCCGCCACGCCAGTACAGGCCCGTGCCTAATGTCGCATTTATCGTGATCATCTATTGTTGGCGAGTTAGCGGGTGGCGCAAGGACAGCGGAGGCAGATTTGTCCAGTAAAGGTCGGTCTGTGACTTGACAGCCACAGCCAGTGTCCAAGGGTAGGATGTATCTTACAAAGATGTGAAGAGGACGCAACTTCCTCTTGACGAGCCTATCCTCGTCAGGCACATATACGACGTGTCGCGGCTCTTCGAACTTAAATCCGCCGCCGACATCCGCGCTTGTGGTTGATTCGTGGCTGACACTCCGGTGATCGGTATGGGAGGCCGGTGCCAGGAGACCCGGCGCGGCGCCGGGAGCTGGCCCGGAAGAGGCCGGGGGTGATGTGCCGATGTCATGCTGAAATGGTTGACGATCGGACGCCGCCTGGGCCGACAGGAGCGATGGCTGCGGCGCGGCCTCCTCGATCTGCAGGTCTTCGTCTTGGTCCTGTGGCCGCGGCCGATTGGGTGTCTCACGTGCCCAATCGGGGAACCATTCTGGAAGTTCGTGGGATTCCGGCATCCCGGCGCCTGGTTCCGATCCTGAACATGGAGCAGACGGCATCGGGGACGGAAGGAGAGGAAGCGAGAAAAAAGAGAGTCACGGCGCCGTTATGAGGGGCCCCGTTCGGTCAGCCGCACCGGCAGGTCGCGCACTAGGGACACCGGCCGCTCCCGACTCTTGCTGAGAAAGCCGTCGCACGAACACATGGCTGCCGCCAGGTGCCCCCTCTTCCTGGAACTTCCAGGGGTTCGCGAAATGCGGCGGCTTCTTTTGGTGACGTGCATCGCTAGAGAACGCCTGCCCAGCCAATGCCACGCCGACGACGCGGTCCACCCATCCATCTCTCGCGGGGGTGCAGTGTACCATTAATTGGCTTGGCGTCCGATGTCCTGTGGGGAGGCCTGCTGCAAAAGCCCCAGTTCGCTGCGCAACGAGGCTCTCTCCCAGGAACCCAGGACCCCCAATCTCCCCCCGGTAGGGCAGCAGCAGATCGCGTGCCCCAGCTCCAAGTCCTACAGCGCTTCTTCTCCGTCGGTGTGCAACGTGAATGGAATCAGTCAGGTGACTAGTCGGCTGCCTCCTGTGACGTGGCGGGCGCCTGGAAACCAGAGCCTCTCAGCACCAGAATGCCGTCTCGTACATAACCCGCGCGGCGGGACAGGCACATCCTTTCGTCGCAATGTTGTTACTCGACCCTTGATCTGTGTCGCTGCCCATTTTCCCCATGCGATTTTCCTTCCACCGAACCAACACCGCCCGACGTCAACGCGAGGACCTGGAGCAGAACAGCATCCATGAAACTAAAAGCTGCTCCTGTTCGACCAGGACCAACACGATGGACACGACTTCGGTGCAGGGCTCGACCAAGCAGCAGGACGAGGTGAAGCCTTCTTCACCTCCGGCGAAGCAGGAAGTGAAGCAAAACGTAACGAGCCGCTATCTGAAGAAGACCAACCTCCAGGATCTCCTCGAGAGGTTGTTCAAGGACGAGGGCGTGACCGAATTTAACATCAAGGTATGAACGAGCACACATCAGACGAGAAGAGATGTCGCAATCCGATCGGGTGGTTCAACGGCCCTGATCGGTGCCAAGAACAGCCCAAATACGGGCATTTGCGGGGTTTTGTTCCAGGGGCCAGATCTGCTAACCCAGATTGCTTTGCAGCAAAAGGACGACCAATGGTGCTTCACGGCCCCGAGGAAGGTCGAAGATGTGAGTTGTCCCTGTTCCGGCGTGCTTGTGCGTGTGCGCCCTATATCCGTCGCCAAGAGTGCAGCAGTTATTTAGTTGCTAACACTCGGTGTTGTTCAGGTTGAGATTGAGTAAGATACGGCCGAATGACTGCCCGCAAAGGCCCAGGACATTCTGCTGACCACATTTTAGCGCCGTCCGCGACGAATGACCGAGAAGAGGAGGGGCAGTGCGGTGCCACCGAGGTAAAGAGGCGCAGCACCAGGCGCTCGGCGGATTTCGAAGGTTTGGCCGGCAAAAAAACGCAGGCGGGAATGCCTCGTCGGGAACTCCCTTGCGACACGGCTCAGGCGTTCCCCCCTTCCCCTGTACTGCGGCTCATGTTTTAAGCTGTATCATTACCACCCATCTTTTCTTCAGCTCTTCTTGGCTCTGTACATAACGTGGTTGCGAATTCGAACTCATTTTTCCCCCCATTTTTTCAGCGTTGTGATCATGGCATCGCTTGACAATTGCTTTGTTGCGGTGCTCAAAGAACCTGTTCAGGTGGTCGATGTCCCGCTCCAGGCACCCGCCGCCGTCGATGGCTCGGCTCCCTCACCGGGCACGCCCCGCCAAGCCCAGCTCTCGACGCTAGAGGAGTTGACCCAGTATCTCGATGCCAACCCATGCGACAGCTACGCATGTCGGCTTATGTGAGTTAACTGCTGCCACTTTGTTGAGTATCTATGTGTTCGCAGTCGCTGATGCCAGCAGCTCCGTCTGCCAGCGGACTTCGTGGAGACCACTCCAGGTCACGAGACCGATGATGGACCTCGTCGTCTCAAGACATGATGCCGATCCATCGTTTTGGCAGCTCCCGTCGTGTTTCTACACAAGGAATCTTGAACTGGAACAAGTTCACTGTATCCCTTACACAGAGACGCGCAAGGGGGCGGTTGTCGGTACTAGGATCCCCCATCGCTTGTCCCCAAAGCCCCCTTCCTGACGTCCAATAGAGCTTTCATACACCATAAAGTATCCCGAGTTCAAGGAAAGCGAGAAAAAATGGGTAATCCGACAGACTGGCATCTGGCATCGCTATAATATGCGGACGAGCCAGAGCACATACGTCTTGCTCAGTCCCACGGTGAATTCGAAGGCGCACCAGCAGGCGGTCGAGTGGATGCTCAGCTCGGGGGTGAAGCCGCAGACGGAGCCCTTTTGGCTGCATAGGATCCTCTTCGCATCGTATTTGCCTTCTTGGAGACGCTATGTCGGCGCTCTCGAGCACCAGCTTCTGCCCATCGCAAACACGACGTTTGCGAGCTTCATCGACGAGCCGTTGCGGTTCGGCTACGACCACCTAAGCGAACTCGTCAGCCTCGAAACGAAATTCCTGCAAGTCCCGGCCATACTGGAGACGTCGTCAGAAACCCTGGTAGAGCTGGGTTTGCTTCTGGTGAACATGTCGGAGATAGCCGCAAACCACCCGGGAACCCGACAGCTCAAGAACTACCAGAGGCAATGCGGCGTGTACTCCAGGACCGCTGTGCATCTTCAGGCCCGGACACAGACGACAGCGAGGCTATTGGCCGATACCCTATCGTTCCGAGACCAGGTCGTTGCCAAGGAACAGAACGGCAACATGTTACAGCTGAATAAGTCGGCTGTCTTCATCACGACCCTGACGTTGCTGTATCTCCCTGCCTCGTTCGTGGCTGTAAGTTCTGGCCGCCCCGTTTTGGCAGATGTTTTCAACTGACTCAACCCACAGTCGTTCTTCGGGATGAACTTCTTCGATTTCGACCAGGAGGCTAATTCGATCGTCGGCACCCCTATGGTCTGGATATACGTTGTGGCATCGGCTGGTCTGACAGCCATCACCTTCCTGTTCTACTACTGGCTGCTCCATCGGGACAACACCGTGTTCCGGAGGCTTGCGCCCAAAGTGAGGGCAAGTCCGGATTGGACGCTCAAAAACTTGACGAGGCGGTTGACGTCAAATGCTAAAGACGCAGCCATCGAGATGGAAAGCTGCAAGGTCTGACGAGCGCTGTAGAGGGGTTTCATGTTGGAAAAGGAGCACCGGGAAAATAGAGAGGGGTCTAAGAAGTTGAAGCTTCTGACCCGAGCTGGACACGGTAGATTGCGCGGCGGTTAGGCCCAACAAGGGCGGCAACGAGAACGTACTTCTCTCCAGCCTCGGTGACAATCCGTTGCGTGAACTGATCGCTGTGGTCCAAACCGGGGAGTAGTGAGATGATTCGCGTTGAGATATCTCCCTCCGGAGACCTCACACCCATCAGCTCCATCAACAAGAGTTTATGGTGAGCCAGGGCGGTCCCGAGGGCGAATATTCTATCGTCCGGGTCGATTAGCAGCCTGAGCACCCGACAGTGCTTTATATCCTTGTCGATGCGAGCCCCGGGGTCCTCCCTCGCAAGCCCTTGGATATTCAGTCGCTTCTCTCGCATAACGATGGCGCAGGTTGCGCTTTCTTTGCGCAAGGGAGCGAAGGTGGTGAAAAGCCCAGCCGTACTGCTGCTGTCGAAACCCTTTCACGTGGGAAGGTAAGCTGAGAATCCAGATATGACTACCTCTTGACTTACTTTTGATTCAATAATAACCGGCACGCCTCTTCTAGTTTTCAACGACATATACAAGACAGTGACTTTGTGGTCGCGGCTCCTTTTCGTGATCTCCGGTTGCACGACCACATAGACGTCGTCAGACCCGGAAACCGTTAGGTGTGTGATCCACGAGGCCGGCCATGACAGCTTATCGACACTCCACAGCCCGACCGAAAGAGAATCAGAGAGAAAGCTTGTAGAAGTCCCCTCTGTTGACGAGCTCCGACTGAAAGAGTCAGTCGCGGGCAAAACTCAGGGGCAGGAGAGTACCTACGGGCGTCTTGCATATTCAATGAGACTGGTTATCGAGGCGGTGAAAACCCAACAAGACTCTTCCTCATCCTTATCTCGCAGTATACAGACTAGTGTCTGGCCGTCGGAAGACACAGCCAAGTGGTGGATTTCGGGCAGCGGCAGGGTAAGCCGATACCAGTGGTCCAATGTCACGTCAACCGCTTCTCCACACTCGAGGTCGTATAGGAAACACTGGAAAACGTCGTTAGTAACATTCCTGAGAGCAGTGACACAAGAACAACTCATTCTCACATTGAAACCGGCCCCGGTAGTTGCCGCTATCAAGTACTTGCGCGTGATCACCACAGTCTTCCAGATGCAGTCCTGTTCCTGGAGCGTACGCCACGTTGCTGGTGAGACCGAATTTCCCTCTCGGGGTGAAAACGACTGGCTGGTATACAGCGAGATCTTCACGTCGGTCCAATACGCGATGAGAGAACCATCCGGCGAGATCTCGCAGCCGTTGAAATCTTCCTTGGATGATAGTGACCAGCTCTCAACTCTCCCAGTGGATGGCGATCTCGGCCTTGAACGGGTTAGAAAGACCTTCACGGGCCAAGGATGGGGGAACGTCATACCTGGTCAGGCTTGACATTGCTAATATTCGCTTCAGACTGTTCGTTTCAGGAGGTTGAAGGTGTGTCTGGCTGGTGTCACCGGCCGTTTCGGCGTCCGCTAGAGCCTTGTACTTCTTGAAAGTGTTCAAAAGCATGTCCTTCACGCCCTTGGCTCCACATCTTTTGCCTGGATCCATCTCGAAAACCTTGTCCTCGAGAAAACGAAGCATGGTCTTGACGGCTTCACCTTCATCTGGATTCCGTTTGCCGGCCTCGTCGATCAAGCGAGAGTGCCATTTGTGTATCTCAGGGTGCACCTTTGATGGCGAGAAGGTCATGGATCGGATGAAAAAGCGATCGTAGCCGTCGGCTTTTGGGTGGTCTGTCCGCGCATCTTGGTAACGCTCGACGCCATCGCTCCCTTCTTCAAGATACGCAAAAACGACGCTGAGGACGCATGCCAGAGACCAGACGTCGCTAGCAGTGCCCATGCTCTTGGATGCGGATATGGATTCCGGTGCCAAATAAGTACCCTCTTGGCGACGATTCAGCGTATTAGAAAGCGATGAGTCGGACGGCTTTTTGGCTTGTCGCCTCACAAACCAACTGTTGAAGTCTTTCTCTCTCTCGACGTCCTGGTCTCGCCGTCGAATCTTGACCCTAGCCATACCAAAATCACTCAACTTCCAGACCAGGCGATCCTCGCCAAGCCTCACCTCACGGAAAACGAGAATGTTGCTGGGCTTCAGATCCATGTGGTAGCACACCATTTGCTCTCTGTCGGCCGTCTGCATCTCGGTGTGAAGGAAGTTCAGACCGGCCGCCAAACCTTCGGCGCATTCAATAATCTTGGCCTTCTCTGCAGCACTTCTCGGCCGTGCTCTGTGGTGAATCATCATGGACTGTCGGAGATCGAACATGGCGAGAGGCATAAACAGGCTGTAGGTCATGGGCCCTACTTCCAGGCTGCCGTAGTTCTCGACGATGTTGTTGCAGGAGACGCTCGAGCTTGTCAGGATCTTCTCCATGATTTCTCTTTCGCCACGGGCAGGAAACTCGCTGCTGAGGAGGTAGTCCTTGCGAGCGAGCTCGAGCGGCTCGGTGTTTTCTGCTTTCGTCTGGGGGTCGAAGAAATGCCCCTTGGCGATCTTGACTTTGACGACGGTGCCAAAGGCTCCAGATCCCAAAGCTTGCTCCTCCAGGTAGGGCAGACGCTGACTCTCGGGGGCGATGACCCTGACCTCCTCCCGCTTACGGATGACGACGGTGCTGAAACAAGCCTGCTTCGAGATGAACATGTCGGCATCGACAACCCCAAACAAATCGACCAGTTCTTCCCGGCCAGCCGGCAGTGTCCCCACGGCCTTTCCCCTGCGGCGCACCGGCCATGCATTGCCGGCCACAAGCTCATGGGCGAAGATGCGTGCGGTTTCGACGCGGCATTTGGCGAATATCAAGACGGCGAGGAAGTCGTAGAGCTGACGGTCGTGAACCCGGCGGAGCATGTCATCCTCGGTGACATTGAATGTGCTGAAGACAGTCTCGCCGGCATGGACCAGGCTGCGGAAGACAGCGAGCAGGTTATCGCGGTGGAGCACCTTTTTGGCGGTTCCCCGTGTAGCAAACCGCAACCGCTCGGCATCTTTTCTCTGGAGACGCTGGTAGATCTGCTCGTAGAGCGAGTAACAAAGCGTGTCGTACGTATTTGCTGCCATCTCTACGAATTCGCGCCATCAGGGGCATCGATCGAGAGTGTCGAGAAAGAAGAGCCTCAAGTGCAGCCAGGCTGGGGTGGGGTTGCACAACATCCAAGACTCGCGAGGACCGTTCAGGCAAGCGCGAAGTCCATGTTGGCCTGAGGCAGAAACTCTCCCCCACCACAGCATGGCTTCATGGACCGGTCGACGATGAATGTCTAAAGACATCATGGCGTAGTGAGCGTAGTATATCCCTAATCGGGGACGTCTGCCAGCAGATGATAACTGAACATATTGAAGCCCTGGACGTTGATGTCTACCTGGTTGTGACATTGGGCGCAAGAGGTGCAAGAGGGAGGACACCAGTGCCAAGGAGGAATTTGATCGTCATCGCGTTTAGGTCTAAATGGGTTCGGTTATATCCGAAGCATCTTACCCTCAGGTGTTGGCAGCATCTGCCGATGGTAGTGTTAGCACGGCGGTGGACGTGAGCGGGGTGAACGCGGCGCGGGACCGGGGCTGCAAGGTGCTAACCATTGAACCGGCAGCTAATAATACAACCCCGCGAGAGCATCCCGTCGAAAATGGGAAACGGACGGGACGGAAGATGCGGGGAAGAGAGAAATGTCAAGGAGGATTTCATCCTCTTCAACCTCAATTCCATCTCTTAAAAACATCTTTTTCCGCTCTTAATCAACAACACCAAGCCAAGCAGCTGTGGATCACAGACGTCAGACTGACATAGGCAACCCGAGCCCTCGGGACAACCCCCACACCTGCTGGTACTTGTCCAACGTCCCCGTCTCACGCCGAGTGCCGAACACCAAATGGATTTTGGCAAGATTTGTCCCACCTCACCTTCGCTCGCACGACATGAAGCTAATGCCTGTCCCGTTACAGTCCTCCCAGCAGCGGCTGCGGCCGCCTCGACGGCGCTAACAGCCATGTACCTCGACGCCAAGTTACACATCCGCAAGGACCTCCGCTGGATCGTCGGCCGCCGCTTCATCCGCCGGAAGTGGGCCGAGGCCGAGAAGACGGGGCGCACATCCATGTGGTACTTCCTGGAGCAGCGGGCCGCTGAGCTCTGTGATCGCGAGGCAATCTGGTCCCGTGCCGGTTGCTACAGTTTTAAGCAACTGCTCGACCGGGGCAACCAGTACGCGAACTGGTTTCTCGCCCAGGGCGTGAGGCGAGGAGACTTGGTCGCCTTCTTCATGCTCAATTCGCCCGACTTCATCTTCGCCTGGGTCGGGTTGTGGGCCATCGGCGCGGCGCCAGCCATGATCAACTACCACCTGACGGGGAACGCGCTGGTGCATTGCTTGAAGCTGAGCGGGGCAAAGCTCGTGCTGATGGACGGCGATGAAGCGGCCATGGCCAGAATGGCAGAGGTCCAATCGGGAATATCGCAAGCCGGAATCGGAAACATCGTGTTTGCGAAACTGCGAGACGTGAGAGACGGCATCTACTCCTTGCCACCCACCCGGCCCGGCGACGAACATCGGTTGGGACTCAAAGCGAATGCGCCAATGGCGCTGTTTTACACGAGCGGGACGACGGGCATGCCGAAAGGCTGTCCCTTGGCGATCATTGCTGCCTTTGCGCACGGCTATGGAAATCAGGCCGGAACGAACCCGGTGCAGGGTCCGGACCCGCGGTACTATGTATGCATGCCTTATTACCACGGAACCGGTGGCATCAACGTCATGGCCCAGCTGCTCAACGGGCATACCGTATGCGTTGCCCCGAAGTTCAGCGTGTCCGGATTCTGGCAGGATATTCGCGACTCCAGGGCCAACTGGTTCGTCTATGTTGGAGAGACACTGAGGTACTTGCTCGCGGCGCCGCCATCGCCGCTTGACCGTCAGCACGACGTGCGATCCATATTTGGGAATGGGTTGCGGCCGGATGTATGGAACCGCTTCCGTGAGCGTTTCGGTATCGAGAGGGTTTATGAGTTCTTCAACAGCACCGAGGGTATGCTTGCTCTCGACAACGAGAGCTGGAATGACTTCACAGCCCATGCGGTTGGGCACCACGGGTTCTACCAGCGCTGGAAGTACCATAAGTACTATGTGCCCGTGGCGGTTGACCCTGAAACGGGTGACATTGCCCGAGACCCGAAAACGGGATTCGCATATCGTGTCCCGTACGAGGTTGGCGGCGAGATCCTTGTACGCATCCCGTTCGAGCGGCAGTTCCCTGGCTACTGGAGAAATCCAGAAGCTACAGCTGCGAAGTTTGTCAAGGATGTGTTCGAGAAAGGTGACTGTTTCTATCGTACTGGCGATGCATTACGACGGGACAACGAGGGGAGGTGGTACTTCCTGGACAGGTACGCAGCCCACGCTCTGCAGCGGTGAAAACTTCTAACCATGCTGCGATGTAGACTAGGCGATACTTTCCGCTGGAAGGGGGAGAACGTATCCACCGCCGAAGTGTCAGAGGTCCTGGGCAAGTACCCGGGGGTGCTCGATGCGAATGTCTATGGGGTTCAGCTTCCTGGTCATGACGGGAAAGCAGGGGCTGCAGCCATCTATATCGACCCGGCCCTGAAGAAGGCTTTCGACCACCAAGACTTCCTGCGGTAAGCTCATGTGCCTGGTCCCCGAAGCGGCCCGACCACTGTGACGGGCAGCTGGCCGCTTGTGACTGACCGGCCTGCGATACTGACAGCCAGATGCAGGCACGCTCGCTCGCATCTACCAAGATACGCAGTTCCACTATTTTTGCGACATGTAAAAGAGCCATCGGCAACCCATAACAACAAGCAGAACAAAATGCCGCTCAAGAAAGAAGGCGTCGATCCCGAAAAAGTCAAGCCCGAGGATAAGGTATTCTGGATTGAGAGCCACGGAAAAGGCGTAACTTATGTGCCGTTTACTCGACGGGACTGGGATGATCTTCATGTTGGGAAGGCCAAGCTCTAACTGCCGGCTGAAAGCCAGCGGCAAACGAAGCAAGTTGAACAGGGTCGAAGTCGGTCGAGGCCGGCATTTGACGGCTCAGTTCCCGCCTCGGGATGTAGAGGATAGATATCTCGACGAACAGAGTCGGCAGATGGCTAGGGCCCCGAGCATTGCAAAGAAGGGTCGGAATGGCGTCGGATGTCGGATCGCGTGCCACGGCTTCGTTGGATATGAGGGCATCTAGATCAGTCCATCACGGAAAGATTAGCACTCGGTGACATGGAATTTAGCGCTCAAGGACAATAGGCGAGATAGGTGAGACAAGGTCAGATGTCACCGGCCGGCCCAGGAACCGACCACTGCTGCGTCACTGTTCGTCCAATGCCTAGCTCTTCGCCGTTCGGTCGCACCTGGTAAGACCCGCAGGCTACCCCCACGATATGATAGCTTGTGTAAAACGAGCGCACAACGTCTTTGAAGGGGTTTAGCAGGAAAGGCAATTGCGCCGCGAAGTTGAGCAGTCGGAGGAAGAAGCCCGGATTTGGTTGGTGCGTCAGTCGTGATCCAGCTTCCTTCGGGGTCGAGAGCGTTTTAGGACGGTGCTAGCCCCTATCCCAAACCAGAGCGTCGGTCGCCGAGTAGAACGCATGATGTCGCCGCCTGGATCGTGGACTGTGGTCTGGAAGGAGTTTTGCAGGAGGTGGAATTTGCGGGGAAACGTACCTGTCGGTCGCGCTTGCGGCTGCTCCCCTGTGATCTGAGCTTGTCGCAGATCGGGCCCCACCGATCCACACGCCCCCGCGGGGACACGCCATTCGTCCTCGGAAGTTTTCCGTCGTCTGAACAAAAACGAACATCAAACACGTCAAACGACCCCCCCTCGTCTCCCAGACGCAACCACACTTTGTTCTGTGGTCTCTTCTGGCCTGCCTTCAAACCCGGTCTCCTGTTCTGGCCGTTTGGCTGCTGAGGGTTCTTAGAACACCAACTCCGCTATCGCCTCGAAATCGTATCCCGGAAACTTTCGCAGCGCCTAACATTCATGCGTTTCGTTTTCGTCGCAGTTTCGACCGTCTGAAAGCGATATCCGCACGGTTTCGCGAGCAAGCGATGATGGGATGGCCTGTTGTCAAAGTTCCTCCTTGGGACGACCCTGGAGGCGTCCCCTGGGACGGATCAAAAGGGGGAGGAAACAGGCTCAAATCCCAAACATGTTAGCGCTTCTCCCTCGCATGTTAGTGCTCTGTGCTGAGGGCGCCCCGTGCACTAACACTTTGGGCCTGCGACACGAACTGCCTCGGACCCCTACGCATTTCGGCCGCCCATCCAAAGTCGGATGGAATCCCCAAAAAGGAGAGATGAACTCTTTCCTCCGCCCGGAGAGCCGCCGAGCGGACGTTGCATGTTACATGGGAGAGAACAGGCACGGTGAGGGCGGCAGCCTAGGGTCATCCGGGGTTGGTATAAGAGAAGTGTTTCCCGCCGCCCATCATGGAGATCTCGCACGGCATCATCTCAGCAATCATCCACCTTCCCTTGCGTCGATCCTTCAAGCAGAAGACCTGGTGTCTTCGTTTAATCTTTTCTTCACTTCGTTTCAAGGCAACAAACAGTCGCTAGCCGACAGCCCCTCCTTTGTTATCCCATACCACCACCACCATGGTTCAGTTCACCAGCATCATGGGCACCCTAGCCCTTACATTCGCTGCAGTGCAAGCTGCCCCCAGTCTTTACGCCCGACAAGGCCTTCCCGACCCGGCTGGGGCTAAGAATCTCGGCAACGGCCAGGGCATCCAGTTCATCGGAGGCCAGTGCAACGGTGTTGAGGACTGTGCCTCACAATGTTGCGCCACTCTTCCCAAGGGCGGACAAACCATCGGTGTCTGCTCCGGCCCCGGAGCGCAGTTCCAAGCTGGAAAGCAGGGCTGCGGCTTCGAGGCCGGTGGAGGTGGCGGCGGCAGCGCTGCGGCTCCTGCTCCGGCGGCTCCGGCGGCGCCCTCACCAGTTGATGTCGTTCCGGTTACGCCCCTTCCATCCCCGCCGCCGGGCATCACGTTCAAGCCAAGCACGCTCAAGCCGGACCCCAACGGGGCGAAGAATGTCGGCTCCGCGTCGGGCCAGCAGTTCATCACGGGCGAGTGTCTCAGCGACCGCGACTGCGCGTCCAAGTGCTGCGCGCTCGTCGACACGGGAACCGACTTTTTCGGTATCTGCTCGGGGCCGCTGGCCAACTTCCAGAACGGCAAGCAGGGCTGCGGGTTCCCGGTTGGTGGCAAGGCGGCTGCTGCTTAGCCTCACTCCTTTTTTACGAGAAAAAACCTGTGTTTGGGACAAACTATTCGGGTTGGGGGCATGGCACTTGCACTGGTTTCATGGCATTGGAAATTCACTTCTGTTGTTGCATTTGTATTGTACATAACACTTTATGGACGCGGGGTTAGGTGGATCATTGACTGTAGAAAACATTCTCTTACCTTGGTGGTACAATACCTTACCTCATCAAGTCTGACCGTAAAACTTACTCGTGATCCCCCCTTCCTTACTTCTTCTGCCCACGAGCCTTCATCCCCGGCAGTGGAGCCCCCCACTCCCACTCTCGTGACGAAACAGAGTCCTCCCGAGTCGCATGCAGCATCTCAGAGTGCGAGTCAAAGTCGGCCGGCGGATCCCACCTCCCCTCCGCGATCTGCTGCCGGCTCGCCCACTCGGGCCCCCACCTCGACGAGCCCAGCCACCGCTTGACCTTGTACCGCGCGAACTGGGCAATGTACCCCTTGATCCCCTCGAGCTCCTCGGCCGTGTACTCGCGCGGGCGGGACCCGTCGCCGCCGCTGCCGTCCGAGGGGGTGTTGAAGCTGAGGATCCAGGAGGAGATGGGTTCGTGTCGTTCTTGTTCTGCTTTTTGGTCCTTCTTTGCCTTTTGCTTTGCTTTCCATGTTTTGAAGTCGTCGAACATTGATTCGCTGTCGTCCTCTTCTTCTTCTTCGTCTTGTTCTGCTTTTTCTCTCTCCGCGGCGGCTTGTGCGGCTTCTGCTTCCTGGGTCATGCGGTGGATTTTGCGGAGGGCTGCGAGGTAGACTGCGTTTCGTCTTCTCTTTGCCATGCGCTGGTGCTTGGTATCTTGGGATGTGACGTAGTAGTAGCAGGCTGCGAGGAGGGTGAGTAGCGCTGCGCCGGGCCAGAAGCCGAATTCGTCGATGATCCAGCGTGCTAGCATGAGAATGCCTACCAGGCAGGCGTGGATCAGCATCGTGCCGGCTATGAAGTTGATGAGGAGCGGGGAGAGGATGAAGAGCAGGGTGTAGACTGCCGGTCGGGCCCAGGGGTGGTCGGCGTACGTCCCGAGGGACGCGACGAGGCCGAGGAGGAGGGCGGAGAAGGAGAATTCCGAGACTAGGAGGGCGGTGTAGAGGTTCTGGGCGAAGGCGCCGAAGAGGGCGGAGGAGGTGAGGGAGTTGAAGGACTGTTTTAGAGGCCAGAGGAGGCCGATGATGGCGCCGATGGCTGTGTTGCCTAGGCCGGAGAGGGCCAGGAGGATCTGGTCGTAGGTGATGGACACGGTTGGGTTGGCGGCTGGTGGCGGCGGCGGGTTTTCGTCGGGAAAGACAAGGCCGAAGGGGTTGTCGCGCCCCATGGTCAGTGCAGCGCTTGGGTAAAGGTTGTAGGCCATTGTGAAGATTGACTTGGAACCTGGACTCACCGAGGGTTCAACTTGGAGGGTGTATAGTATTGATCGGGGGGTTGAGGGGGGTTTGACAGGGTTGTGTCGTGCTTTAATACGGCTGATTATGTGCATTGTTCAGTGAAAGAGGTACCGAGGGGGACGCTTAGGAGCGGCCGTCCTTTGTAGTGTAACGCAGAACAGTAGGACCCAGATTCTTTGTCAGTCACAATTGCATTGTCTCCGAGTAAAAACAAAACCTTTTTGCTCTTATTTCGAGTACAGGGGTATCTCCAAGCCATCTCAAAGACGCCAGCCCTGCGTCGATGTGCTTTCTTTAGAGCTAGCTACCCTCTCTCGTGGCTGGTCACGATGATTCGATCCTCCCAATCCCCCTGAGTCCACTATTACTACCACCCCTATGTCTTGTCACCCCCGTCAAGACAAGAAGCAGCACCCTCAACCTTCTACACGCAATTTCCAAACAGCTATTCATACTAGCCAGACGCCGAGAGCCGCAAATATACCCATCAGATGGGTATTGATGCCCATTGCAGCCACACCTGCCGTGACAACCGAATGCGTAGCTGTCGCGGTAGACGTAGACGTGGTTGGCGAGCTCGTGATCTTGCTTGGGAGGGAGTGAGGCACAACGACCACATTTGCCTCCTCCTTCTCTCGGTCGCCCGCAACCCCCGTCATGACGGCCAAGTTTCCATCCTCCATAGGCGTCGCGATACCCGCATGAAAATCTTCTCCGATGGGCGTAGCGATGATGGAGTGAACATCCCCCTCGGCCGGCGTCGCGGCGGCCGCCGCATGACCGTCCTCGACGGATGGCGAGATCGTATGGGCTGAGGCCAGGGCCGGAGCCATGACGGCGTGGGGAACGTAGTCGCCGTCGTGGTACTCGCCGCCGCCGATACGCGAGGGGGAAGGGGTCTTGTAGATGAAGCCATTAAAGTTGCTGTGGTAAACATCTCCATTGTCGGACGGGGAGCCGGAACCGAACTGAGAGGGGTGACCGTTGGCAGGTCGGCCTCCCCCAGCGCTGTGAGGTTGGCCGCCATAACCCTGAGGGGCACCTGGGCGCTGGTTCTGAGCAGCGAGACGGGCCCAGTACTCATAGTCATCTTCCTTGACGGGAATATAGTTGCCGTCGTATTTTTGCTCGGCATCCCAGTCATAGAGGAGGTGCTCGCGCCAGTCGTAGCCATCGGGGCTGTAGGGGTTGTTGATATCAAAGTCCTTGCACAGTTCGGCCAACCGTTTGGCGCTTTCGTCATCTGAGGCAGAATCGCCAGAAACAGCGTTGCCCGAACCGGCAGAGATGACATTGCCCGAACCCGCGCCGGGTTTGAAGTGGTTGACGTTGCAACCCTTGCAGTCGGGGTGATCGCAGCTTATGCAGCCCGGTTTGCCGCAGTCCTTGCACTTGGCCTTGTCGCAATCCAGAGAGCTGGGGCCCTGATTGCCCTGAACATCCGAGCCAAGAACTGAGCCCTCGTCGTCAGAATCAGAGTCCCAGTCATAGTCGGACTTATAGCCATCGTCGTCCGAGTCACTTTCCCAATCAGAATCACTGTCGGAATCGGAATCGCTGTCGGAGTCATAGGTATCAACGCCCTGAGCCTCGTTGCTACCCTCCCCTTGAGACTCGAAATTGCTGTCGTAGATGCCGCTGCCGCCGCCATTCTCGGAAGCTGTGATACGGCCGGTGCCACAGTATTCTGCGGACCCCTTGATAATGTGCTCAACATCGTCGGCGCTACACTTAGCAAGGACGCAAGCGCGGAACTGAGACACGAGGAACTCGTTGTGACAGATACAGATACACTCCTTCACCGTGAAATCGGTCACGAGCGGGGACCCGTCCATCTGCAGGTGGATAAACACCTGCCCAACGCAGTCTCGCTGAGATAGTTAGTGTAGTTCTGCATGGGCGTTGGATGGCAAGGAGCGTGGTAAAGCAACGCGGCAGACGGGGGATGGGCATGGGCGATAAATTGGACGAGGAACCTTTGCGACTAACTCAGACGCTTGTTTAAAGAGAAGCAGAATAACATAAGAGTAACTAAAACCACTAAAAACGACTAAAAACACTGACGAGAACGCGGACAAACAACACGGGTGTTGAAGTCTACGATCACGGGCCAAGGGGAGACATACCCCACATCCCGGGACATACGGGATGATGTTGGCCGCCGCGCCTGCGAGCACCAACAAGACGAACAAGAGCTTCATCTTCTTAAAGGGTCAGGATAATTAAAAGGGGGGTTAAAAAATGGTGATATAACGATGGTTGGGCGTCGAAGATGAAAAGGGGCTAGTTGGTGTCAATAATACGGCAGTGAGACCGTCCCTGATATAGGTAGAGCGGGACCTACACTTAGGCACTCACAAGCTAACTCAACCGACCTCACGAGCCACGACACTTCCCCTACTCTAGACTATAATAAAGCAGTTCCCTCTAGACTGATGATGAAGCATTGCCACCAACGCCAAAGCCATGCAAATGCAACCGACAAGCAAGACACGTCTCCTGAAGAATGAATGCATTAGAGCGCCCAAAACCCGGCCAGCAGCGCAGCAAGCCAGACGAGTCCCCAGCGGACTGCATCCGCCCTCGCCGCTGCGCTCACAATCCCCTCGACCAGCTTATCCCCCAGCCCCTCAATGCTCCTCTCGAAATCGTCAAACCCGACAGCCGTCCAATTCGCCCCCTTCGCCCCGGGCACCGCCTCGTCCCCCACAAAAGCGAGATACAGCACATCCGTCCTGCTATACCCATTGTCCCCCGTCATGCCGTCCCCGTTACACGCCGTCGCCAGCGCAAGCGACACCTCACCCACCATGGGGAAGTCGCCATCATCCCCGTTCGTGTCCCCCCACACGCCATAGAAAAGCTTATCCCCACCGTCACACACGACCGCCATGACGCTCAGCGGCCTGACGCCGTAGCGCGTGGGGTCGAACGTGCGCCATCCCTTTCGGGAACCCGTGTTCCCAAAGACGACGTACGGATGCACGTACGAGTTGAGGTCCTTTATGCCGGCCGCGTAGCTCGCCACGACGTCCTGGAACGCAGTGGTGCCCTGGTAGTCCGGGCTGCGGCCGATCGAGCAGCGGCCGTCGTCGGCGGGCCCGCCCTGGGCGCCGTCGCAGTCGATGTCCATGTCGGCGAGGGCGCCCTTCTTGCCCTGGATGTAGATTACGTTTTGCGTGGATAGGTGGTCGCTGCAGTAGGAGAATGCTATATCGGGTGGTAAATACATGTGAAGAAGAGACGAGATAAAAAAGGGACGAGGGATGACGTACTGTTGGGTCCCGTATCTGTTGCATAGAAGCCCGTTGCTAGCTGGTTGGAGCAGGACCCCTTTTTCCGGACGGCGTTGTAAAAGTCGCGCAGGTTCTGCGGGACTTCTTTTGCGTCTGCAGCGGGCAGAAGGGCCCCGCTGATTAAAGACGCTATTAAAAGTGCTAATGTCCTCATTTTTGTTGTTTTGTTCGTGTGTTCGTGTGAGGTGAGGCGGAGTGACCGCGTGGTTACCGTGAGATCGGCGCGCTGTCCCCTTGCGCGATACGCGGGATCTGCAGGTTATGGAATTGAAGATGATAAGAGTAATGTAATAATGAATGCTGAAGAGGCGAAGAATATGTAGAGGTTGCTAATTGCTGGTCGGCGCTCAGAGGAGCGCGCATCGAAGAAGTCAAGGGGGGTCGGCCGAAGAGGCCGGCGATGTTGTCTGGTGGGGTCACTCAGTCCCTGGGCGTGAGGTCACTGAGGTGATCTGAAGCTTCGCCCAGAGGGGCTGAGGCTCAGCTGAGTCGTGCAGCGGGACTGCGGGAGTTCGGACGCCACGCCGCTGAAATTGCGACGCATGATTGGTGCATCTTGCATGCGCTGCTGCAGGGCCGATTCCAGTGGCCGTGTTCTGGACTTCCACCGTCCTCCAGCGGCAACGTCACGCCTCAAGATTGACTGACACAGGCCAACATTTTCACTCTCAGGCTCAACACCAAGCTGGACTTGATGGTCCAATGTCGGTGGCCAATCTACCGTATGTCTGAACTTTTCGATGTACAGTACAGAAACGACTCGCTGCATCATTGTCGCATGTCCAAAACGCTGAACCTTGACCAAAAAGACAATAACCATAACATCACCCACGTCAACCAAACCAACCCACGTCAGCTCTCGACACGTCACCTCCCAATACTAGCTCAAGTCGTATGCTCTCTACTGCGACCCGTAATAGCATCGTTCAATGCCGGAGTGGGAGAGGCTTCGGCCACCGGGATGGGTCTCTCCACTGCGTCATATCGCCCGTTCGCTACGCCGAGTGGGCTCAAAGGACAGGTGGGATCGCCGATGAGATCTCCCGCAATCGCTTTGGTCGTGATGAGATCTCCCGCAAGCAATCTCGATTTGATCGTTCCGATCGCCGTCGATATCCCCCGCGACCCGTACAGCCCGACCGTATGCTGGTTTGCTAAGCCCGGATCCGCAAAGATAATCTCATACTGGTCTTCAGCCTGCGAAATCTCGCACAGGTTGTCAAGATCCTCCTCGAGCTCTTCCAAAACCGAATGCGCTGTCTTGGCCCAGTGATCACAGTCACTCAAACACTGGGCCAGTTCCGCTAGCAGATCAGGAAGTCCGGGGAGGAGAAGCCATCTCCGTATGAGATCGAGCAGCTTGTCCACCCGCGGCTTGAACAGCCAGTCGGCCACGCTCTTGACTTCTTTGACCACGGGAACCTGCTTCAATGTCTCACTGAACCAGCTGAGCGCCCATTTAACGTACTACGGAATCAGGGATTCGCCGAAGTGATAACACTTCGCCGCAAACTTGAACATTTTATAGAGTGTGTATTGCCAGGACTCGGAATCTGCGGCTTTGGCTTCGCGGAGGATTCTCGGTATAAGATTGAGCGCCTTTTCTGTACAGTTCACGGGCCCGTCAATGAAGGTTGAGACTAGCCGGAAAGTCTCCGGAGAAGGACTAAATCGTGCCCTTAAAAAGCTTTCGCAGAACTGCGCGAAAAGATCCACGCCGGGATACTCGCAGTTCCAAGTCAAGGTGCTTCCCTGACCATCATCGGTAGGCTGTCGCGAGACGAAGGTGCACGGCGAAGGCCCGACACCCAGATACGGGTCCAGAAGTCGTCCACCTACCATGTCGTCAACCTGGATTGCCACGGTAAAGTTCGAAGATGGCCTTTGCGAAGTACCGATAAGGACTGCGAGCTTCTGCAATAAGTAATCCGCGGCAGCACTGGAGTAGATAGTGCATTTGGCGTGGAACTGATGCATGCCCATCTCGTCAAACAAGTAAACATGTCCCCCGCTGCTCACGAGTGCCATCTGGCCAGCCGCTGATGCCGATTCATCCGTCGACGTGTCAAGGAAGCAGACACAAAGACAACCGCCATCGATCCCGCCGCTGACATACTCGGGCAACCAAGAATCTTCACCGACGTGGAAGAAGACAGGGCTGCCACCTCCGTCGTTGGTTGTTCTATTGCGATAAGTGTGAAAACGGCGGCAACCAGCCTGGTAGCTGGCAAGTCGCACTGGATCTCTCGTCTCAGATAGCTCAGACGCATTGGCAAGGGAAATCGCTGTCGGCATCACGCGAGTCTATTCCTGATGAGTACAATGGTTGACGCATGGTCAGGAGCCTCACCTTTTCTGTTTCTTGGACATGGAAGCTGGATCGGACCCTTTGCAAATTCCAAGTTGTCCTCCAGAACTTGTCGTCCTCGGCCCACCTTGTCTTGCAGAGCGTCTCCGTCTCCGTGGCACCAACGGTCTCTGTCTCAGTGACATAGACAGTCGTTGTCCTTGTGATAAAGTCGGTCTGCATCCCAGTATCCGAATCGGTCTGCGTCCCAGTATCCGAGTCGGTCTGCTTCCCAGTATCCGAGTCGGTCTGCGTTCCAGTATCCGAGTCGGTCTGCGTTCCAGTATCCGAGTCGGTCTGCGTCCCAGTAACCGAGTCTCCCGCCCATGGTGTCACCCAAATTCGATGCGCCCAAATTGTCACCTTTTCCGTGATCCAAACCATGCTTACCCCGGTAACGGTTACCTAGTCCATTTCCGTGCTGCCGCCCACTTCCCAAGTCGATCTAGTGTTCGGAACGGTTTTCACATCGATTTCTGGCTCGCGCTCTGGAGCCTTGCCGTTGTGACTTGTGAAGGCATGGAGCCAGGCAATTGCCAAGAGAATGGACGTAAGGATGCGCATCGTCGAAGTTGAGATTCGGTCTGTAATGACTTGGAAGCTGGGAATGAATCCAAATTTCAGGGCGTTCCATGGTAAATGGCAGATTCAGGGCAGAATGGCTGATCCTGCCTTTGACGTGGCTTCTCCTTGCTCTTGCGCTGTGTACTCATGTTCGACTGGCACTTGCCCCGCCAGGACGGATCGTAGCCAACTTCTGGCCAGCAAATGAGAACGTCCCTTCCCCTTCCGCGAATCCTTCGTCTGCTGAGGGGGAACCTGGGCCATACTCTGATAAGGGAAACATCGTCGCTTCCGTGGTGCAGAGTGAACAAAAGAAAACCCCGATGGGCGAAAATGGGGGATGCGCAGCAGGTGCTGCCATCGAGCTGAGGAGCTGATGTGAGCTGGGATGACAGGTTCAGGAGCACGTCAGCTGTCAAGGTCAATGCCAGCTGGCGCCGTGAAAGTGGAGCCCCACAACGATGAGAAAACCTCGAATTTCTTCGCTTGCCCGATTTCATCCTTCATCAATCCAATCCGGATGCCGTCTGTCGTCGTCGCACCCGCGCCTCAGCTCGTGTTATAGCCGCGCGACGATGCCCAAGGTAGGTATCTCCTCGCGTAGACATCGCAGCTTCCATTTCCCAGCCGCTCGAGCCACGAGCTTCCGCAATGAGTCTCCCTCGGGAGACCTTCTCTTCGCGACACGTCTTGTGCTGCGTCTCTGAAGGGGCTGGGAAATGGGAGGTTGAAGCTGCAAAGCTTCCGCCTTAATCACAAAGCTGCAAGACCAAATACTGGACCATCATAGTCCGTGCCTGTTGTCCGCTGGGTTCTCTCGGCGGGATCTCACGCAGGCGTGGCTCCAAGCGTTCCAACATTTTTTCTCATGTGTTTTCTATCGTCCAATCCTCCGACCACGGGACCCTCGGCTGCCGCTGCGGGGTCCGCATCCCACCTTATCTCTGGGTGCCGACCGACGTCATCCCACCTTGCTGCAAGCTTGGTGATGAGTGATGCCCAGAGAGATCTGACAGATATTATCACTTCAATTGCGGTGTTGCTGGCTGCCCGGTGTGTAGAACTTTCTCTCGGTGATCTGCGGCTGCCCGTTTGTCCCTTGCATTTCCATCAACGACGCCGTTGCAGAATTGCTTGGCAATCTGAGACCCCAAAAATGGCGAACCGCAATTTTGGAACCAAGTTTGGCCATCTCCCATTGAGCACGAAAGGTCCGCTGGAATGCTCCCTCAGGGGAACGGTTCTGCTGAATCACCCGTACTTCAACAAGGGATCCGCGTTCACAAAGGAAGAAAGGCGCCAGTTCGAGCTGTCGGGCCTGCTCCCGCAGAGCATCCAGACTTTGGAGCAACAGGCCCAACGGGCATATGAACAGTACTCGACCCGCCATGATGATCTGGCCAAGAACACCTTCTTGACGTCGATGAAGGAGCAAAATGAGGTGCTGCACTTCAAGGTGAGACTGGATTTTACAAACATGTCTTCGGATACATGTCACGATGAGAGGCACAAACCCTGACGACGCCCAGCTGCTGCAAGACCATCTCGAGGAAATGTTCAGTGTGGTGTACACCCCGACAGAGGGTGATGCTATCCAGAACTTCTCGCGTCTGTTCCGGAGGCCTGAAGGCTCATTCCTGAACATTCACGACGTTGATCGCGTGTACCACGATCTCGCACAGTGGGGAACTGCCGACGACATCGACTACATCGTCGTAACAGGTAAGTGGAGCCGGACATCCGACTCACCTCAACTCTGCTGACATAAAGCAGACGGAGAAGAAATTCTCGGAATCGGTGATCAAGGATGCGGTGGAATCCTCATATCGGTGGCCAAATTGACACTGACGACACTCTGCGCCGGGATACATCCGAACCGCGTGTTGCCCGTTGTCCTCGACTGCGGAACCGATAACGAAAAGCTCTTGAACGACCCGCTGTACCTTGGTCTTCGAGAAAAGCGCGTTCGTGGTGAGGAGTATGACAATTTCGTCGACACATTTGTCAAGTCGGCGCGCAAGTTGTACCCCAAGGCGTACATCCACTTTGAGGATTTCGGCCTTACCAACGGTGAGTACCAGTCTGGATGCTCGACCAGAGCAAAAAAAGTCTGATCCAGTGGTAGCTCGACGCCTGTTGGAGAAGTACCGACCAGAGATCCCTTGCTTCAACGACGATGTTCAAGGGACGGGATGTGTGACCTTGGCGGCCATCATCGCTGGTTTGCGGGTCACCAAACAGAAGCCCGCCGATCTTCGCATGGTGATATTCGGCGCCGGCACTGCTGGAGTGGGAATTGCAGACCAGGTTCGGGACGCGATTGCAAGTGAGCGAGGTGTGAGCAAGGAAGAAGCTGCAAAGCAGATTTGGTAAGGGCGCCTCCTCCTCAAGCTTCGGGACAAGGTAGCTGACAGCCGGCAGGTTAATCGACAAGCCGGGGTTGCTTACCACCGGCGTGGAGAGCCTTTCCGATGCACAAAAGCCCTACGCCAAACCCAAGGAGAACTGGGACGGAAAAGGAACCAAGTTGCTCGACGTCGTTCACCAAGTGAAGCCGAATGTACTCGTCGGGACATCAACGGTTCCTCGCGCCTTTACCGAGGACATCGTTCGGGCAATGGCCTCACACGTCGACCGACCGATCATAATGCCCCTGTCGAACCCAACGCGGCTTCACGAAGCGGTGCCTTCGGACCTGTTGGCTTGGACCAACGGAAAGGCATTGGTAGCGACGGGCAGCCCGTTCAAGCCCGTCAAGGGACCATGGGGAAAAGATGGGGCTGAGATCGAGATATCCATCGCCGAGTGCAACAACAGCGTCGTCTTTCCTGGCATTGGCCTTGGTTCCGTCCTGTCGCGGGCCAGCCGAGTCACCGACAAGATGCTTGTTGCGGCAACCACGGGCGTCGCTGAGATGGGCCCGGCCTTGGAGGACCAGGATGCGATGGCTCCATTGCTACCCGGGGTGGATGTTGTCCGTGATGTGAGTGTCAGGGTGGCGCGAAAGGTGATTCAGGCGGCGGTAGAAGAAGGCGTAGCCACCGAGCAGGACATCCCGACCGATCAGAGCGAGCTGGATGAGTGGATTCGTGAGCAGATGTGGGAGCCAGTGTACAGACCGCTCAAGTACGTTCCAGCCGAGGGCGCGACCAGGGAGGCTCGGGGCGAGATGAGGGTAGTCGGCAGCATCCAGAGACCAAATGAACGCAGCGCTTGAACAGTTAGCCAGCAAGAATTGATGAGTTTCTCGAAACGTTTGGTTCAATGTGGTCAGAGATGAGACTGCTAACGTGCCTTCTGCCAATTCCGCTGCAAAATCAGTTAGCGGTTGGCGAGCCAGATTGCTTATCGATAAGACCAGGGCTGTCGAGGTTTGTTGCCCCACAGTCTTCACCCCACCAGCGCACACACGTGACCCTGTCACAAATTCGGTAGGGTTTTCGATCCACACCAAAAAATATCGCCAGCGACTGCTAATTTCGACTTGGTTTTCACAATCTCGAAATCTCGACCCTCAACCACCCAGTCGCCATTCTCGCACAACAACAGTCGCAATGGCCAAGCAATCGTACGTAAATCCTCCGTTTTCCCTCACCTCGCACAATTACCATCCAGCGGTCACTGTTCGCCCGAATCCCAGCCAGAAGAGGAGGAATCATTTGTGGTTGAAGGAGGGGCAAAGCCCACGCCAGGCACGCCTTTGACGCCGACGAAAGAGCTTCTCATTGGAAAAACTGCGGCTGGATTGCGGAAACAGGCGCTGGATGTGATGAGTTTTGGATAAGATTTGCTAACTGCTTGTTTGCAGTCGAGGCGCCCCCGGTGGCAAGCTTAAGATGACCCTGGGTCTCCCTGTGTACGTGCGATCCCATTCCTAGCGATTCAACTCGACGATCTACGAGATATCAATCGAAATACGAATGACTTGCCGAAGGAAGCATCTTGTGGACAGGGGCTGACTTTGTTGGGACAACAGCGGTGCCATCATGAACTGCGCAGACAACTCCGGCGCGCGGAATCTTTACATCATCTCCGTCAAGGGTATCGGTGCCCGCCTCAACAGACTGCCGGCTGGCGGTGTCGGTGACATGGTGATGGCGACTGTCAAGAAGGGAAAGCCCGAGCTCCGGAAGAAGGTCCACCCCGCTGTCATCGTCCGCCAGTCCAAGCCGTGGAAGCGCTTCGATGGTGTCTTCCTCTACTTCGAGGACAACGCTGGTGTGGTGAGTGCACATCTTCGAATATACGAGTGCGTTTTTGGGTGGGATGTAAGCGGCTGACCGTTCGCTTTTAGATCGTCAACCCCAAGGGCGAGATGAAGGGCTCTGCGATCACTGGCCCCGTCGGCAAGGAGGCTGCTGAGCTCTGGCCCCGTATTGCCAGCAACTCTGGTGTCGTCATGTAAATTGGGCAAGGGTTTGGGGATGAGATTACGCGAGAACTCGAGGAAAGGGATTCTGTCTACCTGGGATTCGTCTTCCAATATCTGGGGAAGACAGGGATGAATAAAGGCCATGAAAAGGCCTGGCGGGATTGGCAGGCTTTGCATTTCGGTTGCGGCGTGCTCGGGAGTCATACTGCATGATATACAGGTCAATTCAGAACCGTTTCTTCGAGGGTGGCTGCTTGGAGTTGGTCTGTTTCTGTTACACACCTGTCCTCAGATGTGGTTGCTTCTCTGGGAGAAGCGTCCTCTTGCAACTAACCCGGTCCAAGGAAATCATGACTCGATTCCTGTGTTACTCGCTTCTCGGTCTCCTTCACAACATCACACGGCGCGTCGCCAACGTCCGGAATCTCCAGCACGGTATTTCCGGTCGAAGCTGGCGCTGTATCGACCGACACCTAATTGCAGGCCAGTGCCGCCTACGCCTTAGATTTGCCTTTGGCCTGGCAATTCCCAGTTCAGCGCCTGGAAGCTCTTGTGCTCTTTCGCCATCTCCACAAGCGGCCACATCCGCAGCGAATCTCGGGATCCGCTACGTTCTTGGTTGGCCACGAGCTTGCGGTCCACTACTCGTATGCGTCCTATAAACAGCCCTATGTACACGTACGCCATGATGCTTGCCGAGCTCACAGGCTCGAGACGAAGGATGATGTCGACACTGTTGGCGTGTGGTGTGATGAGGCTGCCCTTGAAGCCATCGGGACGGACTGCGCGTGAAAGGTGACCTGGTAGAGCCTCGCAAGATAGTGCAAGACGAGTTGCCGCCGTCCAGGTCGGCTAAACCCTGCTATGGTGGACTCTGGCGATCTCAGTGCTAGCATGAGTGGCGTTAACGAGAAGAGGAATCGTAGCAGGGGCTGCAGCATGGTGTTCCTGAGGCTCGAGGTCATGGCGACTCCGAACAGTTTGCCCGCCACTAAGCCGCCAACAGCGCAGCTCATGAACAACACAGTGAGATACAGGACGTCTGCCCGTCCGCGCTCTCCTTTCAACGTCGTTCTGTATGAAGAGACTACATCGATACGCCTTTCCTATGGTACCGACAACCGTATCAGGAATAGTCTAGCTAATAGCGAGTGGCAGAAGTGAAGATACAAAGGAGGCCCCCAGCACTAGGATCTGGGATTCGCAACCTACGACGTCACTATCTCAGTCTACACATGAAACAAAATGGAACCCGGGAACCGTGTCCCGCCTGAGCCGGAATCGGCCCATCGAGTAAAGTTCCAAGCGGTGGTCTCCCCCTCCGCCACGGTGTACATGATATGCCCATCTGGCTTTGCCGCACAACTTATTGTCTGCGCCTCACCGTTGAGCGCTTGGAGCCATACCGGCCGTCGCTACCCGGTTGTATGCCTCGGCGATCGTCGGTTATACCGCAGAGAGTGGTTAAACGGACTCTTGCCAACTTTACTGGATGGTCGAGGGGTAGAACATTGGGTTTGACAACATGAAGTCTAGAGTGTGTTTGTTAAGCAGTCCTCAGTGTAGTGTTCATCATTGCAGCTGTACGGATCTTGTCCAGTACATATCAATAACGGACTGCTCGATCGCGGGCCCTGACTCAGGGGGGAGAGGATTGGATGTTGATGAAATCACTCCCCGGAACTTCAAGTTCAAGCAACGAGGAGCCACCGCCACCAGTATTTCCATCTTTCCATGAGATACCTAGGTATACCACGTCGATCTGCAGTCCCTCCCTAGGATATCCAATGGCTGTCGGCCACCAGAAAAGCCACCAATTGCGGTCAGAAGAAATACTTGACATGGAACGTATATAAGCTTGCAATCCAATCCGATATTTCAAACTCGAATTTATTTAAAAAGGGGAAAGGAAATCTTGCAAGACCCCGCGATCTCCCCTTCCGCACGGCAGTCAACCACGGTATTAACACAGTTACACGCGCACCCCTCAAAGATGGTATATATACCGCTTATAAGCCCACCGCCGCCGGGATAATACCCCCCTCGAGGCCACAGACCTTACCCGAAATCGGTACCGGCTGGGACGGCTTCTCTTCCCCGACCAAAAAACCATTCCCCCCTCTTCTTTAGATATATACATTACAATTTGAGTGAAGCGGCGCGGCGCGGCGGCGCCAATGGGTGGTGGTAAAATTACGACAGACCCAGACGAAGAACGCCTTTCTCGGTTCCGGCCGCCCTTGCTCAGATGTGGAAGGGTTCAATGCGGGGTGCTTCCAGAGTTTTGACTCCTCATCTACTTTACTTGGTTCCTTGGATCGGCCCGGGAAGTAGGTTAGGGAGATGCATACCTATATAGATGTGGCGTGCCCCTGACAGCGCCAAGGATTTTCACGGGAATGTGGTGAGCGAGGTTCCTGGGACTGTCAACATCCATGGCTTCTTCTTTCTTGAGACGGGCTTTGGTTGTGCTCGTCCTCTGTGGGACAGCGCTGGGCGTCCCTGTTGATAGTGCATCGCAGGCTGTGGTGGATGTCGATGAATGCACCTCGCCGAGGGTTCGGCGGTCATGGTTTGTCGTCTCCTTTTGCCACTACTGCTTCAAAACCCGGGTAGAGATACTGATGAACCGAAAAGGCATAAGTTTAGCGACGCCGAGAAGAAGGCGTATCTAGACGCGGAGGTGTGCTTGATGAGCACGCCGACTACCCTCAAAATCCGCGGCGCGAGGACCAAGTTTGACGACTTCCAGGCTGCTCATGCCTTGAAGATGGAGATTGCCCATTTCGTGGTACGTGTCCTCGAATGCCATCATCACCAAGAGAATAATAGTCTGACAAAATCCAGGGCCAATTCCTCCCCTTCCACCGCCTCTTCGTCTGGGCCCACGAACAGGCCCTACAAAACGAATGCGGATACACCGGCGCGCAACCGTATTCCTCCCCTCCCCTTACTTACCATCTTCTCCTCTGAACCATCTCACTGACTTCCGCTCCCCTCAAAAGATTCTGGGACGAAACCCTCGACGTCGGCAAGTTCTCCAAGTCGATCGTGCTCGACCCCGTCCTCGGCTTCGGGGGTGACGGCACCGGGCCGGGCGGGTGCATCCAGACCGGCCCGTTTGCCAACTACGTCAACCCCATCGGGCCAGGGTACCCGATTAATGACCACTGCATCGACCGACAGATCGCCGACGGCGCGAGCGTGCTCGCCGCGCAGGCTCTGCTGGATAGCTGTCACAATACGACCAGCTTTCTTGCGTTCTGGCCGTGTATCGAGGGCGGGCCGCATGGGGCGGGACATGCGGGGATTGGGGCTGAGGTTTGTATATCTTGGACTGTTAAGGGGACGGTATGCTGATGGAGACAGATGTTGAATCCCATCTCGAGCCCGGGAGATCCGATATTCTATCTGCACCACACGTGGCTCGACAGATTATGGGCGAAGTGGCAGCTTGTGGATCCGGAGGTAAGGTTGAAGGATATTGGGGGGAACAACAGGATGAATCTTGGAAATTGGATGGGCGGAGGAGCTCCGGCTGGTGGCGGAGGAGGAGGAGGTGGCGGTGGATCATTTGTTCCCGTCAACTTGACGAGACCGTGGGATGTTCCGTGAGTTTTCAAGCCCTCTTTGTGCAAGTATGAAATGCTAGAAAGCAGGGTGCTGACAGAAATCACAGCGAGCCTAAGGTGGTGGGAGATCCCGGCAGCAACACGACGCTGAACCACCTGATATACCTGTACGGGCTGGCGCCGAACAAGACGATCGCCGAGGTTATGGATACCAAGGGATTTCTGTGCTATGTTTACGATTAGACCGTTATTCCAAGGCGGCGTGAGGAGAGAAAAATTACATGAAGATTAAAATGCGACAAAAAGGGTTGGAAAGAGAAGGTTTTCTAGGAGACCGATTTGGAGCTGGGCGCTGTCAGAATAGCTTGTCTAGTGCAGCGGGGTGTATTGACACAAGGTGTACGACAGGGGTTGGACTTGCACTGCAATTTTCATTCTCACGGAGGGGTTGTTGTTGGAGGCCGTCTACTTCCCTACCATCAGCACTCATCACAGCTTGTACGAGAACAGATCTTTCCTAGACGTGACCTAGAAACCAATGTATCACCGATCAGAAAGCTATTCCATCTTGAGAATAGTGGAGCACCGGAATTTGACGTCAAGTCGTCAACCAAGACCAACTCCCAGCACATCGGGAATGACGTCAACACCGACCTTTATCCTCCCCAAAACCCGGCGTATAAAACCTCCAACACTCCGGACTACCCATTCCCGCCTACTCTATATATCAGATCCTCATACACGTAAAGCAACAAGTCAATCGACCCAAAAAGCACAAAAATGAACAACGCCCCCGAAGGAACCTACGGCCCGCACGGCTCCCGGCTCGCAAACGCCGCCGACCCCCGCGTCGACTCGGACAACGACAACCGCGGCGCCGGCCCGATGACCGGCGGCACGGCCAATCCCTCTTCTTCTTCTTCGACACACGGCACCGGGATGGCCGCCGGGACGGCGCAGGCCGGGACAACGGGCGGGGGGATGACCACCACGACCACGGGCCAGACGACGGAGAACACGGGCGAGAGGATCGCGCGGAATATCAAGGGGACTGTGGCGCAGGGACATGTACGTCTTTTTCTTACCTCTTTCCTCTCCCCCCTCCCTTCCCCCCCCCTTTTTTTCTTTTTGTGTGTGTGTGTGTGTGTGTGTGTGTGTGTGTGTGTGTGTGTGTGTGTGTGTTTGGTTGGTTTGGGGATATATATATATATGTCTTTGGGTGTAGTCCGTGTTGGTGCTGATAACAACACAAAGGGCCTCACGGAATCCCTACGTGGCAATATCAACTCGGCGATTGACTCGCTTGTTGGCGATAAGACGAAGCAGCCGTATGACGAGGCGGTCGCGAGGGAGGGTGAGCGCGAGGTTTTGACCAAGGAGTTTGGGAAGCAGGGGACTGTGCATAAGAATTTTTAGTCTTGTTCTGTGTTTCATGTTATACGGAGTAGATCGGACTCTGGTAGTTGGGCGGGTGTTGGTGTGAGAGTAAAGTGGATGGCCTGGGCTACCTGCCATGTGTAAGATAGGTGTATCATTGAAGCCAAGGGTCTGGGCGTTATGAAATTATGGCTGTGATGCAGTTTGTATACCCAAAATTGTTGTTGTTTTAAGCTAAAGTTGCCCTTGCCACCCCTATACTCCGGTCGCTCTACCTTATCTTGCCCAGCCGCTACCTGTCGTACGCAGAAAAAAGGACCCCATCACTCCGAAGTCCACAACCCGTTGTCATATACAGCATTGACCAGTTCACGCCCTCCGTCTGTTCTTCATCTTCGTCCGGCCCCCTTGGAATATGGAGACCCTATTGTCGGCAACCAGCATGTCCCCAACACCACTATGGCCCCGACGGTGTGTGAAGCGCAGGTGGAGAGACCACAGAAGTCTGCGCTGCCGGATTTGGCACACGAGGGTGTGTTCTGTCCCAGTCCTCCCGCCTCCGACTCTCTGCCATCCGCTCTTCCGACCTCCTCGGCTCGTCTAGGGATGAGATCCACAACTGCATGTCATTCCTCCTCCTCTCTTCCATCTCCCACAGTTCTTGCCAGCTTGGCTCGTTAGTAGCCTGCTGCTCCAAAGGTATCCCGGCTTTCTCACTCTCCGCCGACTGTGTAGAAAGTTGGGGACGCCGTGTAAACCACGACTTCTTCGTCCTCTTGAGCCTCATAAACAGGAGGCCTCCTTCGATCGTTATCCTGCCACCAGCTGTGCTGGGTTTAGGATAAGTGAAATTTCCAGCATGTAGCAACGGAGTCGGGGTAGGCGGCCCTGAGAAAAACAGATGCTTGAAGCGAGAAAAAACCCGGTTCTTGAAGATGAACTCGTTGCTGAGGATAATGTCGCACGGCAAGTTCTCGATGACGTGCAAGTCACAGATAAAGGTCGTGCTGCCCAGACGTCCGCTGCTACCACTCGTCTTGCTGCCCGTAAGAGCAGAGAGACCGCGCGAATGCTCAAGAAAATCATAGTAATCGACTTCGCCCGCCGACGACAGAGACGAGCCGTCGAAAGAAAGGTCAGCGCCAAGGACCATCCCTTCTGTACGGACAATAGACCCATCAATAAGCTGCACATCTCGTCGATATCGGCTCTCCCGGTGCACCTTGAAGTTGTTCCGACGGGCAAAGTCCCCGGAGACAAGCATGAGGTCCGACCCCGTGTCGGGGAACGCAGCAGTCTCGACGCCGTTGACCGTGCAGCGGAGGCGGTCACGGGGCGCCTCATCCAGCAGGAACAGACGGCTCCCGTCCCGTATACAGGGCCGCATACGGCTGATGATGCGGTGTGTAAAGCTGGTCAGTGTCCTCGTAAGGTCCAGGAATGATCGGCCCAGTACCACGTCGTAGACGGACTTGCGCAGCACGCGGAAGCAGCGCTTGTAGACTTGATTCTCTCCGTGGAACTGGAATCGACCAACGACACGGCCGTAGCTCTCGGCATGGCGGCCGCCAGGGAGCGGTATCCGCAGTTTGTTGGCCGGCTCGACTTCCAAGCAGTGTTTCCGGGCGAACTCTTCTGAGATGGCGTCCACCGAGGAACCCGAGTCGGGTAGCGCATGGACAGGGACGCCGTTGATCGTCCCTGGGACTTCCCAGCTCTGCACACCCAGTAAGCTGGGCTGGTAGTTCAGTTTGAGGTCTTGCTTGGTGGCCTGTCTATGCTGGAACCGGTAATCTCCAGCACGGTTGTGCAGGTTGGGCGGATCCGCGTTCTGCTCGTCCGTCGCGTAACATCTTGCCATTTGATGCTTTGCCAAGGCTATCGGCTGCAACCTGCTTTTAGCACAATTCGGGTGTAGTCAGGGGTTGAGATCAAAACTAACCTGTGCGAAATACACTTTGCAAAGCTCACACTGGTTGGGATTTGCCCTGTACGATTGGATATGACAAGCAATATCACTTTTAGGAGAGAAGCCCCTGCCACTGTCGGGTTCGAGGCACGCAAATGGAGCCTTCTTGCTGTGTGTGTACCAGGAATGCCACTCCAATTTCATTCTGGTGCTGAAGCTTCGGAGACACGATTCAAACTCGCACTTGAACCGGCGAGCCACAGGCTCAGTGTGAATAAGGCTCGGCCCCTTCATACCTGCCGATAGCGAATTTCAACGTTACGGCAGCCAGAGGGTAGGCCGGGAGCTTGTGTTATGTCGTGGGGTTGAAGTCGCGGCGACTCTGGCCAACGGTCGAGTCGGGAGAATTTGGAGTGGGAGGCTAGGCGATGAAACGGGATGAATTCCGACAGCTGCGCAGGCCGTGACTGGGTGCCTGGATTTGGTCACGAGGGGAGGCCTCAGTGAAGGTTAGGAGGCTGTTGATTCGTCTGCTCTGCTTGGTTGCGGTCGCTATCACTCGATAAGAAACGCCATTCAAAGTATACTTTTCCATCCTGGACGACAGGAGAAACCCTCTTTCACCTGACATACAAATACTAATTTGGTAAAAATCGCTGTACTGCTGTGGGAAAGTAAGGAGGTATTGTACCTAAGGGAACATGGATATCGAGAACGCAACCGAAGCATCCGGGTTCCCGCTCCTAGCACGGAGAATCGCGCTGAATCCAGATTACGAGTCATTCATATTCCGCAAGTTCGACCGGCTAAGCGCCCGTAACCTGCTGCATCTCGAGGGCAAACTGGCCTACCTCGAGCACAAGCTGGACCAGGCGGACAAGCACGCCTTCTCGCCAACCGCCGACACCGAGTCGCATCGGTCCATTCGCGCATGGGAAGCTTTCGAGGAGAATGCAGAGGACATACGGAGGCCAGAGTATGCGCGCATGAAGATCGCCGAGCAGATTCAGGAGACCCTCGCCATATACCGTGAGTCGCCATGTTTCCGCTGCAGCTGTTGCACACAAGTAAAAGGATATCCTCGCTCCCATGTAACACAGTAGCTGTGTTCCTACACGACACTGGATTCCAACCAGTTTCCTGAATACCTACGGCCTGACTGACCTACGCCCCCAGAAGAAGCACTTATCCGACAAAACCAAATCGCCACCTTGGAAAGACCAAAGAAGCGCGCTCTAGATGTAGCCCGCCATCTATCACACACCGAGGTCAGTGATGCCTCCGGCAACACGCGCAAGCGAAGCTTGCTCTCCGGCCTTTCCGAGCAGCGCCTCGACGACCGCCACCATCACGACCTGGTTGCCGTGCGAAAGCCGGCCGAGAAAGACCTCGTGTCGCGCTATCTCCAGGACCACTGGATGTTCAAGACGACGAGCACAGGCGATGACTTTGAGTACATCAAGGAGAAGCATGTCAACTGGGTGGCGGCGGGTGTCAGTACGGTAGCGGCAGCTCTGCTGTTGCTTGGGGCCATCGTCATGTTGCACTTTCTGCACGACGAGACGGCGCAGCTTGGGGTTATCGCCATGCTGGCGGTGCTCTTTGCTATCAGTGTCGGGGTCTTGACCAACGCGAGGAGGGCCGAGACATTCGCGGCCACGGCTGCGTATGCTGCTGTTCTTGTTGTATTTGTGTCTTCGGACACGGGCCCGAGCAGTTGCACCTGTACAGTACAAGCTTAAAGTCTAAAATAAGACATCTACGATTCTCCATATAAGAATTTAACCCCTAACTACCATTTCCCAGAGAATGAGACTAATGCACCCGTAGAAAATAACCGGACCAAACGCCTTCCGTGAAAAAGGGAAGCAAAATCACGCCGCAAACAACATACTGGTCATTTCCAACGAGATAACCCCCTTTTTTTTCCGCTCCACTTTGGCTTCCACCATCCGATGATACACCTTCTCCCACTTCTCCTCAAACAGCACGCCACCCCTCAAAACCTCGACCGGACCGCCCGACTTCCCCCGTACCGACTGGTCATCCTCCTCATCTCCCAGAATCTCCGGATTCACCACCTCCACGGTCTGCACCACGCTCGTCGTCTTCCCGCCCGCGCCAACCTTCGTCCTCGGCAGGTTCACCCTCCCCGGATTATTCCACAACATCTTGGCCTGCGCCCTGAGCTGGTTCAGCTCGACGTCCTCTTCCTCCTCCTTGCTCATCCCCCGTCTCTCCTCCGCCGGAACCGGCGGCGGCGGCGGCACCAAATCAACCCAGCACTCATCCGACACCGCATCCACAAATATCCTCGCGACAAACCCGCTCAGCAGATGCCGGTTAAAGAAAACCAACACGGCCAGCTGATACACCACCCCCTGTTTACTCCCCGGCGGCGGCGGCACCATCCCGGCCACCCGCATGGTCGCAAACTCGCGGTTCCACTGGGCCTGCTTCGACTGGATATCAATGATATCATACCCGGGCGAGATGAGATCGCTCGCGCGCACCACGACTTTTTCTTCTTGGGATGCATCGCCGACGAACCCGCCCGCGCTGGTGGAGATGTACATGGCCCGTGGCTTGGCGCCCTCGAGATCCTCGCCCGACACGCGCGTGTGCTTCCTCGTGCGCGTCCGCACAAACACATTCGGCACGTCCGTCTCAGCGAGTAAAATCCCCAGCCTATCCTGCGGATCCTCGAGCTCGTCGCGGCAGTCGAGCGCAGCGAGGAAGTATTTCTGCCCCCCGTCGGTGGTCGACGAACTCGTCCCGACCTGGATGACATTCAGCCTCACCCGCACGCCGCGGTTGGTCACGCCGTAGTCGGCCGCGTCCTGCGGCGTCGTCGGCGGCGCACACACGACCCGATTCATGCCCGCAAAATCCCGCGGCGACCGCGCCAGCGCCGACATGGTCGCCGACGCCGCGTCGTCGTCAAACTCTTCTAGTCCCGTATGGTGAATCACCGGCTTATCCTCCTGCCCCAAAATCCCCCAGGCGAAAATCGTCTGGTCGCCCGACCGCCTGATGATCTCCTCCTGCAACCTCAGAAAAGCATTCTCCCCTCCCTCGCCATAAAGCGGCATCATATTCACCCCAAACACGCCCATCAGGGCGTACGCCACATCTTCCGGTCTAGCCGTCGTCCGGTGCGCAGCCCAGGCCATCCTTCTCGCCACGCTCGTCTTGAACACAAGCCGCGGCTCGAGCAACACGCGCCTCTCGATCCCCGTCGCCTTCTCCACCGTCCGCGCCAGACTCGCCTTCGTCCCGAGCTGCTTCCACCCGGCCCCGAAAAAGGTAACCGCCCGCGGCGCGAGCAGCTCCTGCAGCGTCCAGCCGCGCCGGAACCACCTGCTCTGCACGAAATCGTCCTTCCACACGCGGTAGCCGCCCCGGTGGCCGCCGCCGTGCTGGACGTCCTCGAGGTAGGCGTAGCACGTCGTCGCGGACGCGTACCACGCCCACATCGAGTTGACCGCCTCGGATATGTCGGACGAGGAGCTGGCGTCGAGGCAGCACGTGTCTATCCAGATGTATTGTAGTCCTTCGCGCTGGGCCTGGCCGCAGGCGTACGAGACCTTGGCGAAGCCGGCTTTGAGCTCGAGGACGTGGGAGGAGTGCAGCGAAGCCGGGACGAGGGCTTTTTCAAACGCCGATGGGGGTGGTGGAACGGACGGAAAGCTGTCTGTGATGGAGGGGGGTGTGGGCGGGCGGTTGTTGTTCAGGGGCGACGAGCCGCCGCGGAAGGCGGTGAGCATGCTGCTGAGCAGGAGCATGCGCATCGCGTCGGCTTTGTCTGGTGTGCGCGGGACGATGCGGGCTATCTGCTGCTGGCGGGTGAGGCGGTGGCGGGCGATGGTTTCCATTTCCTGGAGGGTCATCTCGTCGCGGCCGTGCGTGTGCGAGAGGATGGCGTAGGGGGGGATGGTGGGCGCGGAGAAGTGCTCCACCTGGAGCGTGGTGACGTTGAGGAGGCGCATCTTTGTTGTCTTTGCTGGGAGGGCATGGTGTTCGAGGAACAAGGGGATGGAGATGATCTGGAATAAGTCAATTTAGAGAAGAAACAAAATGTGGATTTTGTCTGGTGATCCCCCGCTGTGCGTTGGAGCGAGTCGAGAGAAACCAGGTGGTCCAATGAGCTGAGATCCTGCAGAGTGCGGCCCAATGGCGGTTGGGCGTGCCTGTCATGGCCAGCTCATGCCCAAGCGACTTTTTGCCAAGTCTGGACTAAATTCCGAATGGTAGTCTGCCACGGGGTGATGAGCAGAGATTGATCAATGAGGACGATTTTTCTGTGAGTGTCGGACCATGCCATGTTGTCATTGTCATCCATCTCTGCTAGGCTAATCTCTGCTGGTGGCCAGGTACGAGCATGGCCATTGAGAGTGGTTTCAGCCTGGTAATCTGCGACGAATCTGGGCACACGAAATTTCCTCTTTCGTTCGTCGTCCTGAGCTGGGGTGAGCTGTGGCTGATTTGTCCTGAGTTTCCCTTGATTCTTCCTTGAGCTAGGGTGAAACTGTTATGGGGCCCAGAATTGGGCCCATTCGCCAGAGCGCCGAGCTGCGTTGGGCCACTCGCCAGACGTCACAGCTTCTAAGCTAGTCTTGGGCCCAAATTTTGGCCCAGAATATACCAGTACATGCCCTGGGATGGTACATAATACCCCAGCTCGAATTTTGGGATGGTACATGATATCCCAACTCGGAATCTAAAATGGTACATAATATACCAGCACTAATAGGATGTCCTATAGTATACTAGCACACAATGGAATGTCTCAGAATATACTAGTAGTTACATACTCCGGGATAATATACAATATCCCAGCTCAGAATGAAATTTAAACATCCCACCTCAGAAATCGAAAATAAGTGAATAGTATTTGACTGGTAGAGTTCAGCGGCCGTAGTGTCTCCGAGATGGGCTTGCCGATGTCAGGTTACACTAATGCATTGTAGATGAGATAAAACGGTATTTCCCGTCCATATCAACTTGCGCTCCTTCTTAGTCGTCGTCACACTGCATACCTTACTTCAGCAACCCTGAGGCTAATCACTCCAGACCATCCACCGCCCATTTTGACAACCGTGCATGAGGTAGTGTGTTCAGTAATGTATAAGCTCTCCAAGTGCGCGTGTAACTGTCTGATAATCGAGTCCCTGACAAACCCTTCTCTCTTTAGCGCCGAGTGGCGATTGCAGATGAGCTCGCGTCGAGCCGGGTACCCTCCACCTCTTTCCTTGTCCCAGCGGCGCGGCAAGTGAGGGTTGTGCTGACGGGTAGCAGGACACTTCATCGCCAGAAGTTCCCGATGATCCAAGAACTCGCGGTGTTAAGTGGGCTATGAGTTTGTGAGGGGAATTAGTGACTTGAGACGATGCCTACTACGGCTACCATTAGTTGTAACTTGTGAATTTTATTGGCCTAATGTTAGCACTGAAGGACTCAGTCCTACTTTCGGCAACAGTTGCCTCTAGGTACCGTCGGGCAGAGGGTAAGACGTGGGTGGTACCAGGCACTGTCGATGGCGGAGAATGGAAAAAGGAAGAAGACTTTCTACTTCTTTCCCTTGTTTCCGCTCGAGATTCGTCGCGTAATTTGGGATTTTTTTGTCTTCCCTGTAATGGGCAGGGTAGAGTGTCGCAATTAGCTAGTCCTGAAGACGTAGAACATGACGAAGGAAAGAAGAGAACGGGACCTCATGGGAGAGCGCTCTCTAGATATGCCCGACTATGTTGGTCTGGTCACAGGGAGACAGAAGGTTCAAGAGTCGTGAGCCTCCGTTGTGGGTTAGTGTCGTGGTCTATGTGCGCACTGGCGTTTTGGGAATAGCTTCCCGGTGGGCCCGCACCCCACCCCACGGTTCCGATGCCACGGCCGAGGGGCACCAAGGCCACCACAGGGCTCAGCCCGTTACAAAGGGAGTATCTCCAAATATATTCTAACATAGATTTTTCCTTCGACGGACTCTACGTCAATGCTGGCAATATGCCCAGTCTGATCAGAATTCTGCCGGTAGATGCCGAAATATACGAAGAGTGGAGGGAAAAGATGAAGAATTTCTGCGGAAGGAGGAAGCGGCGGCGACGTAATCTTGAGTAAGGTTACGTGTCTGCATGATTCCGGCAGGGATAGGGTTGGTGGCCAGGTGGTGTTGCGCGGGGGAAGGCTGTTGAGAATGCGCTACCCAATCGGGGATAACGATCCTGCGACCGCGATCAGCGACCCGATTAAAATGACCGTATGCCCTAATAGAATGACCGTATCTAACCTGTTTTGGAAGAGCCCCACCCTGCCTCACATACGCAAAGTCGTTCCTCAAGAGCGCACTCCCAAGACCACCAAATGGAGTGCCTACAAACCCCCTTTCGCGATTAAATCGAAGCCTTTCCAGACTAAACCTTTGCATGCACGCACGCAGCGCAGCCGCAGCGCAGAGGAGGGGCTGCTGGCGTGTATACATAAGTAGTGGTCAGGTAATTCTGTGGAGTTTTGGGGGGGGGGGGTGGGGTTCGTATTGAGGGGCGCGTCGGTCACGTGCAGAATGAATGGCCTGTGCACACGTGTGCTGAGACGCGCCTATCTCACTCATCTTCTACCCTACCTTACCTGCACGCTACAGCGCATTAGATATAACGAGTTTTAAGACCTTTGGTGAGTAGGTCGGTAGGTAGGTAGTGAGGTAGGTAGGTAGGTAGGCTGGCTAGTTTGCTTGTGGTTGACTGCCTTGGTGTTGGTAAAACCGGCCATCACGTGCCTGGGCCTTGGTTGTGGTGGGGCTCATCCAAAAGCGGTTAGATACGGTCATTCTATTAGGGCATACGGTCATTTTAATCGGGTCGGCGATCAGACCCCTCGGACTCCCTAATAAGACAAAAGATGAGCGTCATGTGACTTAGGAATTTTTATTCGGCCAGGCACACAAAATTCGCCGCTATTTACGCTGCCTACTTCCCTAAATCTCTCAGCCCATTCTCTTCTCAACAAATTCTATGCTCGACCTACCATCTGTTCTTGCCGAGGTGCGGCGGTGCGAAGGCGCCATTCGGCTGCCGCCCGAAACGCCAACAGACGTACCGCCTTGGGCAGATGAAGACAAATATGACGCCGCAGGTCTACCCAAAACCCCTAGGCCAACGCGGCGATGGAAAGTGCGATTAAATCCTCGCGCTCCCCCAGTCCAGAGAAAGCAAAGCCTACCGCCTTCTTCCCCGACAGCAAATTTATCAAAAGCAGAATATCGTCAACTCTCGACCAATCGTGAACAGCCCGAATTTCGTCTCTTGCGATTGCTCCCCGGAAACGAACTAGATCCTATAAAATGTGAATTATTTCACGCCAAAATCGACGGTAACTACGACTACGATGCACTATCGTACTGTTGGGGCCCGCCAACCATCAGATCCACAGTGCTCTGCGATGGGATTCCCGTCTCCGTCACCGCAAACCTTGCTGCGGCGTTGAGTTCATTTCGTTTGGGGGATACACAGCGTGTACTGTGGGTCGATGCGATCTGTATCAACCAGGAAGATTTGCATGAAAAAGAACACCAGGTTCCACTCATGGGTTGGATCTACCGCAATGCCTCCACTGTACGAATATGGCTGGGCAACGACCCTCCCGACCGTCCGCTGGCAAAGGCACTCGCAATTTTGAAAAGTCTGAACCAGCTGTGCGCCAAATTTGGCTGGGATCTCAACTTTCCCTACATGATACGACACCGGCTACTTGGCGAGTATGGTCTCCCCGACGTTGCTGATGATGCTTGGAGATGCATCAAGCAGTTGGTGGAAACGCCTTGGTTCAGCAGGACGTGGATTATACAAGAAGTTGTGTTAGCTCGCCAGGCGTACCTTCACTCAAGCGACGCCTCACTCCCATGGCTCGAGTTTTCCGTCGGCATTCTTGCACTGAGTCCTGTTTTCCTCAGCTTCCGGCCCGACATACTGCCAAGTGTGTCTTCATATGCTCAAACCGTACAGTTGATCCTGTCATATCATAAAGCAGGGGCCTCTTCTACCAATCTAAACCTCCTAGCTCTCCTCGAAAACCACCGTGTTGCTCAAGCTTCCGATGCGAGGGATAAAGTCTACGCTTTCTTAGGATTATACGAGGAGCTAACAGGCCAATACTGCCACGGCATCGTCGCAAATTACCATTGCACGCCCCGTGAAGCTTATATAGCGGCTGCCAGAAACATCATCGCACAGACCAGGAACCTGGATATTCTCGGGGTCCCGCGACAACCTCTCGATCGTCGAATGTCCGAGCTCCCATCATGGGTACCCGACTGGTCGGCGTACGATCTAGCCAGTTCGCTGAGCTATAGGACAATTGACAGCGTCTATCTCTTTCATTTCGATGCTGCAAGTGTGTCTACAACCTCAGCTCACGCTGTGTTCAAGGGGAACACGCTGGAACTTAGCGGATTCTGCTTCGACGAAGTCACCAAGGTCGGAGATCTTGCCGATATCTTTTTGAAAGAGGGTTGCGAGCCAGATAGTCCCAAGGTCTCAACACCCGCATCCGCCGTCCAAACCGCTTCCTTGTTCATGAACTGGCTTAGTATCTCGGACAGTTTAGTTTCTGGAAGGAAGTATCCAAATGGTGAGGATGTCTTTGACGCCTTCATCCGCACCATATTCCTCGATCACTTTCACGGCGACTACACCATGCAACAAGCAGCGGAAACCTATCGGCGCGTATACATACCATCTTGTTCCCTACAGGGGCCATGGTTTGGCAGGGATCGAATGAGCAGCAGGACCAGGTACATACACTTTCAACTCAGCGCAGCAATCAACCTCCTCGGCCCATCAGGACTCAAGAGCCTTGCAAATGCAGCAAAAAGGATTGAGTCTTGGGTTCCAATATATGCGTTTCACAACATGTACAGACGACAGACAACGCCGAAACAGGCGGTAACTTTTAGGCCGGACGTCTTTGTCGATGCGCGGACTCGGACCCTCTGTAGGAGGATTTTTGTCACCAAGTCGGGCTACATCGGGCTGGGGCCACGGTCAAGTCAAGAAGGAGATCGCGTCTTTCTTATTCGTGGGTGCCGAACGCCCCTAATGCTGAGGCCGTGTGGCCAAGAATGGGAACTGCTAGGTGACTCGTATGTTCACGGTATCATGCAAGGTGAATCTTTCGACGAGAATAAGTGCGAGCCTCTTACTATTGCTTGAAAAGACGAGATTCAAGCTCGATACCTTGGTAGAAAGCCTCTTTCGGGCTCGCCAAATATGAATATTACTGAATTGAGTCCGTGAAGGCGAGATTTAGTCGTGATGGAGACATCTGCAAACATAAAGTGGACGGAACACAATCAGATTCTTGCCTAGTGATGACCGTACTTATCACGTATAAATACGGGTGTCTTTAGCTTGTTTCAGATGGAAGTTGTTGGAGGTAGAGGTCTGATCCGATCTAACGGCAAGAACTACGTCGCTAATCTATGAAATTCGTGCTCGAGCCCACCTCAGCTCACCCAAACTGACCAGTTGGGTTGAGCTAGCCTCCGGTTTTAAAAATCGGAGTTCAACTACTGAACAGACTCAAGCACACGGCCAAGTGCTCCATCACAATAACACCCTCGTAGAGTCTCTGTTTTAGGCCTGACATATACTAATACATAGTGGGTTGTTAGGGTGAGCAAGTGGGAGCGCTTAGATATAATGCTTTAGTATCTCCTTAATTGAATAGTAATTCTAAGAAATTCCCAGCATGGTGCGGCGCAGCCTGCCGAAAACAGTAATTAAAGTGAGCAAAGGTGAGCCAGCCTGAGCAAATCCTGAGCAGGGACTGAGCCGACCCTGAGCCAGGGTGAGCAACGTCACATACGCAAGGTACGAAAATGGAAATTTTGTGTGCCCAGATTCGTCGCACATTACAGCAAGAACAAATCGGAAGAGTCCGAGTATTGCTGTGATTGGGCAGTGTACAATTATCATTGTGTTCTCTTTGTCCCGAATTGCGAGACTGTATCGGTTCAGTCGACTGTGTTAGACGGAAGTGTCCGAACAAAGCCCTTCACCAATAAACCATCAAAGAGAGTCTTCTGGGACCACAGAGTCCTCTTAAAAGCAGCATGCCAAAAAAATCTCCAAGTCTAATCTCAAATGGTCAGTCACCGTTTCTCTATCCTCATATCCAAAATGTCGACAGAAAGCGAGACCACGCCGTCGGCCGAGTGGCCGGCGTACACCAGGGACACGCCCTTCCGGATCAGGTTGCCCAAGGACATTGTAAACCTCCGGGACCTGGTCAACCCAAGCATCAAGGAACTCTGCCAGGCTAACCCATCCATCAACAGGCGATGCTACATGTGCGACGAAGACGCAAGACCAGACTGGTCCTGCCAGACCTGCAGCGTAGCCACGTACTGCTCGGAGCGCTGTCGGCACCACGACCTGCGCATCCACGGCCTCGTGTGCAGACTGCTCCCGGCCCACATCGACAACGATTTGGTCAGACCGTCCAAGCAGCACTTCCAGGCCATCGTTTTTCCAGCCCAGGACAAGAAACCCATCACATGCTGGGTCAAGATGGACGCCGGACCCTACAACAGGGGTCCAGCGTCTCTCGAAGTCCCATGTCCGGAGTTCTGGTCTCTAGCAACCCAGTTCGACCGCTCCCGCTTCGGCGGGTTCCGCCTCGGATCCATCAACGCGAGCAGCGTGCTGAGACACAGACGACTAGGCAAGGGTCTCTTCGTGCTCGAGTGGCAGCTCAACCACCCGGACAACACTACACAGCAACAACTAGACGGCACGCAGTGGGCCAACCGGAGCATCGCGGCGCTCGGCAAGCCCGGACAGATATGGTACTACACCGGCCCGATCCTGATCCTCGCTCTAGACCCAGACCTATCCCTCGTCGGCACCAACAACAACATCAGCAGAATCCACCTCCAGCTGCACGACATAACCCACCGCGACTTCCGCTCCATAGCCGACTTCTTCCAAATGCACCCGCGCAACCCCTGCCTCACCGACCCGTTCACCCGCATCCCGCAGGACATCCGCTGGTCCTGGGCTCTCAAGCTGAACGACACGCGCTCGCCGCTCGCGCGGGCCATGGGGGTCACGCGCCGCGCCGAGGTGGTCAAGGTGCTCACGCACCACCCCGCCACGCACGTGGTCGCCGGCTTCGAGGGCGTCTCGGCTTTGCTGCATGGGTTTGGGCTGCGGTGGGTTTTTCGCGCGGGGAGGGCGCATCCGCCTGAGTTTGATTGGATGTATTCCCCTCAAACTACTCAACCGGCGGGGGGGAACGACAAGAAGGGGTGGCCGGGGTGGAGTCGGCTGTGGCGGATGGTTTGTGTCGTGTCGAGGGGGACGGGGGGTCAGGTCGTGGACGTGGTCGAGCTGGATCCGCTGTGCGATAGTATTATCATGCTGCACGCCACCGGCTGTCTCCTCTGGCTGGAGCACCTGCAGGCGCTGATGGAGTATATTCCGTTCCGGAGGGGTGCGCCGGTGGAAGTGTTTGCTAATGCCATGGAGAGGATTGGCATTGGCAGGGCTGCGTTCAAGCGGTTCTGGGAGCTGTTTAAGCACCGGACCCGTGTTGATTGTCCCGAGTCGCCGCTCGAGACGGAGAGGGAGAACGGCATCTGCCGCGTGCGGTTGTGCCGGGATACTATTCGCCTCTTGGGCGTCGAGGAGACGTCGACACGCGTAAGGGAGTGTTTGACGACTCAGGAGGTTGTTGATGACAACAACCGGGCGGGTTCTGTGCGGCGGCGTTCATCTAGGCCGGAGCCGGTGGATTTTCTCTCTTTTCGGAACAGGTAGGAGCAAGCCCCCCTTTAATGAATCATGACTTTGATACTAATTCAAAATAAAGCTGGAAGAAGTGGATTTTACTATGGATTGTGCTATGGATGTGCTATGGATTGTGCCCTGGATTATGCTTATGGGTGATGCTATGGGTGATGCTATGGATCATCTTGAGAGAAAAATGTGCAAAACGTACGACGGAAGATGTGGACATCGCGGGAAGGTCGCCCAGATGTTGATGTGAGAAGCTTGAAGCTCAGTCACTCTGATCTCGTGACAAGGTTGACACTGCAGAGAAATAGGATGGACAGAATTGAACGTGAGGAGTGGACTAGATGCGGCCGTAAGTGTTGCTGCCTGACGGCCTGCACCCCCTTCGCAAAAGAGTTTCCTATCAGCTGAATGCTTCTGCCCAATCTGAACTCTTCCCCGATCAACCAAGAGAAGGGAGACACAGGACGGGTGTTCCTGCGCATGGCATTGTGCAGGGACAATTACCCATTTTATTCTTGTCACCACCGGTAGGGAGTTTGTTTGTGAACTATGTGGACTTCGCAGTTGAATATCATCTTTTTTCTTGACACCAACAAAGACAAGCCTCGATAAATACCTCGTCTGTCCTCTCTACATATTGTGATAATACTACGTGATACTGTGGTTCTAATCCCGCCGGAATACGGTCTGTTGATAACGTTAAGTAGGTACCTTATGTAAGTAGGCAGCTAAGCTGATAAGCTAGGTGCCTAGGTCCTAACATAGCTTGGGTGGCATGTGAGTTATTTAACAACTGCTCCGCAGTTGTGTCTGCATGTGATAGCACTAGACCCGGGAGCTTTTTGATAAGTTCCGCTAACTTACTAGCTGCTTCACTACAGAACTATAAAACACATGATCTACCGTCACATAGCGTCCTATCCGATAGATGAATTCTAAATCAACGACGTTTTTAGTAGTAGTAGTAGTAGCATTTCCGTATAGCTTGAGTAAGGTATTACAAACCACCTCTATTCCCCAGACAGATAAACTCTCAGCTGTCCCAAACAACGCGTGGATACAGCTCACGTGCAGCCACGGAGTCGCAACCTCGTGCAAAGCAAGACCACAAGTTTTAATAGAGATCTCTTTTAAGATGTACAAACGCAGGCAGACGCATTACTTAACCAGCCTTGTCAAGAGCCAAGCAAAGCAGCCATGTAAATGCTATCAAACGCCCAGCCTCGACCAATGACTATCTATGCATGTATGCTGTCCCCGTCCCCGTTCGCCATGTCGCTTTTTCGCTCTCCTCTGACAAAGGAAACCTCACCCCCTTTCTCTCTCCGCCCCTCCCCATCTTCCGAATATCCGCTACTCGTCTCCATCGCTATTCACCCCTCGTTTACGTATTACTCAGCATTCGCTGCTCATCTTTACCAATATTGCCGCTCCGCATCGCCGAATCAAGCACCACCTACTTCTACTGAGCCGGTCCCGGAGCCGGCCCTTCAGCCAACGGAGCATATCCGTATCCCGCCATGCCCTGGGGAGGCACCAGTCCATGAGGCTGGAGAGGGATGGTCTGCGTCTGACCCGGCATGGCGAGACCGGATACGGCCATCGGCGGGGGCGGCACAGGCACCGGGGTGCCGCCGGCCGAATTCGGATCCAAGGTAGGCGTGCTTGCGCCACTGCCATTCATGAGCCCTCCGGCGGCCTTCTCTGCCTTCTTGCTGGCCAGTGTGTTGCGGCGTTTCTCCACTGCGCCTTGCATCTCGCCCGAAGCCCATCGCCCTGTGAAAGTTAGAATCAGACGGTATGGCATTATTCGCTCGCATCTGTGATGGAGAAGGCGGCGCTGTGTGGTGTCCTTCCTCCTCTTCGCGACGCACACTGCATTCCAAGCAGTAGAAAAACAAAAAAAATCAACTCACGTCTCATCGACCAACTCATCTTTTCCGACTTGCTCATCTCGGCATACGGCTTGTCGTCCAAGCTAGCAGCACTCACAGCCGCCCGTCCCTGCCCCGGATCCTGCTTGCCACCGCGGCTACCTTTGCCCGTCCCCTTCGGGTTCGGCGCAATGTTGGCCGGCGTGCTGGCCCGCGACGAAGCCTGCGAGGAAGCCCCATGGTTAGTAAGCTTAATCTTAGTGATCGGCTTCTTGACAGCCGGCGGAGCAGCCGGCGGCGGCGGATTGCCACCCTGAGGAAACGACAGTGCCGCGTTGAACGTGTGCATGAACGGTGCAGGCGCCGGAGCAAGAGCGGGCGGCGGATGGCCGTACACGAGCGTCGGTGCTTGCAGGATGCCACCCGGCTGCGGCGCGATAATGGGCGGAGCAACTGGCGCAGGGGCGACCGCCGGCTGGATGGGGGCTGCAGGAGGAGGGACCAACGAAGTCGGTTCGCTCGTCGTTGCTGGCTTCCGGGGATTCCGCTTCTTCGGCTCGAGACCTTCAAATTTGGGCAGGACGACGCCGCGTGTAGCGCGCTTGCCGGGTCTCGGTTCCAGACTAGGGTCGTTCTCGAGAGCAAAATTCCGCTTGCGCTTTTCCCGCAGCGAATACAGTGACTCGGTTGTCTCTTCGGTGTTGACAGTGGCGGCAGACGATGCGGTCGACGGCCTCGACTCTTGATGGCTGTCAACAGACCGGTTGCTGTAGAACGACGAGCCTGCAATCTCCGCCTGCTGGCCCTTGGCGTTCGACTGGCGCTTGTCGTTCTCGGCCTGCGCAGGGGCTGGGGGTTGCGCGGCAGGTTGCTGCTCGTGCTCGGAATCGTCGTCGCTCTGGTTTCCGGCTTGTGAGTTGGACGGGGCCTCCTCGGTTGCATTGGGTTGTCGGCCGCCGCGGAAGCCGCCACGGAAGCCACCACGTCGTCGTCGGACAACGGGTTCCGGAGCACTCGTTGAGGCCTCTGCATTCTCTGGGGCATCGCCATCGTCCCCGTTCAGGCCGCCGAAACCCTTGCGCCGACCGCCACGTCGGCCGGTGCCGGTCGAGACGGTACCAACAGGGGTACCAGACCGGCTGGGCTCCTTACTCTGGTCAGATAAATACCGAGGTTTCCGAATCCTCTTGCCGTCGACGACGTTCTGCTCCGTCAGCTCGGCACCCTTTTCCGTCTTCTTCCTCTCGCGAAGCCGGTTGTCTGCCGTCTCCCAGCGTTGTTCCTCGGGGTTCTGCCGGCCAACCAGCAGAGGATGCGGATTATACTTGAATCCGTATGCGTTGGCCATGATCTTGTCCTGTTCCTTTTGGTGCTCAAGAATCGGGTCGTCCACGTAAGGCTTGACGGCCCGGGCACCCCGAACCTCGAATGTCGGGGGGCCCTTGATGGGTTCATCAAAATGCCGGCGCCAGGGACTCGGCTCGTCGGACTTTTGCCGTCTCTCCCAGTTGACCACGGCCTTGTCGTTCGCGAGACGTCGTTTGGCGGTTTCCTCGTCGTCGGTGATCTTTCTCAGCTCGTGCCATTCCTTCTCGATGACAGCGAGGGCCTCAGTGGCTGCAGCACAGACCTTGTACAGGGCTGTATCGTCCATGGACTGGTGGTTTTCAAGGATGTCGGTGATTTCCTGCGGATCCCGGACCTTGGGGAAGGACCACTGCTTGCTGGGATTCCGAGTGGTCTCGATAGGCTCCCCGGTGGTAACGGTCTTTGGACGCCCGTAGACTTCTTCAGCATCCGGCTCGTCTTCACCATCGCCGTCAGGTTCCCCTGCCGGCTCGTCCTCGTCCATTGGCGGGGGTGAGGGCGCGGTCACGGGATCGGGGCGCGCCCCTGGTCGCGTGGCTTGTTGCTCCGTTTGCGCGCTCCCTGTCGAGCCGCCATCGGCTGGGGAATCTAGCGCTGTTTGCTTCATGTAGCTGTTGTACTTCTTGACACACTCATTGAAGAATTCGCGCATGGAAAGTTGAGGCTTGGACCCCAACCGCTTCCACTCCTGATGGTAGAGTTTGCCGAGCTGTCCGAGATTCAGTGGCCGACGACCGTCCCACAAGAGGTCTGTCGAAGCGGCGTCCACGGGCGAGGGGGTTAGTGCAGGCGTTAAAACATCGCTTTTCATCATTTTGTCCGGATGGACCCACTCGGTGAAAGGGCCTGGGTGGAGGACGTCTTCCTTCTCGTACGGGGTCAACCCGAGTTCGCTGCCAAATGGAGTAGGAATCCGATAAACCCTTTCAAGTTCTCGGAGACGAACAAGTTGCGTCGAGCGCGTGGTTTGCCCTAAAGGGGCCGGTGGTGTGGTTGTCGCATCTGCCGAGTCCTGAGATCCGGGGAGAACGGTGGTGGGAGGTTTAGATGGCGCAGGCGATGTGGTGTCAGCCACACGTGAAAGGGAAGAAAGCTTCTTATCGTTCTCCAAATTGTCCTCTTTGCGTGCAGATTGAGTTTGCGCTAGCACTTCTGATGTGGGTGGGATAATCGAATTCTGTTGCTCAGGCGCACTTTTAGTATCTGGCGTGGGCGTTTGAACGCTCAACGCTAGCTCCGCGACCGGTTCGGTTTTTGGTGGGTTTGTGTTAGTACCGGACTCTTGAGCCGATTCCAGGTCTTGGGTTGGCGGGATCTTTGCTGCATCGCTGTGGGTTGCTTCTGGTTGATTTGGCTCAGCCTTGTGGGAGTCATCAGGGTGTCCAGGCTCGGTACTGCGAAGAGGCAGCGAAACCTTGGTAGGAGAAAGATGCGTGGTTTCCACCGTTGATTCATCCAAAAGGTCCTTGTCAATCGGTACCTCGCCCTCAGATGCAAGCGACACGGCTTGTTCGACCAGGGGTAGTACTTGAGGTTGGGGTGTCGTGGGTTCTGGCTCTGGCTGTGCCTGGGCACCATCACTCCCATCCGACGTTGAAGGCCGCGACTCGGACTCGGAAAACGATTGATCGCTAAGTGATTCTTCTGATCCTTCGACAAGTCCATTCATAGGAAGTCCGACGAGGATGGTGTCCTGAACCTCATCAGAGGGCTGGTCGACGTGGAACGTGTCGATATGGGTGCTGATCTTTGATTGTGTCCGTCGACGCGACAGACCTCCGCGAGTGGCAGCCGGCGACTTGTCTGCGCGTCGCCGTCTCTGAGTGCCGGTGAGGGGACTGAAATGCTCGCTGCCGTCGTCGGGCACATCATGAGACCGCTTCTTCTTACGACCCCGCGCGCTCGGAGTGCCGGCAGACCTTGCGCCAACAGCGGATTTGGCGGCCGTGGCGAGAAGATCATCGTCGATCTGTTCCTGGGCGTAGTCTATCTTGGCACGCTTCCGGAGGGAGTGGCCACCCTTGGAATGGCCTTCGTCGTCCGGAGTGCCGTCGAGAGACATTTCAAACGTCCTCGCCCTCTTACGGGTTGGGTGCCCGACGCCGGCCATGGCATTGCCGGCACCCGATGGAGAATCAAATGGGAGAGATGTCGTGAATGTGGCACTTCTCGCGGGTTTCTCGGTGCGAGGAGTAGTGCGGAACGATGAATCCGAGGTGGGAGAGGTGGTCCGCTGGCCGTTGTGAGTTGGGTGAGAAGGCCTGGACTTGCCACCTCGCACCGGCGCCGTGTTGGGCGCGCGCTGGGCAAAGGGCAAGCCAGAGGCGACAGCGGCGGAAGGGAGGGGGGTGCTGGGATTGGGGGAGTCTGGATGGATGAGATCTGAGGGGGAATGGAGAGATGAGGGCGTGGCCGACGATTGCGAGTCGACTGAGTGGGAGTGAGACGGTAATGAGCCACGCTTCTTTGTCGCGCGCCCGCGCACCCGTCCTCGCTCCATCTGGTGTAATTCAATTAGCACGCTGTGACCGGGGCCCTCGACAGCCGGCACACGATGGCTTTGAATGCAGAGAGTAGGGGCTGTGATGAGGTCGGCGGTGTTGTCACGGCTATGCCGCGGGGAGGGTGTCTGAGAGGACACTGGTGAGGCGAAAAAACGGGAGGCGCACTAACCATCCAACGTGTCAGGGTCAGATCCGCACCTGAGTCTGTAGGCCAAACCGAGCCTGTCAACGCCGCGCGCCACGCTCGCAAGGGGATATAAAACACGCCAAAAGATGGGTAAACACACTCGCCCGACGTGTGTACGGCTCCTACAGATGGCGCAGAGCCGGACAGACGACGCAGCTGGGGGATATCTGGGCCGGAAAACCGGGATCTGGCGTGTAGACTGTCGATTTCTTCTCACGTCAATTTTGGAGTCCCCAATAAGCCACAGCCAATGACAACACGCCGCCCTTCTATCCGCCCAGCCCCACATCCCCAAGCCCGAGCTTTCCATTTGACAAAAAAATGGGTACAGCGAAACCATCTGACGTTTGGGCTCTCGCTAACTCACCGCAGTAATCAAGCGGCGGTATCAGGACGTGTTCTCGAGGAGACCGAACGTTCAGTCACACGAATCCCCATGTCGAATCAAGATGCAAATCTTGGGCTAGCAGTTGAGTACGTAGAGAGTATCTTTGATGGACACTAGAATTTAAATTCGCCAGTTGGGACACTGCAGCAGCTGCAGGCATTGCAACTACAGTGTACCGATTTATTTGTCACACGTTAGTGCTGCAGGCCAGGTATAGACCGCCTGAGCCAATCCGGTGATGCAAGCTCCCACCCCCTTCAATCGCGTCGGGACTCCCTCCGAAACAGCGGCACTCTTGCCCGGCAACGCGAATCTTTGTGCTCAACTCGTAGCTTCCTGCATTGAATTACGCTACCTCGGCACCTCTCCACCCCCCCGAACCTTTTGCGAAAGTAGAGGTCACGATCTCAGTCGCGGTCTCAGTCAATCGAGGAGTCGATCTCGCTCCAACCCCACCTCAGTCCACCCGGTCGCGACAATGGCGAGCAAGCGGACGAAGGCAGTGCCGACCGACGACGAGCTCGGCGAGCTCTTCGAGGGCATTGGCGACGACACGGCCATCAAGAAGACAGCCACCAAGCCCAAGCCCGGGGCCAAGGGCAAGCCCGATGCCGACGAGCAGGACATCCTAGCCGAGCTCGAGAACCAGCTGGGCGAGAAGGCCCCTTCGCGGCCACACACGCCGCGCATCCGCGAGACGGCACCCAAAGCATCCCCGGCCAAGCGATCCTCGACGAACACGCCCCCTCCTGGCCTCGATGCCGCCGGACTCGCGCGCAAGTCGGTCGAGAGCACCCGATCCTACCACGCCAGCTTCACCCCGAGCGCGACGAGCTCCGAGCCACAAGAGACGGAGAAGAAGGCAGACCCGGCTCCCGCTGCGAGCGGCGGTAGCTGGTGGGGCGGTTTGCTGTCGACGGCGACGGCTGCGATGAAGCAGGCGGAGGTGGTGGTCAAGGAGATCCAGCAGAACGAGGAGGCCAAAAAGTGGGCGGACCAAGTCCGCGGCAACGTTGGTGCGCTGCGAGGTCTAGGTATGTTGAGACCTGCAATCGATGGATGGGGGACTGTTATAAAAATGGCATCATCAGCTAACTTGGTTTCACTCCAGGCGACGAGCTTCGGCACCGGGCACTCCCAACCTTTACCAACATCCTCCACACGCTCGCCCCGCCCATCTCATCCCATGAGCGTCTGCTCATCCACATAACCCACGATCTGGTCGGCTATCCGTCGCTCGATCCGCTCGTGCACGGCGTCTTCAGCCGTGTGATGGCCCAGGTCGAGGGAGGCGATCTGCTCGTGATCCAGCGCGGTCAGGAGGCGACCGCGGCCCAGTCGGCCGCCGGCTGGCGTGATGGTCCGTGGTGGCGCCAGTCCGACACGCCCCGCGATCTCGGCCTGATCAAGGGTCTGGTCGAGGGCACCAAGCTCTGCCGTGCCAGCGCCGAGGGCTATGCCACGGACTACTTCTCAGCCCACGGTGGTGTCGAGGCTGCCCGGCAGCGGGCCGTGCAGCCGCTGAGCGAGACGAACCCCGTCCGCAGCTCGGATCTGTTCCTCTCGGTGCAGGCCATCGTCGTCGAGGCGGACAAGACGCTGTTCGCTGGTACCACGGCCACGGAGAAGGAGAAGGAGGCCTCGCCGGTGCATGAGGAGAGTGTCGGTGATGAGCAGGTCTGCTTTGCTGTCTTTATTCTCGATCCTGTTCACGAGATCCAGTATTCGGCCGTCAGCCAGGCCATCCCGGCCAAGTGGATCCGCTGGCTCGATGCCGTCGCTGCCCCGCTGACGCCGGCCAGCGGCGCCGAGGAGAGCTATGAGACTGAGTTCGAGCGGGTGCCTGAGGAGATCCGCGAGATCGTCGAGGGCGGTGGCGTGGATCCTCGTGAGTGGGTGTCGGAATGGGTTGAGGAAGTCCTGGGTTTGTCGATTGGTGTCGTCGCCCAGCGATATGTGGCGAGGCGGATGGGTGTTGGTGAGGGTGGTCTCGGAAAGGGCAAGCAGAAGATGGAGAGTGTGTTGGAGGATGGAGGGGGCGAGGCGGCCCGAGCTGGTCTCATTTGAGGTGCACGCAAGTTGGATTTCTCATTCGTGTTTCCAGTGTAGTCGGTGTGCAGGCGTTGAGTGTTTGCATTGTTGAGAGAAGGTAGTGCTGTGCCATTAAAGCACCGAATTGACTGCTTTTATTCGTGTCACTTTCACATGATTCGTAGCCTCGATCGTAGTCAGGGCAAAGCTAGTTGCGCACCGCACCGACCACAATTACTCGACACACTACTTCCGTAAAACTCTAGGTCTAACTGTGGCTATCTTTAGATGCTTGCTTTAGCCCGGCACCAAAATATGGGTACCGCATAGTTCAAAGGTAGTTGAGTCTCCGGAAGTGCCGACCGCAATCCATCCCAAAACTCTCCCGTGACGTCGTGGTGCACCTTCAGCTCAACCACGCTATCAATGGCTGAGGTCTTGGCGAGGGGTCAATAATTCAGGGGTTGAGGGGAGGGGGGACCACTGCAAACCCTCCGGCTCTTCAGTTCAGTTGCCCGTGCATTGGTTTCGAGACAATAAATGCAACTAGAAAGAGGGATCCAATCCTTCGATTCTTCTTCAGGAAACTGTTTGGATCATGTTTCGATAATCCGTGGCTGTGCTGTTGGCTGCTGGAGGGGAATGTGTTGCCGGATGGGGAATGGTGAGCGAGAGGCTAAAAACTGGCGTTCGCCTGTCTTGGCTTGCGCTCTCTGGGATGTTTCGCGTCTGAGGATGTCTGGGCGGGGACCAGATGGGAGGGGGATATAAAAGGTTGGGACTTCGTGCAGATGGAATCTTGAGTTTCCCATTGATGTTGGATCCTATTGTCTGGTTTCTGGATTTCCTCCGCCCACAACGTCTTTGTCTCTTCGGACTGATATCGACTCGCAATCTCGTGATCTGCTAGTTGTTCGTGATTAGTCTGAACTCTTCACGACCTTCAGCTTCCGTCCTCCCCCCTCGAGGTTCAAAAGAAAAAAAATGGGCAAACTAAGCCAGCTCTTCGGCATCCACAAGAAGCCGTCCCCCGACGCGGCATCCCTCCCAACCCTCTCCACCGAGCTCGTCCTCTCCCCCGAGCCATGGCAAGGCAACCTCCCGTGTGTCCACGGCCCAACCGACGGGTGTAACCGCCACAACCCATCCCGCGAGGCCATCTTCTTCGACCCGCTCCTCTTCCCGGCCTCTTCACCCGCAAAACCGTCAGGCAACCACAAACCCAACGGGCACTACGACAAAAACCCCATCACCATCTCCTCCTCCCTCCCCCGCACCCCCGAGGCCGGCTGTCTCGCCCCCCTCCCACGCGTGCACAAGTCCGTACCCTACACCCTCCCCTTCTATCACGTCCACGCCATCATGTCCCAACTCCGGTCCGACACATCCCCTTCGGAGTCATCCCTCTCCGCGCTCGCATGCGAAGCCACCACCGGCTCCAACCCCTCCCTATCCTGGACCGCCCGCTGCGTCGTCGACAACCACAACAGCACCTCGGTCGACGACGCCACCCTCCTAGTCGAGTATGCCCTCGCCTTCACCGTCGAGGCAGACCTCGGCTCCTGGAACGAGAGCGTCGCGCACGGCCGCGCCGTGGCCAAGGCCATGCTGATCGGCAGCGGGTACCGGGACTTCACGCCGTGTCGCCACTTCACGCTCTCGTTCAAGTCGCACCGCGGCGAGGGCAAGAACCACGTGCGTTCTGCGGGGGTGAGTTTCTCGCGCAGGGTGGTGGGTCCCAACGGCAAGGCGGAGGAGAGCAAGGAGGAGTGGCGGTCGGAGGAGGATACGGTGGCCGAGCCGACGTACTGCGCGAGCTGCTGGACTGACACGTACATCTCGTTTCGTTTGGTGGGGAATGTGGTGATTGTTAGTATCCAGGTGTATAAGGACCTCGGGGCCGGCGCGCACCCGGCTGATCCGAAGTGGTTGACGGCGGCGAGGGGGGTTGATATCCAGAGGGGCCCGGCCGAGTTTGGGAGGATGAGGATGGTGTTTCTGGAGGCTGACCAGGAAGAGGGGCAATAGGGTGGCTTGCCAAGATATGAGAACAAAACGAGGCAGTTTCGAGAATCCGGAATCGTAGACGTCTTCTCCTATCTCCGATTCCTGAGTTATGGTGTAGCTGGCAAGCTTAGTACTGAGATAATCTGCGTCAAGGATCAGCAAACGGTGCGTTTCTTAGCACACGACTTAGGGTACCTGAAGCTTTTTTCGGATATGAGTTTGAACCTGTATCGAGCCGGTAACGCAGGTCCCTCATTTCTTCCACCCAGCAAACTTCAAGTTCCAATTGCCTGAGCCAAACTCCTGAAGGAACCACGCCGCATAGCGCCATAATTCCCCATCGACACGCGAATCACGGTAGGATTTCCACCGGTTGGCCCCGGCTCGCAGCAACTTATCGACAAGATCCGCGTTCCGCATTTCTATCGCCAGACCAAGCGGCGTCATTCCGTTCGCGGCAACGAAGTTGTCGGTCTCGCGGCAGCCGTAGGTTCTGATGAGCCAAACAAGGATCTTTGTGACGGCTTCATGAACGGTATAGGTATATCCCCCTTCAGACGATTTCGTCGACAGGTTGACCGGCCAGCTGTTTTGAGAAAAACATTCCCGTAGACCCTCTCCAGCGTCGACCATGCTTTGAATTATAGAGTCGGTGTTACCTTCCCACGGAACTGTGATTTCCAACGGTATGGAACATAAACGGATGTTCGACCTGTCGCAATGACAAGGAAACTGAATGTCAACCCCATGCGACTTTGAGGAGCTCATAGCCGTGCCTGCAGTCTTTCTGTATGGCCCTGACGATAGGTTGTATTTCGGAAGCCGAATACCCAGGTGTCGCAGCACCGGCTTTGAGTAGCTTCAGCAAAACGGAATTAGCAGAATCCGCTCGAGAAAAAATCCTTTCAATGAAGATCTTCAATGAGGTAAGGACATTGTTGGAGTATCCAATGTTTTCCAATGTTTCCATATCGGCGAAGCTCCTAGTCGAAGGAGAATATCAACACCCCGTGGGGCCTCGGCAAGTTGTTCGAACATAATCTCTCCAAGTCTGTCACTGTGACATGAGAGTGCCGAGATTATCGGTTCAGAGAGACCTGAGAAATACTCGAGGATCCGAAAGCGATCATCCGAGTCGGGAGTCTCTGCCTCACAGAGAAGCTTGTGTAACAAACGAGTATGATCGTGTGATATGGCCCAGTCGAGAACCGAAAGCGGGGGATTAGTTTTCTTCAAGTCCTATGGAAAGACTAGACCCGGAGCGTTCTCCGCGAGAAGTCTGAGGAACATGGTATGCAGGCCGAGCTCATCTTCTTTATCCGGAGATGGTCGTGCCGTATGATGCCACCAGTATGTTTTGGCATACTTGGAGAACGGCGTCGGTCCTTCATCCAGCCCTTGGGATACTCTTCCAAGGCTTTCTATCACGGCCGACATATCGAACTTGTTTGAAGACCTCGACGGATCTCGCCGAGTCTGGACATGGAAAGCCAGTTAGCTGCTGCAAATTGCTGGTGGAGAATGCGGTTTTCCGGGGGGTTATCTTGAACTTTTACCTTTCGCTGTTGAAACGCCGAAACTGCGCGAAACACGACGCTGGACCGCGATGCATTGGCCGCGATGCCTTGAATCGAGGCTTGGTCCATCACAATTGATGATTTCCGCGCCAGTCGTTGGTCGAACTGCTCATAGTGAAGCGCCGTGAGACACGTATATCCCATGATGAAGTCTGCATGGTCGAGAGTAAATTTGAATTCTTGGTTCCTAAGTTGGGTGCCAGATTCTGGTGATCCTTGTCAAAATCCACGCAAGCGGGCTTCTTTCATATGAGGGACGCCTACCTCGGAGCAGTTCTGGACTGGGTGTAAGGTGTTGGAGAACGCTGTGATGGATGAAATGGACAGTGTTGTCCTGTTCGTCGATTTCCAGTAAACCGCCGCCGTATCTGTAAACCGCAGCCACTGCATCCAAGGGAATGGCTGAGGCATCCCACTTCGTGACTCCCGGTTTCACGTTCAGCGCTACTCGGAGTTCGTTTATTTCGAGGGGTCTGGTTCGAAGGGCCGCGGCAACGAGCTCGAAAATTCTTCCCTTGTAGCGCTTGTCTCTGATGGTCTCTAGTGCCCGTTCAAAAGATAGAGATAGGTTTTCTGGTAAGTGGTCAAGGAAGTTGACAATGTCGACAAGCCCTGGCGCTGTTTCTTGATACAGCGGAAACAGCGCGTCCATTTGCAGGACAACCCACAGATACATTCCCTGCGCCCCAGCCACAAAAGCGTCCCGAATAAGCCGACGCACTTCGGTGCTTATCTGAGTCCTGCTAACGAGTTCCGCTTCGATGAAGTCTTCTAGCTCTTTATCTTTTTGTGGCGATGTCATGGAGACTTCTTGAACACTCCAGAGGGTGGAGCAGACGACCTGTCGAGCCACAGAGTCGAATCTAGCGGCCGAGCATATATGGGTGTGGAATGAGTTTTGTAATTGTCGGAGGGCCTTAACTGTCTCTTGGCAGGTCTTATGATCGAGCTCGTCCAACGCGTCGATAACAACATAATAATGCCGGTCCTTGGGGAAATATCGGGTGAGGTACTTCACTACGGACTCCGCGTCGTTCGGCTGGGCTGCGAAGAAGGCCTTGTGTCGTTTGATCGCTGGATGTGTCGCTGGCAGTGCGAGAGATTTGATAAATTGATGGGCGATGCTGCCAAAGATGTCGTGAGGTTGTGGGGGACTCTGGTTCTGTAACTGACAGAATATGGCAGAGACACCGTATGGCGAGTTTTGCGCCGGCGAGTCGTCGCCTGGCTGTTCTTGACCCTGCACAGATACGGCAGAGAGGAGCTCCGCAAAGATATTGGTCATCGCGACTGTCTTTCCGCTCCCGATGCTCCCGTAGACCAGTAGTGTCGATGAAATCGAGCAATCCCTCCATGATTTGTACTTCTCTTCATTCCGGAGCCATTCGACGGTCCCCTTCCTCCGTTCGCGCCGCCAGGTCCGCTCAAATTCGTCTTGACGCGGCGATAGCTTGGATAGGACATCTAAGCGGCGATCTTCTGCTTCCCTCTGCTTGGAGCTTGTCCAAAATGATGAGAGACCTTTGTTGACCGTCGCAATGGCCGTTCTGGCCTCGGCGTCCTCCTTCTCGTTCAGGCAAGCAAGCTTCTCCCCGATAAATCTGGACCAAACCCCAAGGCGCTCCTCGAATGCTCTGAACTCTTTATCCGTTCCAATACTCGTTGCAAACTGGGACAAGAAATGCCGTTTCTCGAACCGAACGATGGTCCGACACAGGTCGACTATCACGAGGAGATACTCGCAAATATACTCTCTCAACTCCTCGTCGCGCGGGAACAGTGCAACCCGATCTCGCTGGATGGTCGATGAGCGTCCGAGTTTCATCAGCAAGAGCGACACCTTGTCGAAATACGAGAGATATCCCGTCGCAACCTCCAAGGACAATCGCACAACCGCCCAAACGCCGCTGGCGAGGAGATTTTGGGACCCAGCAATGACGATGTCACCTGCCCTGACGAAGATTTGAATGGTCGAGTAAACCAACGAGACGTGTGCCGAATGGCTTCCAAGCGGTTCCATGAAGGCGGGACCCATCGTGATTGACTTCCTCGGTGAGACGAATGACGTCGATCTCGGTTGGCGGAGAGCGGGTTTGCCATGTTTTGAAGGCGGGTCGATGTTTGCCGTCTAGCTCCGACCCGAATTCCGAGATGGCCTGCCCAAGCCTGACATCGGCCGGTAACGTTGAGGGTGAAGCGGCTTGCTGGGCAACCAAAGCCATCATGGGCGCTGTGGGAGTGAGATCATCCGGAGCGTCAGGGCAAGTTGCGATATTTGATGCCCCTAGGCAAATGTTTGAGCCGTCGTCTTTGTTGTCGCGTCGGAACGGGTGGCCGGTGTGGTGGTATCGTATGAGGTTACTGATGATGGAACTGGCCTGCCGTTCTGCCTGGCGAGGCTCTTCTCACAGTCCGATGGTACTGCTGAGATGCGCCGTTTGTGGCTGTGTTGAATGTCGGGGCTGGAGCTTGTCAAGCTGCTGGGGACGAGGGCAGAGGGGTACAGCTGCAAGACGGTGTCTTGCGCCGTTCCTGGTGGCGTCCAATCCCCAGTTACCTAGCACCTCCATTTCGAAGGCAGGCGGGGTTGATGTTGGCAGAGTATGGAAAAGAAGAAGTTGATGGACATGTCCCACAAGCGGAACAGAACTTCGAGTCAGGTGTGAAATTTAGAAGTTTGTAATCTGAGCGTGTGGACAATCGCAAGATGTTCTTGCCGTAGATCTATATGGCTGACCCAACGCCATTCATCCTGCATCAATGCTTGCACTTTCCTAACGCTGAACAAAGAATTCCTTCAGTGATCTGGTTCTGGCGGGCTTTAGGCTACTTTGGGGCCGACCCTGCTTTATCGGCTATGGCTGTGTATGCTCGCCTGTAATAACGCTCTTCCTGTTAGACAGGACATTGCGAGAAGCTTCCTTGGCGGCATCAAACAATTGCTTGGCTTCCGGATTGTCGAGCTTGGATTCCTGTTCTTCTTCTGCGTCGCTACACATCTTTATTAGCAAACTTGACACACCGTTGACAGCACTGGAGGTAGAGTTCTATCTCACATTGAAGTCAGTTGTGCCAGAAAAATGACTGCTTTGGAACCAGCAGCGATCAGGTCCTCGTACTGCGAGAGCACATCGAGGTCGATTCGCGAATCGGCCACGCCAACCTCGGGCTCGATCTTTTCCAACTGTGTGACAATCTTGTCCATAGCGTCGTTACATGGGTCGCAGACATCCACGACGGCGTCCAACAGCTTTTGAGACAAGGACCCGGCCTCTTCTAGGAGCTGCAGCAGCCCTCCGGAATGGAAGGCGAACTGCTGCAACCTGATCTGGATGAAGCGAAGGTTGTCGATGGCGGGGTTCTCTGCCCCGCTCACGGTGACGAGGGCGGATTCGACACTGGACTGGGCTGAGTTTGCTTTCTGCAACAAGTCGGTACATGACGACTGGGCTTCGTCGGCCGATCGAGAGCCCATTTTGTAAGTTGTGAATCCGGATTGAGCTTGGCGGATGTCTCCGTGAAGTGTAGGCTCTGATGAAGTTGAGTCGGAGAAAAGGCAAGAAATACAGGGAAGCGGGGTCCACATGCGGCGTGGGGGTTGAAGAGAGGTGTCACTGTGACTAACCCGATTCAGATATGCTGAGTCTTCATTCAACCTCATGTCTTGGCTGGGAACCCTACATCGAATAGTTGTCTCTGCATCGACGAAGAGTTATGGGTTTAAGGTTGTTGAAACACCCGTGGACATAGCGCGGGGACTGGTTCCAAAGCCTCTTCATGAACTCAAACCTGGGCCTGAGATGGAGATTGACCTTCCTGTACTTGGGCTCAAGGCACAAAAGGAAGAGGGAGCCGTAGGTTATTTTCCGGTAATGAAAGTTTTCCGGTGACTAAAGTTCTCTGGGGGAGAGCCACTACTTTTGTGGAAAGCTCTTGCCGCCTTACAACTTGGACCTTACCAAACTGCCTCCTGGGCAGAGCCCTGTGACTCAGCTTCCAGACTAAAGAGACCTCATAAATACCCTTCAGTTTCTACCAATGTAAAGCTTACTTGACAGCCGTGTCTCGTTCATCAGCACCCACCAAAATCCTATTTGTCGTCGAGTCCATGACAGAACTGGTACAATTCACGGTTCTTAGAATTTAGATGTAACGATATCGGGATATCACAACCCCAGGATTCATATGTCGTCCGCCCATAAATGGAAATAGTCTGGAAACATGGAGACCAAAAATGAAAGTAGATCAAAATGATCGAAATGCATGAACCAACACTGGTGGAATTCATTCTTAACACGTGAAATCACCTACCTAAATATACCGATCCCGTCCTATTTACCCCGATCCGCCCTACGGTTCCAGATCTGAGCCCGGACGAACACCAAATTCCGGAACAACCAAAAGAAGACGGAATCTTCACCTGCCTAGGAGAGACCGGAATCTAGCCAGTTTTATTACCAGCACATCAACTGCAACCCATCTTCCCCGGCCTTTCATCTATCGCAGCGCCATCGAGCGTGTGCTTGATCATCTCAAGACACACACCATCAATCCCACGAACCCAGGTGACCAGCTCCCCAGATTACATTTTACCCGGTCCCGCACCCATTCGGTGCCGGCACACATCTACGCTCCATAATCGGTAGGCCAGCCGAAAGGGGACAGACAAACCCGCGCAGGCTGGCTGGCACCGACCAGCCGGGGATGACCTGGCAGGACCGCTGCAATTTGTCTCGTTGGAATACTCCGCGTCATACAATATCTCAATATCAACCCCACAAAATGGCTCCCCCTCCGAACCCAATCTTGGCAACTTAGCCTATATCTTGAGCCGTCCTCCGGTTTATAGCTAGATGGGTTAGTATCTGACATATATGTGTGACCGATATCCAGGTTCGTCGCACACGATGAGAGAGAATTGCTGAGGCCAAAAGTTCAACACCAATTTCTCGCTCGTACAAATTTTGTAGGTACTGAGCATCGCGACGGACGAGGCCGTTGGTCCCTCCTAACCTCCGCCCGCACGGCTCCTCATCTCCAGTATCACACAACCACTCGTGGCTACAGCCAAGATGCTCTCCTCAATAGCAACTCTCCTCCCCTCCTTTTTCCTCGCCACAACCGTCGCCTCCCCCATCTCTCACGACTCCCACCACCGCCTCCAAGAACGAGGGACATGGGGCGAATCCCGCTACTGCAAGCCCAACAACGGCCTCTGCTACCTCCAGCTCACGCCCACGGGCTTCCCCAACATCCCAACCTACCGCATCGCCATCCCCGACTCGGCCTCGTCGTCCTCGGCCTTCGACGCCATCCTGGAAACCGTCACGCCCGTGGCCCTAGGCTGGACGGGCTGGGCCTGGGGCGGCACGATGCTCAACAATCCGCTGACGGTCGTCTGGCCAAACGGTAACTCGGCAACGGCCACGGTGCGATGGGCCACGTATGTTTTCCCTCGCCTGCCTACCACCCTCCCCCCCTTCCCCCGAAAAAAAAAGAAAATCGAAAAACAAAAATAAAAAATTGAATACTAACAAAACGACCAAAAAAAGAGGAAAAACCCTCCCACAACCCTACTCAGGCGCAACCTTCAAGCTCCTCTCCTCCTCCAAGAACTCAACCCACTGGACCGCCGAGGTCGCCTGCACAGGCTGCACGCGCTGGGGCAGCTCCGGCCAGATCCGACCCGACAGCACCAATTCTTTTTCATGGGCCGTGGGCGACAGGGGGTCCGTCTCGAACCCGTCCAGCTCGTCGAGCAGCTTCAAGGAGCACATCAACAACGGCGCGCTGTCGACGGGCGCGCTGACCAAGTACGGAAAGAATACGGCTAGTGCGTTTCAGGCGCATTATAGCTCTGGCAAGGGGACTTGATTACCATCAAAGGCAGGGAGGGGAAGGAGGAAAGGAATGAGGGTGTTGAATATGGTTGGTTCGTTGGTCGGTTGGGGGTGATGATGGAAGTAGTGTATATATATATCCGCTTGAAGCCTTGAAGGGGGGGCTGTGATATTTAGACCAATAGAGGATTTTTGTCGAGGCAGTATTGAAGGATTTCTGATAGGCAGCAATTGCGGCATTGTTGTTGAAACCTTGGAGCAAAGGGAGAGTGGGATTTTGGGAGGTGTGTTAATGGAGGATGAGGAATTCTGGAGGCCATGATGGGCTGGCAGTTCCTGGGTTTGAACCCGACACCTCGACGACGGTGAATGTTGACTGAGATGGTTCCCGAATAGTGAAGTCGCCTCATCTTAAGCTGGAGATCTGGGCACCTACCTTGTCAGTAAATATCGCACGAGGTTATACCAAGGATGTTCGAGGTCTTCCCATCGTGCGCAGTGAAAATGGAGGCCCTCTCTCCTGCATATCCAGGACTTTTTTCTAACAGCTCTCACGCACAGATGACCTACCATATATGCCGGGCTCCCGGCACCACTCGACACATTAGCCTCAGACACACGTAAAGCATCCGCCAAGCATTACGATTAAAAGGCACTTAGACCTGATGCTAGTCTATCCACAGTGGTCAAGCGACCCCTGATAACAATATACCTCGCTATATTTTCCTGTCCGATACATGACCTCATTCCCATAACGCCCGTGATGCAGAGTTCCCAACACGTTATCCACGTAGACACCACATCAAGCAAAAGCGCCGACACTAGCCATCAGAGCAGCCCCTCCCAACAGCGCAAGATAGGCGTGCACTCGCTTCTTGCCGTAGAGCGTCTTGTAGCTCTTCTCCGACAAAAAGTCCTCAGCCAGCAGCTGAACCATGCCCGCAAAGAGCAGCAGTCCGCTTGAGATGGCGTTCATGAACCCTACCACGAGCAGCCCCGGCTGGCTCATGGGATCGTAGAAGCCATGGATAATCAGGCCGATGGCCTGCCCAAGCGGCGTCGTCGCCCCAAACGCCAGTACCATCAGCCAGGGCCTAATCGACGTCCTCGGGAAATTGATGGCTGCAATGCGAGTACCGAGAGCTAACCCTTCAAAGCATTGGTGGAACGATATGGCCACCAAGAAAACAACAAAGGCTGGGCCAGTGGCTACCGAAATAGCCATTCCGATGAAAATACTGTGGAAAAGAATGCCGGCTTCTAATAGGATCACCTGAAGCAGGAGCCGCTTCTGGTCCTCCGAGTTATGTGGTTGGGGGTGCAAATGGAGACCGGGCTCGGGCCCTGCAGGGCCCAGGTTCCGATCAAAGGAATTCGCCTTGGATGGGCCAGTACCGCTAAGCGATGACTGCAGTTCCTCCGGACTTAGTTCGAGTTCAGAGTCTTCGTCGTGTTCCTCGTTCGGAAGCGCCATCCTCCCTCTAGGCGGCATCATGGGCGTCGATCCCGGCTGCGGAGACACTCCCGTGACCAAGCGCTCAGTCGAGTCCCTATCATGAAGCGCAATATCCGCACGGCTATAGCCACGCGGTGCCGGTGGCTCGTTCCGGTCCGATCCGGCCAGTGTAGAATCCTCCTCTTCATCATCGTCCCAAATGTGGTGGGAATGGGAATGGCCGGCGCCGTGGGTCGACAGGGCAGATTCGACGGCTACCACGGCGAGGGCCGCTACCATGGCTATCAGGCCTGCGAGCGGCCTGTAGCCCTTTGTGAAGAAATGCGGCAGGCATGGGTCGGTCAAGGACGTGAAGGCGGTCGGGAGTAAGTGGACGAAGGCCGTGGCCATGAGCACGCCGGTGCCGAAGTGTTGACATATGAATAAAATGTTCTTTTGCCGTTTGCTGCCTTTGGAAAGTCGGCGGGAAAGGAGAGGAAAGGCGCAAGCTGTGAACTGGTCAGGGGAGTCGAGGCGGGGGCCAACACTGAACCTTGCGTACCTGCGGTGCTCAGCGACAGAATGAGAACGAGAGCAAAGACGTGAGCTGCGATATTGTAGTCCCCCCTCTCCCCCGAACCACATTGCGGGCGAGTCGCGGCATCGTCGCGTCTGGAGAGCTCGGCCAGAAGGAGGTGGGTGGGGATCGAGGACCACGGGTTTCCTGCGAGCACTGTGTTAGCATTGAGGAATTGGGCGTAATCGGTTGCTTGCATACCTGTATTAGACCTCTCCATTGTCGCGCACACTCAGGAGACCGATCATGGCGGTCAACAATCTGGACTGGCACGACTGGCTGAAGAATGGGCGATCTGGCGAGTTGCGGCGTCACAAACCGGGAAGATGAAGATGCGAGGGATGCAGGGATTGGAGCAGATTTCCCCCAAGATTGCCGTAGCGGCTCGGCAGGAGGCCTGGACCAGCGGCACACCAGCCCGGTGGGGCGCCCCTGCCTGCTCTGTACTCCCCAATTCTTACACAGGAATGACTGCGTGTCCAGTACCGCCGTCCGGGCCCCGTGTAGGACATTCCAATGGCATGAATCTTCCCCACTAAGCCTGCTTTGTCTACTTTAAGGATCCTCAGGGATATCATTATATCGAAAAGACCTCTGGTGAATTTCTTCCTCTGAGGAACTGGCCTAACGTAACGTAGCCATGTACGGAGGACAGAATGGTGGTTTCCATGCGGAGGAGGTACTAGGCTAACAATCACTCAGGGACTGGGATGTACAAGTACCTCTCTTGGCCGCATTCTCTTGCCGCAAGCCAAGATGTCCATCTTTTTGTTTCTCAATGCACTCTGTGACGCGTTTTCCACAGATTCGACGCGATTCAACGTTTCCGAATGATTCTCGTCGCTACTCCTATCCACCTTGCAATGACCACTTGGACAACCGCAATACCCGCGACATCCGGTCACACACATATCTCCATCATGCCGTCTTTGGCGGGGAAGCCGTTGTCCATGGAAATGCCGACGTCATGGGCGCGCCAAGGCTTCCGGTGCTGGTGTAATCTTTGGTTGTCGCTGTCCCGAAGAATACCTTTTGCACAAACGGCAACACGGAAGTGCTACAAGATCGCTTGTTAGCCCTGACTCTCCACTCGAACAAGACCAACTCACTATCCGCTGTTGTCGCAATGCCCGCCGCTGCGGATGCTCAGCCCGAGCTTGTCGCCGACGCCGAGCCAGTCATACACTGCCTTGGCAGCCGGGTACATGACAATCGCTGTCCCCTTGCTGTCGGTGAACTGGTCGCCCGTCCCCTGATCGGCCACAAGAGCCCGCGGCGCGATGGCTGCCGCGATGGTGTGGGCGTCGAAGGGCAGGTTCTCGTGGTGGTTCACAAACGTCCCGAGCTTGCTGTTGCTCCACCATCCCGCTCCTGACTTGCTGTTCTCGAGCGTCTCGTCCTGTCCGCTCAGCCCGTGGTACCGGTACGGGCCGAGACCTTGCACACCCGACGACATGGGCATCGTCACGGTTATGCGCGTGTCGAACAAGCCGGCTGCCAGAGCTGCCTTGCCCAGTCTCGAGCAGCCCGTCACTCCGACCCGGCTGGCGTCTATCTCTGGCACTGTCATGTTGATGCCGTCAAGCGTCCGATGGAAGCCCCAGGCCCACGCTGTCAAAGTTCCTGTTCATGGATTAGCTACGCCCCGAGAGACGTTGGATGTATCTACCAATGTCTCGACCGCTGTATATGTCCCAAAAAGCACCCTTCTTGGAATTGCTGTCGGGAGCCACCGAGGTGTAGTCGAATTGAGCGACGGCAATACCAGCGCTGAGGTATGGCTGATTTTGCATGCCCCCGATATTGATGACAACAGGCGCTGGCTTGGACGCCGAGGCTCCCGACGGCAGGGTAACGGTAGCTCGAAACTTTCCCGTCTTTCCGCTAGCGGTGACGGCGATGTTGACGGTAGTCCCGCTCCTGGTTGCCTCGACTTTCTCCTGGCTGTGATCCGGGTAGTAGCCGAACTGATACTCCTGCAGCATCTGCAAGATCTCGGGCTGTCGGCACTGATACCATTCCTCCTTTGTCTTGATGCGGCCCTGTCCCTTGCCCGTCATGATGTCGTTGACGAATGTCGACGAGCCACCCGCGTTGTCGGTCGTCATGTACTTGAGCGGAAGGAAAGGGTCCGGTAGGGACTTTTGAGCCGGGAACTGCTGCCATGTTGGAAACGGTGAAGGGATAGGGGCACACTGGACTGTCGAACTGCCCTGACGCTGTTCGACAATGGGCATAGCTACGGCTGGGCCAGCGAGGGCGCCGAATACGAGATGGATCGCTGTCCGCATGGTGTTCCTCGAGAATCTCCAGCTCTGGTCGATGTTACCCCTCGCTCTTGGATCGAAGAGAGAAGGCAGTGTCTTGTGTATCAAAACCCCCGGCCATACATAACCCGAACTCGACATCCTGTCGCCCGAATCCGGTCATGTTTCCCCGGGTTTCTTGGCAACATGGTGTGGGATGAAGACCACAAAGTATTTGCCCATGTATTAACCAGATTGAGGCGGCCTTAGCAATGCCGAAGTGGACGGTCGTCGGCCATATTATTATCGGGCGGCGGCAGGATCCGACCCGGTAGCCCGGGATTTCTCCGCCTTGCTGCACAGTCAGATGATTGGCCGGGATGTTTTGAGACTCTTGTCTTCGTGCGCGGAAGACTTGTTTGGCTGGGGCAGTCGGACATCCAACTGTCCTGGACTTGAATTATTCGCTTTTGATAGGATCTGGAAGCCGGCGACGGATGGCTGAACTTTGAAGTGGGACAAGACACATGGGACACCTCACCAGGTAGGTAAGTCACCCTGCGTCGAAAGATTCGTTCCGGAAAACTTGCTTTGAGCTAAAGGTCATTCGATCTATTGAGTTTTCTAGCTCGCAAGCTTCAACTATGCAGGTCCCCAATGATGCGCAGTGGATGGATCTGCTCACGCATGAGCGACTTTGCCGATTAAGGTACGCCATGTGACATTTTCTTTACCTTCTCTTCGTCTTCTCTTGTTTTGACTCGCAACACTCAACTCGAATTTCATCCTCCTTCTCATTCTGACCCTCATTGCCAATTTTTTTTTTTTTTCATCTCCATGCTGTCTCCAATATTGCGAGGCCTTTTGTCCGAGGTGCAAGCAAATATTTGAACGCAGTCGATTGCATGTGAAAATGGGAGTTGAAATGGACTACATTACAAGGTTCTATGAAAAAAAGGCAGAACGTCATCGCAACTGCGGAAGCCGACTAAAAACATGTGAACTAATCTACATCTGGATCTATAATACAGAGGCACAGCCAAATCACAATGTTTTTTTTCCTGTCGTTTTTCGGTTCCTTTTTCTTTCGCGGGGGAAGAATGTTCGTGTTTAGCACCTCTCTTCCAGATATCCTCTTGAACTCTCCCGGGCAAACCAGGCTCGTGAAACTTTAGGAAGGATCAAAAGCTAGCAATCACCGGAAGACTCTTCACTTCCTCGGAACTCGGTTGGGTGCGTCCCTATTTGTCCGCCCCTTCGATTAAAATCCGGCGCAAGCCACTGAAGAATCCGCCAGTTCTTGAGGAGTTCTCGACCTCGTTAGACTGAACAAGAGTTCCAGGGACTCATCGCTGGTTATTCTGAAGCCCGAAAGGGCATTGATGCGCGGGGTGGGAGAACGAGCGACTTTTTTTTTTTTTTTTTTACAAGTCGCAACATCTACCTAGGCATGCGACGCCTAAGCAGCCAGGTCCTTCTTTTGCTGGTAACGGCATCCGCGGATGGCGGAGAACAGGCAAGAGCAAGGCAAATCGCCATGCTTGACGTGGGTGGTCGTTGAATCCCAGTCAGGAAACTCGTCGTCCGGTCCCGGCGATCGCAGCCACGGCTGGACATCGCTTTGCTCGGGTGGTGGTGCAACCCAGTATACGGGCTGCACACCGTCTCTGGGTGCGAGCTCAATACGTAATTTGGCTTGAGATTTGTGGTTCTCCGACATGACCGGCTTGTTGCGACGCCGGTGGATCTCGCCCGTTTGGATACAGGTCGCGGCCACGTCGCCGTCGGCGGCGATCTCGAAGCGGACATAGCTTGCCTGCGGGGAGGACTGAGGGGGCGACATTGTCCTCAAAATGCCTTTCGCGGGCGCGAGGGAGTGGTGTTGAGGGTGTCGGCGGCGGTCGTTGTGAGCATCTGCCTCACCCACAGCCTCAGCCTGCGGCTGCGTCTGCGGCTTCGTATGGCCTTCCTTTACTACGGGGAAGGTAATGGCGTTGTTGCCGATGGGCATCGCAGACTCTAAAGCCTTTCCATTCTCCAGTGCCAGCGGTTTCACCGAAGCCGGCCCGGGTACCGGGCCGGTCCTCCCGGCGGTCTTGTCCCGGATGGCGAGCGTGATGCGCCTGTAAACCAGGCGGGCGCGGTTTATGAAGGAGGGCTTATGCACGGTCAAACCGCTGATTGCGGTGAATATCGAAACGGCTGCTGTTTCGGACAGCCGCCGGCGCTTGTAGCCACGGAGGTTACGGAGGCTCTCGATAAGCTCCGAGTCGCTCACGTATCCCGCCTCACTAGGCTCGCTGCTGTTTGAACCGAAGCTCCATGTCCGCTTTAGGCGTGGGGGGACTGACCGGGGCCTGGGCATGGCACTGGGCATATGCCTTTTCGGGTGCTGGTAAGCCATTTGGTTGGGCCTGTGGACCGAAGCGAGCGCGATGCACCGTGTCTTGCGGTTGTCGAGGGTGCTCTCTGCTGGTAAGGCGTTGGCGACGGCGGGGGCAGCTATTTCAGAGGGCTTTCGGGTTCTGCGCTTGGATGTCAAAACGTAGAACTAGTTGTCGCTGGACATGGAGGCTCGTTTTATAACCGACGACCTGGAGCCATCTCCGTTGTCAGTTCGTTTTTAGATTTTTTAGATCACCGCTGCAGCTGAGCTTGAATACAGACCGCATAGCTAAATCGGGGTGTTGCGGTCCAGTCCCGGCGGATCGTCAGCCTAATCGGCAGACGCGTCGTCTCCCAGACTCTAGCGTGTATGTACCTAGCATGTTGTTGAGCAACTATCCTTGCCGATCACGCGGCGACCTACAGCATGCATGGCCGAGCGGTGCATCAAGCTGGCTGGCACCATCTCTAAAACAAGATGATAGAGTGTGCGGTGCGCGAGAGCCTCGCTTTAACAATGTCACGATGCTGTCTGCTGGGACACATGGCGACGACACGTATTCGTAGCACCTTTTAACCATAGGCAGGTTTAGTGGCTGTGTGCATCTACTCGGTAAGTGGCCCGAGAAGCCCACGATGCTGTGACGTTGGTGTTTGGAGTGAGAAGGGTTCCTTATTCGCGGTTCCTGGTGGAGTACTCAAGAGTGTAGTTAAGAGCTCCACATTCTATAATCAGTTAAGGCACGATGGCCGAGCGGTCTAAGGCGCCACGTTAAGGTACATCCTTAATCACTATCCTCTGGATTCCGTGGTCCGAAAGGGCGTGAGTTCGAATCTCACTCGTGTCAATTTTTTGCTCCTCCTCACTATCCACCTCCACCCGAGCTGGCGTGCCGCCCTGGTTGTGCACTTCATGAGCTGTTTTCTTTTATTTTTAGCCCATGGCGGTAATCTATGTGTCTGAGTATCTCATCACCTGGACCTTTCACCAGAAACAAAATAGCTGCTATCATAATCTCACGAGTTGTTTACCGAGCCCCTGATCCTGGACGCTCGGAATCCGTTGCGTCGCCGAGCGATGACGACTGCAGTGCCCGAGACCAAGTTATCGAAAGACACCGCATTCTTTCATGTATCGTACCTACCCCTACGTATCTAGTTCGAATCACACGCATCCTTTGAGATATTAACAGATGGCATCTCTCATTTCCACTGGATGACGAAGAAGTAGACGTAGAAAAAACTTGACAGATGTCCTGCAGAAGTAGGGTTGGGGAATATATAGGCGGCAAGCACGCAATATCCCGACGCAGGGTCGATATCAACGCCACCCCTAGCTCGAATGCATGTTACCCAAACAAAAGACACACAGCAGGAAATATTCTATTTTGTTCATCCGTGGAAGACGCAAAGTTAGCCGAGTGGAACAAGAATCAACGCGAACCGGCCGGTTGGGACCGGCCGAGTGAGACCCCCCCACTCTGTTGTCTCTTTTCCGGAGCCCGCCATCGACCCGGACGACTGGAACGCTCCATCAGACGGGCGTCCACTTCACAAGCGACATCTGGTCTTGGCTACGGGTTCTCCACCCCAGTTCTGGGAAATGATATCGTCCAGTCCAGGTGCCCGAGAGTAGTATACTATGAAGTAGCTCGCCTATTTCGGGATGTGTGCAGATGAATCGTGGTGTCATTGAATCCCTCCAGACCAACATGGACCCTTATTGCAGGCTCTACACGTATCTAGCCCGACGTCAACCACATCACTCGACCGTCCATCCCGCGGTAGGATTCCTGCCGCCTAACGCGGACTGGATATTTAGGGTTATCCGCGTTGCTTCACCCAACGGCTTGGCGGCATGTCTGTGGCCAAAATGGGCTATTGTATTTCCAGCTGGAGATGCAGCAAAGAGTCAAGGCTACCTAAAAAGTGCATCAATGACGAAAATGATAACCCGAGAATTAGAAAAGACGGACGGTCGGCCTCTTGAAGGCAAGCGAACCGCCTGTGAGAGAGCCCCATATTAACTCTAGTGTTCCGAAGAACTGAGGCGTGGGGCCCCGAGAACGAAGCCAAGGTGCACAAAGCCAGTGTCGTGGAATATCAACCATAACATGCCGTCGGGTCGAGAGCAACTTGGCATAGCTAGCAACAAAGCTTGGCAACCAGAACGTGCTGCTGGTGGGGGTTCAAGTTCTTGCCAAGTTTGAAAGGTTGGTCTTTCATTGGACGGTGGTTCCTTCCCTTGTCAGCCCGGTCCATGAGCAGAATTTTCGCAAAGTCCCTCTAACCACTCCTTCTTGCCTTCCTGATTAGGTACCTAGCTTGGGAAGCCGGCTTGCTCCGACGGCTCACTCTTTGACGGTCGTGACTGTCATGAGTTCATGGGTCAAGTCGGACGGGACGGTGAACACTTTTCCTCTTCAAACATGGTATACACAGTAACACGGAACCTAACAAGTTAGCACCGCGCTAATAACTCCCGAACGACCCCGACAGCCCGGCCACGGCAGCTTTTTAGCATGCTTCTTTTCCCCGCCGTCGGTAGTTTTAGGAGAGATGGTTGGATATCTCTATACTTAGTTCCACTGGCCTGGACCATACTTGGACAGCCGCGTCAGCTAAAGACGAGACGCCTCGACCGTAGAGGGCGTACATGATGCCACCGAAAACGGAAATTTTGAGAGCATGCTCTGCGGGGTGCTCTTGGCCCGCCGCCGCTCACCAGCCGCCTCTGCAGCTCAGATTCCACTGCGAGTCTGTAAACATGCTCAGGAAGTTGGAGTCTAAAGTTTATCCATCAGTTCACTCAAACGCTATTTGAGATCCGAAGACGAGAATCATCAGTGAAATCGCAAGGCATCCATCCATCACGAGATATTCGGCGTCGAAAATATTGACAACAAAACACGTCTCCTCTCTGGGCCAGTCTGCGGCGGTCCCTCCGGCCCGGACTTCAAGTCCGCGCCAAGGTCGCCGCCGCCGGGATGGATCCCGTCCGCAGGTGGGGACTCTTCCGCCAAGCAGCTTTATTCTTCTCCCGAGCCACCATGCGGATTGCGTGCTCGATTCCATTGATTTCACCATGCCGGCCACCTTTCTCAAAGGCGCCCAGTAATGCCCAGCAACGCCCAGGTCTTCATGGCCGTGGACATCAACGCCTCCCAGCTCGAGCACGGTGAAAAGATGGACGGAGAGCCCAGAGACAAGCACTTGGCGACTCTCGGCGTTGAGGTTATAAGGACTGGAAGCTCTCCGGTGAAGGTTGGAGCGGAGTAGGGCAGAGTCTCTGTCTTGTTTCCGTCGACAAGTCTACAGATCAAAGAATTCGACCGACTTTGACGTTGTCCGGCAGTTGTTCGCTGGAGCTAAAGCACGTCATTATGGGGCTTTTCGGCAAGATCAAGCAGAAGTACCTGGACGGCATCCAGGAGCCGGCCCAGTTCCGCCCTCCCAATGAGGACGAGCAGGGGCTTGCGCTCCAGGCCGACTGGACGCCAGAGGAGGAAGTCAAGGCAAAGCGGAAGTGAGTGGACACCACCGACGTGCGCCCTATCGGCACTCTTGGCGAGCCGTTCCGAGCCCGCCATCGGGGTCCAGGGTGTCATCGGCGGGTACAGCACGGCTAACACGGACCAGGCTCGACATGATTATTATGCCCCTATTGACCTTGGGCTTCTTTTGTCTGCGTGAGTGGCCCAACACATCCTCAGAGTTTGCTTCCACCAGGCTAACATGTCGCTACTACGCAGAGCTCGACCGCGGCAACATTTCCAATGCGATCACGGACGGAATGATGGAGGATGTGGGCATCACGCAGGATGAGTTCAACGTCGGCCAGCAGATGCTCTCGCTCGGCATTGTGCTCTTCGAGATCCCGTCCAACATGATCCTCTACCGCGTCGGCCCCGGCAAGTGGCTCACGCTCCAGCTCTTCCTCTTCGGCACCGTGTCGACCTTCCAGTCTTGGCAGAACAGCTACGGCAGCTTCATCGCCTGCCGCTTTCTTCTCGGCATGACAGAGTCTGGCTTCATTCCCGGCGGTCTCTGGACGCTCTCGACCTGGTACACTCGCAGCGAGTCGGCCAAGCGCATCATGATCTTCTACTTTGGCAACCAGCTGGGCCAGGCCTCATCCAAGCTTCTCGCCTTTGGCATCCTGCACATGCGCGGTGTCGCTGATAAACCCGGCTGGTTCTGGCTTTTCACCCTGATGGGCGCCTTCACCGTTCTATCCGGTTTCGTGCTGGGTTTCTGTCTCCCTGACTCGTTCCGCAATCCTTGCCCGACCTTCTTGCCGGGAGTCAGTCTCTTCAGCGAGCGCGAGCTGCACATCCTGCAGACGCGTGTGCTGATCGACGACCCGATGAAGGGCAAGAAGAAGAGGAAGATCAATCTGGGCGCCTTCAAGCGTGCCTTCGTCGACTGGCGGCTGTACATCCATGTTGCCATCTCGCTGCTCAACAACGGCCCGCAGCGCGCGTTTGATACCTATGCCCCCTCGATTGTCACGGGCTTCGGCTTCGGCGCGCTCCGCTCCAACGCCATGGCCGCTGTCGGTCTGTTCCTGCAGGTCCCAACATCTTGGCTGTTTAGTTACATCTCGGATCACTTGTAAGTGCCTTGTCGTCTGTTCATCTGAGGGGTAGGTCCTAACAATGGCAGTGAACTCCGCGGCGAAACAGTCATGGCGGGTCTATTCTGCCACCTTGTTGGCTACATCTTCAACCGCAACTTCACCGAGCTCGGATCAAACCTGCGCGGCGTGAAATACTTTGGCGTCATCTGGACGCAGACCTTTGGTACCTTCTCGCACCCGCTCAACATCGCCTGGATGTCGCTGTACTGCCAAGACTCGGAGGTGCGCGCGCTCGCCATGGCCATGGTCATCATGGGCGCCAACATCGCCGGTATCTACGGCGCCCAGATTTTCCGTCAAGACGACCGGCCGCTGTATCGGAGAGGGTTTACAATTAATATCGCCATTCTCGCGACGGCCTTTTTGCTGGCGGCTATGCGGTGGTTCGATGATAAGCTTCGGCGGCGTCGGGGGGTTGGAGGGCAGCTGGGCGGTCAGCTCGGCGCGGGCGAGTCGGGCAGTGAGGATAACGGGTCGGATGAAAAGAAGGCTGTCGTTGCCACGGCGTATGCTGGTAATGCCAAGCAGCCTGTTGCTTAGGATAAGCCGGCGCCGTATTTGGATACTCGTTTGGTTACTTTGTTTTGAATGCGGCTATACCCTTGTCTCGTTCTTGTCCTGTGATCTGTCGCGGGTGCCTTGTGTCGTGTATAAGCGGGTACTGGGCTGCGCAAAGGAAGGATACCTATCCTTTTTCTTGCACACCACACGTTGAATAGAGCCTACATGTAGACTTGTTGCCGAGGAGTATTTGTGCTGGCTCTAACGAATTGTAGTCGCCGGGAAACGCCGTCGTTGCCGAGATTCTTGGAGTCCCTTGCCGAGTTCCGTTGTATCACCAACTTGAGGTGGACACAGCCAAGCCAACGGTTGTGACGTCGAAGCTGTCTTCGGAATAGAGTCTGACAACCAACCACTCATGGTTGTACAATCGCTTCGCTAGCCACGTTCCAAGGCTGGGCAAAGTCCAGGATTTGCGTCCTTCAATTGGCCCACTCCTGTCCACTCAGACCTTCATCGGACCTCCGCAATCCTTCTTCCTCTTTCTCACAACAAACCTCAACAAACAAACAAACGCCATCATCACCACCACCAAAGGAAAAAAAATGGCAACACCAACACCAACCTACCCCCTCACCCAATTCACCCCCTCCCCCACCTGCGGCATCGGCACTTCGCTTTATCTCGTCAGCAAAACCTGCTACGTCAGCGCACCCCAGCTCTCGTCCATAACCATCAACCCGCCCTGGGTAACCTGCACGGCCATCGAAGCCGGCCAGCCCGCCGACGTGCGCGACCCAAACTGCTACCAATCCTTTTCCTCCTCAGTGCTCGGCCCCGACGGCACAGCGAGTTTTTTCTCCGCCTGTCCGGTGGGCTACACGACCGCCTCGTACCTCTCTTTCTATCCGTTCTATCGGACGACGACGGTCACCCAAAGTGAGATGGCGACGGACGTCCAGGGACAGGTGGTCTACTGCTGTCCGTCGGCCGCGGGCGGGGTGGAGGCCGAGTTTGCGTTTCGGGACGACGAGGAGGTGCCGTTCCGCGTGGTGGATGGCGACGGGCAGGAGTGGAGGGGGAATTCGTATCTGCTTCCTAGGTGCAGGGCGACTGGGGGAGTCAAAGGGTTGGAGGGGCGGACGGTTACGTTGACGGGGTATAGCGATACCCAGGGCTGGGAGAGGCGGATGAGGAGGCAGGTGCAGACCGAGGGGTTGGTGACGGAGGTGTGGGATGTTACGAGGCATGTGTATGCGGCTGCGGAGAGCTTTTATCGGACGGTCTTTGGGGATGGGCATACTTGCTTTGGGAATTGTACGCGGTATTGGAGGGAGGGGTATACCAGTCCGGAGGGCGTGGTTACGTTTCCGACTGGGGTGGAGAGGAGTGTGGAGGGGGGTAGGACGGCGGGAGGAGGTGAAGGTGGCGGAACGACGGCGACAGCGACGGGAACGGGTGCGGTGGCGGAGACGGTGGTGCCGGCGAGCAGTGCGTCGAGGGCGAGGATGGGGTGGGCGGGGGTGGGCATTACTGCCTTGATTATTTGTATGGCTGGTGTTTAAATAGATAACTACCTAGGTAGGTAGGTTTGGGGGCGTTGAATGATACCTGATACCCTTCCACATCTTCTGGCGCCCCATTGACTCATACCTACATGAACTTAGGAAATTTTCATCAGAGTACCTGACAATATTCGTTAAAATATACATACAATCTGATCCGGAGCCTACTTGAGAACGGAGTTATTCTCTTAAGCAGTCTGGGTGACAACAGGCGCCGACCCTTGAACCGTATTCCCCTGTTCCAGGACCCAGGCGCCGCCAATCTGTGATCAAAATCCCAACGCCCCATCAGCCACCAGTATCGTACAATTCCTCCAAATACATCAGGGGCGCCCGTAGACAGGTGCCTTGGATCATCACATCCCAGGTCGTGGGATAACTTCCAACCACTCCAAAACCTAGAGCAAAGCAAAGCCAACGCCGATCTGTCCTCGATATCCGCCATTCCGTGATTCAGGGAGAAAAAAAAAAAAAAAACCAAAACACCAACACCAACCAATTCAAACGCCAACCATACCCAAACAAATCAACACCCCAAAGCCCCCCTCGTCTCACAAGACATACTACTCTTCCTCATCCCACCACCGCCACCGCTATAGTAAAACCCAGCAAAACCTCCCAGCGCGGGAGGAGGATGAGGATGAGGATGCGGAATCGTCCCAGGCAGCGGGTGTAGCTGCCCGACCACGTTCTCGGTCGGATCCACGCCGGCCTTGGAGAGGGCGTAGTCGCCCGAGTCGAAGTACTTGCGCTCCTTGGCGAGGTGCCAGGCGAAGCGTTGTTGCTGGGAGGGGCGGCGGCCGTAGAGCCGGATGAGGCGGGCTTCTTCTTTTTCGAAGTCCTGTTCTCGTCGGTTGGTGTTGTTGGTGTTGTTGATGATGGTTTTGGATAGGTCTGTGTGGGAGGAGGACTGGGGCTGTTTTGTTGTTTAGTTTTTTTTGTGGCTTGATATGACAGAGGATGAGGGAGAGGGGTGTTCGCTTGAAAAACGGGAACGGAAGGGGGAGGGAGTTGGGAGTGTTGGTTTTGGATGTCAGAGTTGAAGGGGTTGAACAAAACTGGGATCTCAAGGTGGTGTTAGGATACGGAAGTAGGGGTGGCTCACCTCGAAAGCGCCGTTGGTTCTGGTTCTCGCCGGTGACTCCATCCTGTCGTGTCTTGTGTCTTTGGTTTGCTGCTCAGTCGGTATTGTGTATCTCATCAACCTTGGTCGAAGTACGTTGGCGATGTGAGCATCAACAATCCAAGGTCGAACACCAATCCCATGCTAGCCATTAAGGAGAGAAAAGAAAAATCCCCGGTAGAAAAAGAAGAGGACCAACCTCGTGTCTTAAATTCTCAAATCAAGAGACCCCTTCCAAAGGAAACTACCAAACGCATAGAATGCAAAAGAAAGAAAACGGGGTGCCGGACGCCGAGCAACATCCACCAACCGTCCACTGCACCCCCAATCCCATCCAATTCCCATCGATCTCCTCACCATGCAGTGAGAGTGCGAGCAGCACCAAGAAAATGCAATGCACTGCACTCTGCACGACCCAAGAACCGCATCCCCAAATTCGCCACCCGACCAATGAACCCGCCGACCCCACACCACAACAGTCGATGGGTGAGCCGACCTGAGCTTCGAAACGTTCGATCGCGAGTCGGTACTTTTTTGTCTAGCCTCACACAGTCGAAGTCAATCCTCAAAGCCGTCGGGAAATGGTCTGTCTGATCTGATCCGATGTTCCAATCCCGACGTCATACCCGCCCACCCACTTAACCACCTACCTACCCACCAGTCTCCTCCAGAGAGGACAGAGAGAGGGCAGACAGACCACTGATAAAAACAAAGAAAGGTAAGAAATAAAATCGTCATAGTCCCTGAAACGGTGGGCCAAAGTGGGAGGAAAGCATGCATGCACACCCACCCACAGCCACACGCACACCCATAGCTCTAGAAAAGAAAAGCGATTGGTCAATCCCGACAGCACAACCAAAAGAAGCAAGATGAGTAGTGTCCTCGTGACTGCCCTCAGCAATGCAGTCAATCCAAGTCTGCAGCACTTCCACCTTCCACCGTTGCAGTCCCCGGAAGGGGTTCCGGAAGGGGTAGTGAGCAATCACACACTTCTCCGCAGGCGTTCCACGGTTCGTTCCACCACTCTCAATAAACCAACCGTCTTGGCTTATTACCAACTGTTGGCAACTGCATGGTTGAATGGTTGGATAGCTAGGAGATGTATGTTTCACAGTGCGCTCACAGTCTCACAGTCGAGTCCACCAGCATCCGGCCGTTGTGAAACCGAACATGCTCGAAATCAGTCGACACTGCGGGACTCCGAGAGGAATCAACAGCCCAGGAACTGGAAAATCTTCCGATGATTTGGATGGTTATTCATTGCCATTGCATATCGATAAGCTCACGTCCCTTTGTCTCCAACTTCCATGCATCAATTATCGTCCTTTTGGTCTTCACATGTACGAAGATAATGGACATCTGACGATGGTCCCCCGACGTCTTCGTATTCCCATGCTACCCCATCCCATCCATCCCACTCCAACTTAAATTCACGATCCCTCGTCCCATCCACTGCAAGCCCAGATCTGATCTGCACCCCATCATCCGTCCAACATACGGCAACATACCCCTATTCACTTCGGAGCCCACCACCCGATCATATTCCCGGCCTGATCCAGCCAACATCCCGAATCACAACTCCCAAAAAACAAGAAACAGACACACACATCTCTCCAAGTTGAATGCTTCACCGCTATGCATTACCAAAACACAGCTATTATTCTACACCCCGCTGCTGCCGACGACTCACACCGGCATTACACACATACACAAATACAGGTATTCCCAGATATACACCCATCCATTCATCCACCATCATCCATCCGACCACAAATAATAAAAAAAACGACCGGATATGCCCCATTACCGTTTCCAGCCGCGTATGTTACCAAATACCAAACCCATACCCTAACCATATTACTCGCCCCGGACTCTTGTGTCCTTTCCGTGGCTAAAAGGGGATATAAATAATGACCACAAGACGGGAATTCCCAACAAACTCCCAACTCCATCGCTCAACTCCATCCGTACATGACGTGGATCACAGTGCTAGCTAGGGTGACGGCTCGTGGAACAGCAGTAACGGCCACTGGCTCGCGTGCGACGTCGCCGCAGCAAGACCTTCCGCCTGCGTAGCCGCATCCCCCACGACGCCGACATCGCTCGGCTTGGACGAACCTAGGGTAAGAAGCGCGTTGGCGCTGTAGCGGTCCTGCATGTGGCTGTCGGCCATGGCCGCCGTCCACTCGTTCCACGTTTTCCCGCTGTTCTGCGACAAGAGCTGCGCGTGGCGCCAGTCCTCGGCGCCCTGTCCGCCGACTTGCTGTGTCGCTTGCGAGGCAAATGCAATAAGAGGATTAGTCGCCATTGCCGCCTGCTCTATCGGGTTGATTCCTGAGACGGCCGCCGCCGGGACGCTGGGCGCCGACGAGTACATCAGCGCTCCGGCCTCTGCTGAACCGTATGCGGACCCGACTCCATTACTGCCGAGCTGCTGGCTCTCCGGGGCTCCGACCTGATCGCCATAATTTAGCGGCGGGTACGAAGACCCGGTAGGCCCGGAGGTCGGATCATAAAAGGTGCCGCCGTTCGCGTCAGGATTGCGTGCATCTCCAGCCGCATCAGAAGCTGTAGGCATCGGCGAGGCGCTCGACGGCGACTTCGGGTTGACCGGAGTTTGTTGGAACGGGGAGACCGGAGGTTGTTTAACGAGACCCTGAGCTGTTGGTGAGCCCGCCTTGTGGTTCATGTCGTGCTCGATCCAGTTGATGGTCCGCTCGACTATCGCGCTAACCTCGTTTGCTAACCGCGTCCCGGTCCCTACAGATCATCAGCATGTCTCTCATAACAAGCACAAAACCCAACGTACCCATAAGACGCCCTATTTCAGCAACAATGTTTAGCCACAGCGTCATGTCGGCTCGGAGGGTGGCGATTTCGTCCGCCGTAGCCGTCGCCCGCCGCTCCCAATGCGCAACCAGCGTCGAGAACATGGCGGCGATGTATACCGCCAGCTGATACCATGTCGTGTCCAGCGACTTGACCTTCAACAAGGCATTGACCACACCGAGGAGCTTCTTGGCCGAGTCCTCGCATATCCGTGTGTTCTCGGCGCAGAACTTGGGGTCATCCGTCATACAGACCGAGGGATGTCTGAGACAGAGAGAGAACTCGTGGATGTATGCCTGGGTGTAAAGGGCAAACACCTGGTTAGACGCCTTGCACTTCTCAACCATGAGGTCTTCTGGAATGCTGTCTCGGAACTGCTTCATGCGGGCCTCGAGCTCATACACAACCTCGACATATTTGTTGGGATCTCGTCGTACGGCGTATATGTTGGAGAACATGTCGATGTACAGAGGCACGACCTTGTAAGCCATGATTCCGACGTGGTAGTCGCAATGCCCGATCTTGGACATGTCTGTGATGCCCTCCTCTGTCAGGTATTCGTCGGGGATGGCGATCGGAAAGTCGACGTCAAACTCCTGCGAGGTCATTGGCATTGGCCTGCCCAGCCGGCCATTTAGCGTGACCATGACGGCAAGAATGGCCCAGAATGACCTCTTGCGGATCTCACTGTCCAACGTGGTCTGGCCCTCTGGGTGCTTGACTGCTCTGTGGAAGTTCAGCTCGACGGCCTTCATCAGGGCGAAGTGGGCGATGGTGGACGAGCACCCCGGTTTTGGGAAGTTGCGAGTGTGGGAGACGATCATGGCCAATGCCTGCACGGCCGTGGTGGTCTGGGAAATGGCGAGGTCAAAGAACTTGCTGAGCGACCAGTGGTAGTGCTTGTTCGAGAACTCGTTAAGTTGCGCGTGCTTCTCAGGTTCCTCGCGGTTCCTGACACCGTACTGCAAGTATATCGTTGCAAACACCATGTGAACAATCACCATCTCGGCGACCGACGCCTTGTACGATGTGTCATCGTAGATGCGAGTTAACTAGCTCGTGTCAGCTGGGTCTGGGGCAAGCAGGGAAATAGCTTACAAGTTCGAGAAATGAGGGCTTGTGGAGAATAGGGAGGAAAGGCGACACCATCAAGAAGTACCACTCGGCGTATGTGAAGGCATCTTGCCTCGATGGCAGGTCGACCGACTCCGGACGTGGGTTGACGCTCAGAATAGACTGCAGGAAAGCCATAACGGATTTATTGTACAACGGCGATCCGATCGGAGTGCCCGGCGGCGGCTCGTCCATATCAGGCGCATCAAACGACGCGATGTCGATGGTGGTGCCCAGGATGGAAAGCGTCGTGCCTTTGATAGAGCTAAGTGGTGCACGATCTGCCGAGACACCAAGGTAGCTATCGGTTGGTCGCGACTCGTACCGATGAACTATAGCCGACGCTGGTCTCGACATCTTTTCTAACCCGTCGTTTTTTATCCAGAGCGCTCCGACCTTCTGCCATGGCCCGACCTGGGTTACGGGAACCTCATTGCCCCTGGCGTCGAAGGCGACCCTGTACACGGAGTAGTTCGGGTATTCCCACGGGCGGACTTCGACGCCGTAGTTGGTATGCAGGAACTTGTGGAGCTCGCGAATGTGTTCCAGCATTTCATTCTTCTCGCTCTCGAGCTGGTGGACGTAACCGCGACGCTCGGTGCGCCCAGTGACGCGATCGGTAGAAAGGCACTCGAGGCCTTGGTTTCGGCAATGCCCGCATCCCCCGGGGTGTGCATCGCAGCGGATCTTTCGGACCTGCAGCGCGGGTGGTTAGTGTCACGATCTAACGCCCAACAGTCGCGACGTTTGGGATGCGCGTGGCGTACCTTGCATCGGTCGCAAGCCTGACCGGTGCGGGTGTAGGACTGCAGCTTGCTCTTTACGACGCTGGAGAAGTGTTCGGGCCCGGTGCCGCGTTCGAGACGAGGCAGCTTCACCTTGGGACCTGGAGAGCCCTCGGACGGAGAGTCGCCGGCGTCGCTCGGCCGCTTCGGGGGACGGGCCTGCTGAGGCATGCTGGCGACCGGGGCGGGATCGGGTCTCGCGATGGGGTGCCACGCCGACGACGGCGGCGCAGCGGCATTCAATTGCCTGCGTGTCGGTCGGGCAGCGGCTGCCGGTGCTCAGCTCTGCGGGGGCGCCGATAGTTCGCGGCCGGTATCCGTCGTTTGCCAGAGTCGATTGATGAATCAGAGCCGGGCGGGTTTTGCCGTCGTCGGTGGATGGAAGATGGAGAATGCCGCGTTTGCGCAGTCGCCCCCTCGGCAGCTGGAGGCAGACTGGGCCCAGTTCCAAGTGCCTTTCGGCGCTGGGCCTCGCTGGCTGCCGCTGTTTTGCTCGCGTCCAAAGCGCCGGGATTCCTGCCTGAAGCAGGGACGCCACTGCCTCGGTCGACAACCCGCTTTCGGGATAGCTCATTGTCATGCTCGGACGCAGAACAATCAGACAGTGTGACGGTCAGAATCTCTCCGGCAGAACTCGCGGCAACTGTCATTCGGAAATTTCATGTCTCCGAATTCCCATGTCCCCGAGGTCGTAGTACAGTAGACCTACGGAAAACAGTCAATCAAGGGAGAATAAAGTATGACTTCGTTGTCAGCGCTCTGTAGTCATCCCAATAGCGATCAGCTATTCTCCACGGAATACTCCGCAATCCGCTAGTTTGCGATATACCAGGTAGTCAACGTATTGTACAAGCGGTACCTCCCACAAGCTAGCTGCCGAGCCAGCCATCCATCGGGCGGTCAGCCGGGCCAACAGACAGCCAGATACAAGCGAGCGAACCGCCCCCAACGAACAAAAGGCCGACGGCTATCCGTACGAATCTCGTCATCGCAAACCTGGATCTAATTTCAGCGACATCTCGGTTCCACGATGATGCAGCAATGGGAGGAAAAGGTCAGAGCTCCCACGTGGCGGGCCGGCAGGATATGCAAGCCCCGCGCCAGCTGCCAGAATTTTGGCCCCCGCGACCCCTCCCTCCCTGACCGCACACAGCTGCCCCTCCAAGCTCTGCGGCGATAGCTTCAACGGTTATTCCAACGGCGACGAAGTGCAATAATTGCCCAAAGGCCTCTAGAATCCGAAGCGCTGCAACTGTCTTTGACCCGTTAGCCCCGCTCTTTCAGATATCCGAACCGGCCTTGCCAATTGTGGACGCCGCGACTCAACCAGGAGCAGACGCAGACTCGCAAACACCAAGGCCAGCCGCATGGGAAACATCTGTCGCGTCCTCTCCAACTACTGGACGCGATACTGGACACCAGAAACCGCACCACAAACCGCATTACCACCAAAGATGTCCCTCGAAACCCTCGAAATCGACCACATCCCCTCCTCCCACCGCATCCACGCCGCCCTCTTCCACGACGTTTCCAACACAGACTTCCTCCACGCCCAGCTCCTAGCCCGCAACCCCGACTTCGACTACACCTTCCTCGACGCCTCCTCGGTGATATCGCGCCTCCACGTCCTCTCGGCCATCTACCGCGCCGTAACGACCCAGCTCGAGGGAAGCCTGACCACTGCGACACCACATTCCGAGGTTGTCCTGTCCTTGAGCCCGAATAACAACGTATATCCCCCATCCCCTCCTCCTATCCCCCACCCCCCCTTGTCTCAGCTAACGGGATCATGGCATGGTATAGATCGCGGACGCATATCGGCGGTGGGGTATAACCCCCGGCAAAACAAAAGATATAATCGTCATCAAGATCGTCAGCGGGACAGAGGTGCCCACGCCAGAAGATATATGGGCGCATCTGACGGGTGCAATAAAGGGGACGCCCGCGCCGTTGTCAGATGAGGAGATTGCTAAGGCGACGGACTGGCCCAAGGTGCGCAAGTATTACAGTCTAAATGCGGTGCCGGCGCTTGCGAGTGTTAAAGATGAAGAGGTACGGCGGAGAGAGATGGAGAGGCTGGCGATAATGAAGATGGCGCTTAGGGGACTGTGAGATATACCCAAGGTGCTTGGATAGCTCCGCAACAATACCTGGAATGGCTGCGTCTCGAGCTGCCGAGACATATTGTGAAGTGTCTCTGTCGCAATAGGCCTGAGACTACTTCGTAGACCGAGGAGAGTATCGCGCCACGCGACTCTCCTAGACATGTTGATCATCCAGTCGGTTGAGACTCCTTGAATATCTCGACTGCAATCTCTAACGGGCTGTTCGACCAATGGGACAGAAACTTGTAAAAACAAAGTCATAAGTCATTATCTATATCATGGATGGCACTCATGCGAAAGAGATTCGTTCATCATAAGCCATCAACCAACCATCCCCACGGCTTCAACATGACCCTTCAAGCAAGACCGAAGAATCCCTTGACCCTCCTCACCAGCTCCGCCCGCATCGCATTCCGCCCGCTCCGTGTTCGCTGCACGGCATCCCGATTCTCCTGCGCCCGCCGAAGCAAATACTTCATACACTCGCCCGTCGATCCCCACACCAGATACTTGTACGCCCTCGGCGCAGACGCAGACACCTCCTTCTCACCAGCGCCCTTATCGCCCCGGCCGGCAACCAGCTCACAACTAACCTCATCCGCCATACCCTGCAGCTGCGCAAACGCAACCTGCGCGCGCGCCTCGCCCTTCTCAAGAATCGCCCTTGCCTTGACAACCGAGTCGCGATTGTGCGAGGCAAGAACCATATCCACATTCGGGAACGTCTGGTCCTCACTTAGCTGCGCAAGCGGCCCGCTCCACCGTCGCCGGAGCAGCGCCTCGGCCAGTCCGTCGTACGCCTTATCCGTGTCGGTCTTGGTGTCGTGGATCAGATGGCGCGGGTCCGAGCCGAGATATGCGCCGCGCACGAGCTTGGCGCCGAGCGTGAACCCGCCGTCGCGCGCGGCGGCAAGGTGGGCGGCCAGCACGGACGGGGTGGCTTTCAGGTAGGCCTGGTAGGTGCCGTAGACGACGGCGCGGTCGGCAGTGTTGTACCGTCGCATGTAGGCTAGTGTCCAGTCGTCGATTCCGGCCTGTACGGCCTGCTGCTCGGCGTCGAAGAGGAGACGGACGCCGCGCGAGGCGGCAAGCTGGCAGATGTCGTCGGTGGCCGCGGCGAGCGCTTCCGAGGGCGGTAGACGCTGGGACAAGGCGTACAGCGCCTGCCGGCCGGCGCCGGTGAACTTGAGCGCCACGAAATCACCCGGTGACGCTAGTCGGACGGTCTCCATTGTCCCCGTGGCCCACGGCTTGATCTCCGTCTCGATGCACTGCTGCACGGCTGCGCCCGCGATGCCGTTCGAGGTGAGGTCCCGCGTCTGAGCCTCCGTCAGGACGACCTCTCGCGCGTAGCCAAGGATGACACCGCTGAAGCCGATCTGTTTCAGGGACGCGATCGTCCGGCGCACCTCTTCCGCGTTCTCACCGGCGCAGAACTGGGCATAAAAGGTCTTTTTGAGGAAGTAGCGGAGGACCGGGTTGCGGTCCGGGTTGAGGGCGGGACTGTGTGATTCCGCGAGCGCTGACATGATGGCTAGTGACGGCGGCAGTAGAAACGGGGAAGACGAAACGGTCGTTGTCATGAGCGTCCGTATAATACTGCTCAAGGGTAAAACTGCTAATGGCGAAGGCTTGGCCATGGCGGGTGGCGGCTGGTCCGGCCCAGCTGGTAATACGGGAGATACACTGTCGATACTGAGGTTGTCCGTCGGAGATGGTCTGTTGGACGACGAGTGCATCGCTCTTGAGTAGGCCATCGCGGCTGCGCTGTATCTTAAATACGATCGATGGTATATCGGCGTATACGCTGTAGAGTTGGGAAAGAGCGGCCGGGTGACCAGCAACCGCGGTGACGGAGCCATTCTCCAGGTGTCAAACGCTCCTTCACACAAGAGTATAGCAATTGGGTTGGATTGGTGGAAGTACAGAAAGTTTCGATGACAACCAGACGAAAAGAAGCCAGGCATGTCGTGAATTGGGAAAGTCTGAACCCTATATACTGCCGCCTCAACTGGGACTGCGGCGTTATCGCCCGACATCGCACCCATATCCACGGCCGAATACGCCAGAGTTCCAATCAGACCGGCTTGGTCCTTGATTTGCTGCCGTGAAGCAACGGCTTTGTCAAGGTTTCGCTGGACGCGGGCGATGATGTTATTGCTGGCCCCTTATCAGTGGTCACGTGGGCCAGGGTCGGAGAAAGGCCGTCAGTAACCGCGACACTGTGGGGAAGCGCTTCATCATCTTCTCATCCGCTCGCGGCAGACGAATGGAAAAGTGCATGAAGATTAGCAAAGGCGCGGGGCCGATCAAGCTACTGCAGCTCCGACGCGACTCGAGCTGCAGCGTAGCCCCGAAGTGGCCGTCCTGGTTGTTGACGTCGAGCAGTGGTGTGTCGAATCGCCGCTGCAGTCCCTCCTCCGCAACCCGCCCAGTCAGCAAACCAGATACCACGGCTTTCCAGTCACCATTGGTCGGCATTGCCAGCGGTTCTTGTCGGCGCTTGTTAGTGGCCAATATGCTCGACATCAGATAACCTCGGGATACTGCGGTCCGAGAGACTGGCCCCGTGCCCGTCAATTGAGCCATCGTTTCGACCAACGCCGCGCCGACACCGGCACCCGAGCGTCTGCTATGCCAGTTGACCCGCATCTGCATACGAGACTCGACGGGGGCAAGTTCGCTCTCCAGGGACCTGAGAACCGTCCACAACCGCTCATGTGGTAGCGTCCGTAGCGTTCCTGCCGTCTGCTCTGGCAACTATTCCTAATCGACGCTTTGCGAACTCAATGTAGCTAATCGGTCGTCCTTTTGCCGCGCCGAGCATGTCTTGTACTCCTCCGTAGATGCAGCCGACAATCAGCGCCGTCTTGGTCGTTCTGGCGGCCATGGGAAGAGAGAATCGATCTACAGGACGCCCAAATGTTAGCAATCCTTACAAACAATCGGGAATGACGACGCACTCCATAGACTGAAACCTCCAGCAACCGTGACACACGAGGTCACTGTGTTGAAGACATCCGCGGTGCCACGATAGTTGTCAAACATGTTCTCAATGCCCAACATAGCAGTTGTCCAGAAGGCGATCCTGGCACCCATCTTGACACCTTCCTTTATCCCGCCGTAGGCTACATGGTAGTTCTTGCTCTTGTGATATAGGTACCACCCAGTCGTCGTTTCCGGGAGCTTGTGGGCATGTTCTGCCCGGAACCGCAGACCAGCCATTTTGCTGCCCTGGGCGGTCCCGAGAGCGAGGCCCACGATAAAGGAAAGACCTGTAGCCAGGGGGATGCGAATGGGGGCTGGAAGGGAGAGACGTGACTGTCGGAAGATCTCGTCAATCTCTGATTGCGTCGGATACTTCCCCTCAGCCCGCAACTGCCTGATCTCGGCTTCGGTGAGCATCTTGACGAGAGCGAGGTGTTCCTGGACAGGGCAACGCGAAGCGGAGTTTGTAAGACTTTAGTCGAGGAATAGAAGCGAGCAAGAGGAAGCGAGCAAGACGATGACGAGGTAGCTCCAGAGCATCGACAGTTGGTTCCACCTCGGTGGTGTGGCGTCCAAGCAAAAGCTTTCAGGGACCCCTGCGGAATGGCACTTTGCGGCCCAAGCTCCTCCCCCCCAAACGCGTCCGGCGCGTCTGCTGCCCCTCCCCCTCTTCCACAGCTTTCGGACTTTCCTAGCATAGATCGTCATAAAAAGGCAGCACCGGTCATTTTAAGCTTTTAGAATTTCTTTGAGCGAGCTTCGAGTGCTTTCCTTCCACATTGTGCAACACAATCCCGGCACTGCGCAAGCTCTAACGCCTTCCCATCTCCCAGCCAACAGCAGCGATCAGAAAAAGCGGCAGATTCAGCGACACAAGACAGAGAAACATTAACCGTATCCCATAAAACTGCCCAACGACAGGAACACCACGTTTCGGGGACGCCCGGACGACTCTTCAAAGTCAAAATGGCAAGTTTCTTGATCTGCATTGTCCTAGTGACTTCCTAACGCTGTTGCCAGCCCGATCTCGACGACCACATAACTCTCCGACTCAAGTACGGTATCCACACCATCTTCCTCTTTGTCGAGCCGCAGTGGACCTTTTCCAAACTCACGCACGAACTGGTCGATATTCTGCGCGATCGATACCCCGATGGTCTCCGATCGAAGGCTCTAGGCACTGCGATCCCGATCCCCGAGCCTGGCAACGAGGTTCGCATTGCATATGCCTTGCCCAAGACGCCTAATGATCTCGAAGGCGGGTGGACAAACTTGAAGGCGGCACAAGACGACACCTTGACGAGCAAGGGACTCCGCGATAACACCGCTGTCGCATTTGCTCTGGTAGACGCCGAAGAGGACCCGAACGACGTCGAGTTTATCGTGGACATACCAGTTTACGATGTGGATGATGGTAATGATGCTGAATAGAATGCAGAAAGGGGTTTGGAAATGTCCATCCAGCAGGAGTCAGGGGGCGTTTGGGAAGGTGTTTGGGAAGGCGTTCGATGGTTATTCTTTTCGCCCCGTGGCGCTCTTCGAGCTCAGGACATGCCGATATGGAACGGCTTCAGGCATACTTAGATACTGTCAATGACGGATTGGTATGTCCAGCTCAGTGGTTACAGAAGGATTTGGCGCTGAACGGTTCCTGTTCTAACGGTAACCCCAAAACATGGCCGCACCAAGTCAGCAGGATAGGGTGCAATGAATGCAAGATGCAATGTGTTTCATCTTCGTTGCCGTATTTCTACAGAGCTACACGCTAACCAGATCTTCAAGGCCCTCTGTTCTCACCCCTCGTATCGTCACTATCCGTCACAGTTGACCTGATGGTCCTGCCATCCGTCGATTCCTTCTCAAAATCGATCTCCCGAGTCACACGGATCCCTTTTATCGAGCCTTCCCTCTCCCGCTGGTCTAACGCTGTGTTCTCGGCCCCCTCATCGCGAGTCCTGGCGCCCGGTCTGCCCACTCCTCCCTTGATGCTGTTCGTCAGACGCGACACTTGGATATTACCGCCGTGACGGTTCGAATACCCAGGCGGTCGGTAAATCGACGAGGACGGTACTTCGGCGGCGTGCTCCTGCAGCGCCTCCTGGCTGGCCGTGTTGTCGAAAACGGCCATAGGGTATAGAGGCCCACCCGCGGCCGCAACCGGTCCGTTCGCGCCCTTGGAGAAGGACGTCTTCAGATCGCTGCCCTCGCGCCGATACCCGTCACTCCTGCTCTTTCTTGAGAAGCCGTGGATGTTCATGTGGCGCAACCACGGGCGCAGCGTCGGCAGGCATGCGCAGAGGATGCCGCAGTTGAGCTCGACAACGGACCAGTAGGCCGAGGGCGCGTTGGCCCAGCTGGGATCGGTCGTGCTGGTGGCGGCGCGCAGGGTGAAGAGGCGGACGATGGAGATGATGCAGGTGAAGAAGCCGAGGCAGAAGATGGACATGACGAGCCACTTCTGGCGGGTCGGCAGCTGCAGGGCGCGGATGGCCGGGAGCGGGACCACGAAGACGAAGAAGTCGGTGACGATGTTCATGATGGACGTCAGGTAGTAGATTGTCAGGCTGTCGACGCACACGGCCGCCTGGCTCGGGAGGAAGAGGGAGATGGGGACGCAGGCGAAGCAGACGAGCACTTCTTGGGTGATGCCCCAGGCGGCGAGGAAGATCAGCAGCCACTTGCAGACCTGGCGCGTGTAGCCGCCTTCCTGGAAGATTCGTCGGTATTGGAGCAGGAAGGACATTTTGGTGACGATCTGGGCGAGGTTGTATATCGTCATGGCGCCTAGGAGACACTTTTGGTCATGTCAGTTGAGGGCTCGGCCAAGACAGGCAGTGGGTGAAGCACCTTGAGCTGCGTCAAGCTGTCTTCCTGCGACACCATCCAGACATGTCGCCCTAGTCCGTATTTTGCTTCTTTGGGCACGTTAGATACGTGGAAACGCGCGGTTTGCTGGACAACTCACGAAGAATAGTCACCACCGACACACCGACGGACAAGACCTGGGCAATGGCAATGGTAAGGTCGTCGGGGCCGGGCGATCGCACGATGGCGCATCTCGTGTATAAACGCAGCGCCACGATCAACGACGACAACGAGACGAAGGCGATGGACATGCCAACCAGCGTCGGCACCAATGTCTCGTTGTCCACCTCGGGGTTGTCTCCTGGCTTGGGCAACGACATGGTGGGCAAGTATGAGCTTTCCTCAAGGCCCTAACAGGCACGAGAAAAAACGAAGCCCGTATGGCATCGACAGAACTCACATCGGGGGCTCCACGTCTCTAGATACTACATAGGAGTTTAAGGGAACCGGGCCGGAGGAGACAGACCGGCATGGAGGGAGCCACACCTTCCCCGGTGCATCCTTTTCGGTCGACTCGTGAACGTGTGTGGCTTGCGAGTCGTCTGTGCGCGTTGCAAGCCAGCGGCACTACCGTACTCTACACGTGTACTGTTGAACCTGTGATGCGGTTCACCCGTTTTCCAGCAGGCAGGCCGGAAAGTGGCTGTCGGTCCGGCAGGCAACTTTTGCAAGAGAGACAGCAAAATCGGGTTGCGGGGGCTGGGCTTGGCTCTCTGCTGTGGCCCTGCAGCCCGGCTTGCTTCAGCGGTCACAGGGGCTGGACCAGTAGGGGGTCCTTCAGGATGCAACAGCGGTAGCGAAATTCATGTCGGCAGAAGAAGAACAGCACAACATCAATCACTTCAGGACCGCTTCTTTGCGTCACTTTTTCTTTTCTCTCAATCTCAATCACACGTCCCCGACCCTGCCAAGTTTTGTCGCGTGGCAAGGGAACACCGATGAACAGACGTGTCCTGTCGGTGATCTTGGTTCGATCGCGGAATCGAACAGCCTGACGTCTCTTTGCAGCTGTTGACTTCTGTTCAGAACAACTCTCGTGCTGATCTGCCCCTCTTTCAGTTTGGTGGACTTCGTCACGGCACATGAACCAGAGGGTCCAAGCAAAGCCACACCACTGCGGGAATGCTCAGGGCTTCACTTGAGTGGTTCGACACACTGAGGACTCGACCGCGCACAGACGCGGCACCGCCCGTGGGTTGTCCCGTGTTGTGTCCCGGCGAGCGAGACACCCATGCACACCGGCACACCGGGCTTTGAATGTGCAGCAGAGGGAGCGACTACTCGGCCAATGTACTTCCGCGGGGCCGGTTCAGGGCAGGCAGACATATAGTTTTGTTCTTCGTGCGCGCGCGTTTTCGGGGTTTTGGGCCTGGAGATGACCCGGCCACCACGGGGCGTGGACAGAGCTGTGCGGAAGCACTGATGAGTAGGTAGTGGAAAGGGGATTGCCGATTTGTTTCAGGGGCAGACGAGAGTAAACCGGGAAATGGGAACAGAAGATGGACGAGATTGATGGTGGTGCCAAAAGTTTCATACTGGTGGTACAGCATACAGCATTGATGCAGAGAGAGAGAGAGAGAGACAGTGAGAGAAAAAAAGAAGGAGGCAAGGGTCTCAGCTCGCAGTGACTGTTAACTAATCTTCTAAAATAAACTTTTTAAATAAACTTGCCCCTTATTGAGTGACCTTCCATGGTCACGTCACGTCGCAGCCGGAATGACGGGATACAGCTCCCCGGTCATCGGTCCTGTACGACTTGAAAAACTTATCAACCTAGTATACATATATTCCGTATCCAGGGTATATATCCGTATGCTACGTCAAAACCCCTGTCATAAAGCATGCGGAGGACGATGGACCGTGGATTGGAGATCTTCGGGTTGCGAGACTAGAGTTGAAGAAACACAGATATGTGCGGGAGAGCGAGCGACACCGGGAAACGGGCACAATTTAAATTGCCGAGCCGTCAGACCCTTGGTGCGAAAGCTTAAAACAGGGGAAACGTGGAAGACGCGGGACGGACGGTATGTGGGCGAGTGTAGAGTAGGTTGTCACCGGTGTTCAGTACATCGGCGGCGCGGTGGTGGTCAGTTCGCACGGGTGGTTCGACGGTACCTTGGTGTTGACCTTGCGAAATACCTAGGGGGGAGGTCTGCTTGCGTTATTGCGGCTGATGGTGTAAAGGGGGCTATATAAGTAGGGAACGATATTGGTAGTAGATCCCATCCACTCCGTATAAATGGTTTATATCGCCAATTTACCAATTCCCGGTATCAATGGGGACAAAAACGAGAAATGTGGTGTGTTCGATGGAATGAAAAGAATCAGGAGGGGGGCAGACGATGCCGGCCACGGGCCGGGTCGCAGATAAATCACCACGTTTCACCGCAGCCGTCTCTCTGCAGAGAGTCCGTCTGACCGGGCTGCGACAGTTCAATCCGTAATCTGCGGGCCGTCTTTGGGCGTATCTTGTACTTTTGTGTGTTTCTGTTGATATATTTTTGCAACATGTGCCTGACTTCATGCTGCGTAGGTAGGTAGACAATTCTCCTGGACTCAATTCGCAATAGCGAGGAGAACTGTGCCAACCAACTGCCGTGATTTCGCATGTTTCAACATGCCCTGGTCGACATGGCATGATACACGCATGCATATTTTTATACACGTCTGTTCTGTACGTTGGGTCTGGTTCCATGGGCCCGACCCGGTCCGAATACCATGCAATACCCCGTGTCGATGCAGACTTCTGTAGGGTCGCAAGGAATTCCTCGCGTGGCTGCGGCTGGGCGCAGGAACCCTGCTGTGCGTGGTCTGTTTGCTCGGCAGATGAGTTTGTCTTTATCGTCCTTTGGTAAGGCTGGAGGTGTGTCTGGGGAAGAGTAAAAGGGGTGAAAAACACGGTGCAGTCTCGCGATCCTTTCTTCATCTATTACTACAGCAACAAAGTTTTTATATCTCTGATTGATTCTTCCATTCAATAATCGTGTGGTTTCGTTTCTTCCTATCTTGTCCATCATGTAGATGCTGAGATGTGCAACATCCACGGGAGAGTGCCTGTTGCATAACAGATTTTGAACAGCAACCTGTTAACAGCAAACAGGTTCTATAGTGTAGTGGCTATCACACTGGATTTTGAGCTTTTCTGAAAGAAAGTCACCTTCCAGTAACCCCGGTTCGAACCCGGGTAGGACCTCAATTTTTGGCTTTTCCCGCCCATAACAATGGTCCACGTAATCGACACATTGTGTGTGAGGCTGTTCGACCACTGCTTAAACCATCGACTACTTGCGTCTCCTTCGGTGTGAAGTGTCATGTCCCAACCCACCGTGCAGATTCTATCCTTTTTGCTGATTAGACTGGGAGGCGAACTGGTCGATATTCGTGTACTCCACGGCTCAGCCGAGTGCTCAGTTCTCTTTGTCGTTCACAAGAATTACATTCTTCCGCTTGTGTCAGGTGAGTACGTCAACTTCTTTTGTCCTTCTCAAAAGGCATGCTAAATAAATGCCCCTGAGAGTTCATGGTAGTTTATGAAGAGGTCATAAGCTTCATGGCTATCACTCTGCAGTCCTGTAACGCTAAGCACAGGGTATAAATGCAAACCCTCTTTCTCCCTCAGCCGGCTTATCAAGGCTTTGAAACCACATTCCCAGCCCCCCCTTCCCATCAGAACCGCACGCTAACAGTGTCATGCATCACGGCAGTGCCTTGGAGGCCCAGCCTATCCGCATATTTCCTCCATCAAACACCACAAACGCCGCCTTGAGAGCCAAATCGCCAAAGATGGACGCGCCGATAAAGTCATTGCTCTGAATCCCACCATAGCACTTTGTGGAACTCCCGCCCACCGGCGCGTAGTTCACATACTTGCCAGGGATCTTGATCATGGCTGGAGAGCCCCCTGCGGTGTGGCCAACACCAAAGGCAAAGTCAGGCAGCGCAACGTCGCAACCAAACACATAACCGCCTTGGTTCCTTTCGTACTTGGCCCCATCGACCTGGCGGTAGTAGTCCGCGACGATGTCCGAAGGCAAAAGGAGCAGGGTAGTACCCGTGTCCGCGATGCCGACGATCGCCTCGTCCTTGAATGCGCCAGACCCAACGGCGTACCCAGGCGATGTCCAGCCCCAGTACCCATCGGTGCTGTTGATGGGTACGTACGTGATATCTCCCGTGTAGGCGCTCGAGTCGACGTAGCCAAAGTTATACCGACCAGCTAGACGGAAATGTTAGTTGTTTCACTGCTGTCTGCGTATGCCAGTAATGTAGGTAAAGTAGGTACTCACGCATCCCATGCTTCAAGTCCGCAGTAAACACAGCCTCATCCAGCCCCGCCTGCAGATTCTCAAAGAACGTCTTCTGCCGCACCGGCTTCACCATGTTGATCACTCCAAACCCCAACCCCATGAGCCCATCGCTACTCCCATCCGCCGTGAACTCGCCTGACACATTCCGCGCACACTCGACCGCCTGCGCGGCGACCGTAAGCCCGCCGAGCGCGACCCGGTCCAGATAGACGTCGCCGCCGGACGAGCTCCCGTCCCCGTAGCTGATCTGCCACGTCGCGCCCTGCAGCTGCGCCGCGGTCGAGCTCAGGGAGGGGTCGTATACCGTCTGCCCCTTGACCTCGCTGCTGGTCGTCTCGGCGCTGAAGACCCACAGGTCGCTGGAGCCCGTGTCGATGTTGATGGACAGGTTCTGCGGGGGCGTGCCGATGGAGATGGTGGTTAGGTACTCGACGTCGTGGGGGCCGGGGGTGGTTTCGGCGCTGCCGTGGGCGTCCGAGGACCGTTTTGGTCTGGATGGTTGTCGGTGGCGGGCTACGGCGGCGGCGAGGTCGGCTGGGAGGGGGATGTTGTATTTGTGGTATGTTTTGGCTAGGTCGAGCGGCCCGTTGCGGATGAATGCTTTGTTGCGGATCTGGGTTAGGGAGATTGTGCCGCGGCCAGGCTGTCCATGGGCGGTGGTCGGGTTCGCGTACGAGGGCAGCAGAGCGATGGGATTTGCGGACGCGGCGGCAAGTATGGTGCCAACGAGCAAGAATAGAATGGACAGCATGTTGAGGCTGGATGTGGTGCTCGCTGGAGGCTTACGGTTTCAAGGTCTTTCGAGAGGGATGCTGAAAGCGTACGATTTGCGAATGAAGTGGTTTACCAAGTCCGAAGGCCCTTGTATTCTCCGACCCGAGTTCACAAGCGTCACAAACATGCAGAGAGGGCAGTGTTGCAACAGCAAATGTACTTATGGGAGGTAGAGGACAGCTGGAGCAAACCATAATGCTGCGGGAGCGGAGCCGCAACGCAAACAGTACTCGTCTTGTTCAGATGAATATGGTGTCACACAACAGGCCATGCCCAACCATCGAGTTTGTGTGGGCAAACACATTCCCCGTCCCTGGTGACCTCGGGACTTGGGACGGATCTTGTTGTTGATGGGCCAATCTGAGAGCAAACATCCATCTCCAAAGGAGCTACCGTGCTAGACGGGATCTTCTTGTTGACACACAGGTTTCAAAAGGGAATTCCGCAGACGAAAGACTCTGTGTATAAGCTCTGGCAAGTATGAGGAGGGCCGCAAAACAAAGTAAATAGCTACCTCTTGAGAGCGCGACCAGGAGGGATTCAGGAGTCACACTGTTCCCTGAGGCATCACTCCACGGAGAATAAGACCAAAAGCGGAATCCGGCCCTCGTGACGCGTACTGCGTTACCTGCCTCTGTTCGATTCTGAGCACAATATTCTGTGGAACAGGCATGACAGGCATGTTTGGGCGTTTGCGCTTTCCCAGAATATTCTTTTTGCTTCTTAGATGGGACGAGGACGACAGGGTACACAAGGTAGTTCCCGATTTCGGTAAGCTGAAGACTCATCAGATCGTTCTCTTGAACCACAGGTTCCCACCGCGTTCCCACTCGTTCAATTTTTGCAGCAAGGACCCTCACACCTTCGCGACGGACCTTGGGAACGGGTAGTCGTGTAGCTCGCTTCCGCCTCAAGCTCTGTCGATCAGGATATGAACTGAATTTTCTTATCTTGACTTGAAGTCTGGTGTCGTGCATTTCAGCAACCTGCCGGTGATGGCACGCGAATCCAACATGAAATTGGGATGATATCGCACTATCATCAAAGCTGCTATTTCATTTGTTGATGTGATAGTGAGCGATCCAGGTGGGATTACCAAACTATTCCGCTTGTTAACGCCCGGAGGGATAGGGAGGTTTGTCTTGTCTCCACTTAAAACAGTACGAAAGCATGCCCGGGCAAAGATCTCAGTAGACTGTATCTATCTGAGCGATCTGGTGAGTGCCTGGTAAGGAAGCTGAGAAGCCCCCCTTGCCAGTCTCGTATTTGCCCCTGAAGGTTGTCTAGGTCAGCGGCTCCGAGTTGGTTTACCTACATAACAAACTTCTCAATATTACCTGCCTCCAGACCCAAGGTTGGCAGGAGGTCAGAATAATGGAGACGCTACCGCATCGCACTAGTGAGCTCAACACGTTACAGTGTGCTCCCAAGACGTATGCTATCCATCACGAGGCTCTTTTACAACGCCTTGTGTGCCACGAGTCTGGTCACTGGACCACGCCCTGACAGTCCTGTGCCTCTTCGTAGCCCTACGAATAGTGACAGGATCGTTCCGTGCATCGTAAAGGGGACTCCGACCGTGCTTCAGGCGTGGTTCTTAATTAACTGCTGGACACCGCCTAGGCCTTCCCGAGGCCGGGCCCGTGGTATCGGGTAGCGCGAGGTCGTAATTAATGCGTGGCGACTCTCCGGGGTAGCAGGTGGCCAAGTGACAGCTGCAGGTTGCGCGACGGGACCAAAACCGGGACACAAGGGACACACGAGGGAAGACGGACGAGACAGGGCACTCCCTGGAGAGCATCAATATCGAGAAGGACAAAGTCTTCCCTCATGTGGCAAAACACACAAGAGAGTTGCCGCGGTTCGTCGATCCTTCTTGGCACCAACATCTCGGATGATAATCGCCGACCTTTGGAAGCGAAGAACCGGCACGGAGAACTCGAGTTGCCTTCTCGAACCTAGTGGGGTCGCAATATCGACGACGTTGGGCCGGCTTGGGTGCAGCTGCATGTGTCCCGGCCGACGAGTGACGGGCCCGATGGGGTGGCACATCGTCCGATGGGTCCAGAATCGATAAGTTTTGAGGTAAGAAATGGCGAGCTGTTTGACCGATTTCCCCGCCTGTAATTCATCAAGACGAGGCCGCTTTCAGCAGGTCGAGTGTTCTGTTGGCTTGGCGCCAAGGACCCAAAACTGAGAAGGGCAGGTATGTCACAATCCTGCGGCTTCGGCACCCGTTATCCCATCAAGTTAGCGACTGCGGAATAGTTGTCGGGAAGAAAGGATGCTGCAGGGCAGGAAGGTAAGCTTTGGCTGATGCAAACGTCAAAAAGCGATGCTCTTGGCAGTGCTTAACTGGACCTGAGACACTCGTGGGCTTCAGAGACAGGCAGAGATGTGGTGGACGGGAATGCATTGATCGACTCGTAGATTGATTCATGCCTCGTCCCGAAAATACCATACACACCCGGCTGTTCACAACGGGCCGCAACAATGCAATGCGACCGTGACTCCTAATCCGAGCGGCCGACCGCTTGCGGCACGGTGGAGGAAGGGTCATCGGACGGCGGCGAGGTGCTGTTTGCTTGGGCGGCGCGAGGACATGTCGTTGGAACTACCTGCTTATTTCGGACTGGGAAACGATTTATTTCGGGCCACTTACGGTTCGAGCGCTCCATTCTCGCTCCCGTCACAGTTCGGGGAAACCCACAGAACCCCGGGTCCCACTGCGGAGCCGCAGCCGACTGTCGGACTCGGGGCCGATATCGACCGCAAGTTCAGATAATAGTTACTGACGACATCAGTCGCAAGACATCTCATGTCAGGCTCGCTGCGATGACCGCCGTCAAGATACACAAATATATAGCAGTTTAATAATGCGCCAAAGTTTTGGCTGGCTGCATTGTACTTGTAAAGCGTGTTCGGTGTGCTGAATGGTGCTGTTGGCTCCCAGGCGCCTTGCAGGGTCTCCTGCCATCCCACCTGCCATTTTGGTACAGCTTCCAGGTGGACTACCAGTGGACAGCGCGCGCCGACGACCGGCCGGCCCAGGCCATCAAACGCAAATGTCTGGAATGAGGAGCTCCGGGAAATTTCATCCATTCGATTGCCTTTTACGTTAGCGCCGTGCTTGCGAGACGTTTTCGCCCAATAACACTACCAATCCTGGCGCCACATACCAGTGTTCGCCGCTGGCGGGGTACCGGGCACGGCACCACCTGCCTCTGTCAACGCTCCCAGCACCGTGCCACAGGCAACTCGGATGCACCGAACGTCGGTCCTAGCAATCACTTGAACAGACAATTCTGCCTCGCCGATACACGGTTAACGAGTTATGCCGAGCGGGCGCACTGCTTGTGAGTCAGTCAGCCGTGGGTATCTGACGTGCCGGGCAGTCCCGCCGTCGTGTTAATGACTTCCAGATGGCTTACGATCGGGATGTGTTTAAGGTGCAGCCAGGTAAGGTAGTTTCGTCTGGAAGCGAAAAACGGCCCCCGCACATAACTAGGTACACAGTAATCTGTCAATCAGCGGCGTGTACCTGTTTCGAGCTTGGACATCCGACCTGCCTAAAAGGGACTGCCAGTCGGATCCGGCAAATCAGCGACAGGAAGGCGATACAGGATTAATCTCGTACACGGTAGGTTACAAGGCAACAGCCCACTGGGAAGCCACCGATCCACATGCAGCTTCCCTCCCCGGCGAAGCGTTTCATTTCTTATCGACCGCCCAGACCTGCGAGCGGTGGCAACTGGCACCCGCCGAGGGAGATCGGCCTGCTGCAGCAAACACATCCGACACCTGGGACCTGGCCCGTGGAGAGCGTGGCAGCTGGTTAAATACGTCGCGATCTGCCACGTTCCGCCGTCCGGGATTTCTATTTTGCTTCTTCTCTCCCCACTGTCCCGCTTTGCTGTCTCAGTCTGTCTGCCAAAGTGCGCAGTGCAGAGCAAGCATCATGGCTGAGACTGAGAAGCAAGTCGTCGCCGCCACGGCCCCGGCCGGCGATGTCCACGGCTTCGCCGAGGGCAACCCGCCCGTCGAGTTGAACGAAAAGGACGACACCAAGGTTACGGACGAGCTCAAGCGGACCGAGACTGGCGAGACGGACGCCGAGGAGGATCTCTACCGCCCGCTGCGCATGGATCCCGAGATCCCCCACGAGGAGAACCCCCTGACTCTCCGAGCCGTCATCACAGGCTGCATTCTCGGCGGCCTCGTCAATGCTTCCAACTTGTATCTCGGTATGCATGCAGCCCTTTGTTTCCTGCGTCAGTATCGCTAATAACGCCGGACAGGTCTGAAAACCGGCTTCACCTTCAGCGCCAACATGTTTGGTGCCATTTTCGGCTATGGTGTGCTCAAGTTCCTCGAGAGGTCCGGCCGTAAGCTGCCATTCCTTGGCGGCGTCTTCGGCCCCCAGGAGAACTCGATCGTCCAGGCTGCTGCCACGGGTGCTGGTGGTATTGCCGGTATCTTCGTGGCTGGTATCCCCGCCATGTACCAGCTCGGCGTCATGGGCGAAGGTCGCACGCCGCGGGATGACATTGGCGCCATCTTCACTATCACGCTCTGCTGCTCCTTTATCGGCCTGTTCTACGTCACGCCCATGCGCAAGTTCTTCATCATCCAAGTCTCGCGCGAGCTCAAGCTGCTGTTCCCCACGGCCACGGCGGTCGGCCTGACGATCCGCAGCATGCATGCAGGCGCGGCTGGCAGCATCGCAGCCATGAAGAAGCTCAAGTGCCTGATCTACTCGTTCATGGCCGCCTTCATCCACCGCATCGTGTCCTACTACGCCATTGGTATTCTCTACGACTGGCACGTCTTCACCTGGATTCACATCTGGAGCGGTTACACCAGCTGGGCCATGAACATTGAGTCGTGGGGCTGGTACATGGAGTGGACGCCCGCTTTCATCGGCTCGGGCATCCTGATCGGCCTCAACCCGGCCATTTCCATGTTCATGGGCTCCGTGCTGGCATGGGGTCTCATCGGCCCTCTTCTGGTGCACTACGGCGAGTGCATTGGCTACCAGATCGCACCGGATGACCCCAAGTGGGACAGTTACTACACTTTCGCCTCGTTCCGCGGCCTCGGCAAGGACCCCCCGTCGCCTCGGTACTGGCTGCTCTGGCCCGGTGTCATGGTAATGGTCTGCTGCTCGATGGCTGAGCTCCTCATTCAGTGGAAGGTCATCTGGAAAGGCATGAAGACGGCATGGTCTGAGGGCTGCAAGTCCATCAACGCCTCGCTCACCAGGCGCGGAAAGAGCAGTCCCTTCTTCGCTAAACATGGTGCTCCACGCGTCAAGGGCGAGAATGAGATCGAGGATCCCGCTCCTCTTCACGAGCAGGTCCGCTCCTGGTGGTGGATGGTCGGCCTGCTCGCCACGACCGTTCTCTGCATCCTCGTCTTCCACTTTCAATGGGAAATGCACCCCGGCCTGACCATCCTGGCTATTGTGCTCTCCTTCCTCTTCTCCTTCCTCGCCGTCCAGATCGGCGCCGTCACGGATCAAACACCTCTCACGGCCGCCGCCAAGGCGTCGCAGCTCGTCTTCGGTGGTGCAACTTCCAACCAGGGTTTCACTATCCTACACGCGCAAAAGATCAACTTGGTGGCTGGCAGTCTGGCTTCGGGTGGCGCCAACGTCGCCTCGGACCTGACCAGCGATTTCCGCACCGGCTTTCTGGTCGGCACCTCGCCCGTCAAGCAGTGGATCGCCCAGGCTGTCGGCACCTTCGTTGCCGTGTGGCTCGCCCCCGGTCTCTTCATCCTCTTCACCTCGGCGTATCCTTGCATCATTGACTCGTCATACGACAAGTGCGCTTTCCTCGTCCCCTCGGTGACTGCCTGGGCTGCCGTGGCACGTGCCGTGACGGACCCGAGCGTGGGCATCCCGTTGCACAGCGGCATCTTTGCCATCGTCATGGGGGTCGTCTCGATCGCCCAGGCCTTCTTCCGTCACTACTATCTCGTGGGCGATCGGGAGAAGTACCGGGAGTGGCTACCCAACTGGGGTGCCATTGCGCTGTCGTGGGTCATCCCGGCCCCCGTGTTCGCCAACGCCGCCCTGGTCGGTGCCATCGCCGCGGCTATCTGGAGGAAGTACAGCTTCAGGACATGGGAGTTGTATGGTTATGCCGTCGCTGCCGGTGAGTTTTGCTCCTTTTTGAACTGCTTTGACATAAAATATCTAACTGGACATAGGTTTCATTGCGGGCGAGGGTCTCGGCGGTGTGATTGGCGCCATCTTGACGCTGGCGGGTGTGGACGGGTCGGTCAAGGGCACTGGCGTTGCCTGCCCTCTGGGTGAATGCTAATTGGCATGGCGATATGCATCATGTCTGGCGTAATTTAATGATACCTCTTGCGTCATTACGGTAGCGAATGATACCTCTTTCAAGTTGCATCTCTTGATATGGACTCTTGTTGTTGTGTTGATCGTTTTATTTCCGTCTACCCTGCCCCCCCAGAATGACAACACCCACCTCTGAAATAGGTACTGATAACGCGTCTTTTCTCTAGGAGTGCAGATGAACGCCCACTTCGTGGCTTGAGCCCTTAAAACGGAGCGTCTGTGTAGTCCGTAGACGCATCGATGCCAACCTAACCACCCCAACCCTCAGACAAACGTTATGGGTTCGACAATCAGGGTAATAAGCGGGCGCTAGCTGATACTGAGCGCCGAGGCCAAAACTTCGGTGGCCGGAAGCCGGGAAACAAAGGCGCTCTCTCTCAAGCCCTAAACCAACTCAATCTGGGTAAACGAATCCTTATTCCCCTCCGTGACTCCTTGTCCGTCCATAAGTCCATGAACCCAGGCTTCGCCCACGAACCAGTACTTGCCCACCCCCCCGTTCACACGAACCTCAGGGACAGCTCGTAAGATGCAAGGAGATGACCGCCCGGACACAAGCCACAGCTCATCCCCCGCCTGTGCAATCCCCGGGCCCAAACCCAGGAAGCCATCATCCGTCGCCAAAAGAGCACGACCAGGGAGAACACGGCGGTGATAGGCCTGAAGAGTGAGCTCCTGTGGTGACAGAGGCGGGGACCAGGTGAAGCCGGGGATTTCACCAACTTCGTCCCTTTGGGTACCTCCTGTTAGATGCGCAATCGCCAAGGACAGGGCCTTCTTTGCTCGCAGGAGCGACGTGGCCAGCGACGAAGCCCCCCTTTTCCGGCCCGTAATCGGCTGCGGAAATGTGTGCAGGCCGACAAAGTCTTCGTTCTCCAGGTTCGGTGGAGCGATAGAGCCGCCCGGGAGGGTGAAGGACCAATAGTACAATCCATCCGTGGTGACGAGCCGCTTCGCCGTCAGACCATCGGCCCAGAGCTTGCTTAGCCCGCGGATCGTGGCGTTGGCAAGAAGATCGCAGAAGATGTCCAGCTGGGAGCGGTCGAAGCCGTCGGGCGGATTCGATGCCGTCATGGCGCCAAACAGGGCGGCCTCCAGGGGCTCTCCGGTCTTTGCGTATGTCGGCCCAAATAGTGAGAGAACCTCGAGGACCGCCGACAGAGCATGCGAGGTTGCCGTGACTCGCGTTGGGAAAACCGATTGCACCTTGGATAAAGCCACAGCCTCGACGCGAAGCGAGGAGCCACCGACCGAAACCCTTATCATCTCGTCGCGCCCGACATTCAACGTTGGTGATTGGGGTGCGTATATCCCTGCCTCCAGGAGTCTGAATCTGCCGTAGTCGAGGGGATCAGGGACGTTCTCGGCCGCCCAGTCTACTATCCAGGATGGACTCCCCACCATCTTGGCGTTGCTGGCGTGGTGGACTAAGCGCAGCATCTTCAGGGCTCTAAATCGATCCGCGCAGATGAGAACGCGATGGAGATGGAGAAATGTCTCTGATGCGGACTCCCCGCGAGGCATAACCAGCCAATCGATTAGGTTGCTCGGGATCTCCAGTCTCGGCATAGTCTGATGGGCGATTCCGAGGATACAGGCGTATTTGTCCCTCGGAACCGTTGCTTTTTTCTTCCATGAGTGACGCATGAGGAGCTCCATGATGCTGAAGAACAAGCTGTTGCCGTGTTCGCCAATGCTCTTTTGTACCTGCTCCGGGAAATGGAGCTTGTAGAGGATGCGGTACCAGGCAAGGTACATGTCGTATTGAGGTCCGTGGATCGTATCCTCCAATCCCAGCGCCGGGGCCAGAATGTGTATAAAGGTCTGGTAGTGTCCAGCCCAGCAGAGCGTCCTGTCCATATCGAACAGCCGTTCCCACGCGACGTGGAGCGTGCCGGCGACAATGTACGCCCCTCCAAAGCTGGCTGCCTCCTGCATCACCCAAGCTCGATGGAACCACGATCGTGATTCGAAGAATTGGCACCAAGCCATCCAGACAAGGCACAGGCTGGCCCTTTCTTGTGTCTGAGCACCCCGTTTCATCATTTGCTGCGCGACCGGCCGTAGGTTTTGTGTTTTCTCGTGGATTTCGATAGGCGGTATCTTGACTCCCACCTCATGCCAGAAGGTCTCGTCCATGATGTTTTTTCCCGACAGCCAGTGCGGCCGAGACGTGTCTGGGGCTTCACCTCCGCCCTCACCAGTTTGTGACAGCTTCATCAATGCCTCGCCAGCCTCGCCAAGTATCCACTCGATGGAACCGAGGTCCTGGGCGTCGGGGCCAAGCCAGACGATCGTTTTTCGACACAGGTTGTAGATATCGCCCATCAACAGGACCTGCTGGTTGACCTCGGCCGCGTCCTGCTGGTTGATACAGAGTGCGTCGATCCACAGCGGTAGCGACTTGCCCACGGCAGCAAACGACACATCAAGGTCGACGGTTAAGAAAAAGTCCGATAGACTCTGGGTGAGCGGGAGTTCGAAGTGCGCGGTAAAAGCTGTCACCCGGGTCCGAAACTCCATCTCATGTGATGCGGGATATGTCACACTGTCGGCTTCGGAGCCATGCGGAAAAAGAATCAGGCGGAAACGCGGACGACCTCGCTCCTCTGGCTCGAATCCCTTCATCAACGGTGAGCCCCATGTGTATGATAGAGCGAAGTATTCCCCTTTCGCATCCTCAATGCTCAGAAGGTCCTGAAGCCAGCCGTATATGATGTAATTGACCCTGTCAACGAAGCTGACATGGAGCAAGCGGGTAGAGGCCGGTCCATGAAGTCGTGCATAGGGATATCTAGATAGTTTAGCAGTGGTTCTTCGTCCGCCTATGCTCGGCAGCGACCTCATGCGCTTTATTCTATTTCTGTCGGGATGCGGTGCGCGGCAAATCGTGGGATTCTCCCAGCTCCAGATATTGAGTTTGGAGTCATCTGCCGATGGTTTGGACGCTGAGGATGGCGTTTCCGCGGCCATATTTTGATGACCTCTTGTCCCAGTGGGACTTGAGTGCGCATGGACGTAGAGTTACTTGTCGAGATGAATCTCGCGACAGGTGAGGCCCGTGAGGGGTTTGGGCTGAACTAAATCGCGCCTGCTGCCCAAAGCTCCCGTGGCTACACGACCGCGCCGGGCAACAGGCAGAAGGCAACCACAGACAGCTGGGGCTGGCCGTGGGAAACAAAACCCAGGTACTGCAGCCAATCGAAGCTCCCATTGCCAACGACCAACAGGAGGCCTCCTCCCGACCAGGCTTCACCACGTGGTGCACATCGTTGACTCTAGCAACTTCAATCTGTCGCTTCCCCCTCATCGCCGTCCGCAGCCCACATTGCCCGATTACTCCTGCTCGCCCATCAAGATGGTGCAATATGACAAACTAGACGCCAAGAATGCCGACATTCGACTGCTACGGCTGCTGCCCGGAAAGAAGGACGCGCCAATTTGCTGTACCCTTCGGGTCGTTTCCCTGAACAAGAAGCCAGAGTTCGACGCGCTCTCTTACGTCTGGGGAGATCCGACGGCCACAAAAACCATCTCGGTCGATGGCGAGGACTTTGAGGCGACATCGAATCTCGAGGCGGCGCTCCGCGCTCTCCGGTCCCGGCACAAACTTCGGACGCTCTGGGTCGACGCCATCTGCATCAATCAACGAGATGTCGCGGAAAAGAATTCTCAGGTCCCGCTGATGAGCAGGATATACCAGAATGCGACTCGGGTGGTCCCATGGTTAGGCCCATCGAACCCATCTGTTGACATTGCTATCTCTTACATTGAAGCCTTTATCGAAAAGAGGCTTACATGGAGGTCATCAATTTGGCTCAAGCTGAGAGTCGCCGCCGCCGTCTCGACCAAAGCGAAAAAACGGTACATCCTCGCAGTATTACAAGCAGCCGAGGGCGCTTCACTCTTGCTTGCTTCTCCATACTGGACCCGGATGTGGACTTTCCAGGAGTATTACGTCCCTACCAAGGAGCCAATGTGCAGACGCGGAAGCTTAGAGTTCAAGTTTCGCGCCGAGACCTTGGTTGAAGTTGCGGAACGAGCTATGAAGCTTAACGACCTTGTACGCCGCTTGGATTGGGAAGAGGACGAGACAGCTCGGTACGAGCGGCACTACAGTTCCATCGGGGAATCGCATGATACGATTCCCGGTTCGCTCGCTTTCACCCAGAGCAGGTTTACCGATACAGAACCTGTATTGAGCCCTTACCTTGCGTTACTGCTACACCAAACATACGGCCGGAGGTGTTCGGATCCAAGAGACAAGGTCTTTGCCCTTTATGGAGCTCTTGAGCCGAAAGCTCGGGGGCTTCTCCCCCCTCCGGATTATTCCAAACCCATCTCCACGGTCTTTCTGGAGACCACAACATATCTGATTAATCACGAGCGCATTCTTCCCTACGACGCGTGCGAGCTAGCCACCGCTGGGTCACCTTCCAACAATGACAAGTATCCTTCCTGGCTTCTCGACTTCACTTCGGTATTGGAAAGGCCGCGTCTTATACACCCGAGCGCTGATACGGGAGCTGAGGCCGTATCACTTCAATTGCCACAAGTCAGCGCCGACTTCAAAACGCTGAGCATCTCTGCCAAAATCCTAGGACGCATCAGTATGCTATTCCCGCTCGAGGACACCCCTTTCGGTGTATTCCAGCAACTCAAGACCCTGGTCAACGTCCATACTCCACAGTTGGAGAATCAGAGCGCCGGGTCTGAGCGGCCAGACCATGCCGGGCGTATGATACTTCCTAGCCTCGCCGGGCTCTGTTTTGCATCCTACGCATATGAATGTGAAGACTCGGCGGCCGAGATTTTGGACACCTTTCGAGATGTCCTGGGGACTCTCACGGCCCTTGAGCCGATAGATTACGGTCGTCCTGGTACGGCACGCTTCACCCTCATGAGTGGTGTCAGTAAACTTGCAGGGAAAACCCTCTTTTCTACAGAACGCGGCCGATGGGGAGTTCACTGGTGGGGAAGGGCACCCGAAGCTGGAGACATTATCGTGCTTCCAGCGATGAACCAGCCAGTACTCATCTTGCGGGAACTCCTTCCCATCACAGGAGAACAGTGCCCATACTATGAGATGATAGGAGTTGCCTGTATTGCTGGGCTGCTGGCCAACTTTGAGCCGGATGAAGAGCTGCTCCGGGATATCGAGCAGATACCCTTGGAGCGGTTTCACATACGGTGATCTTGTACGGCCTGTAATCGTGTATGTCCGTCGACTGGACACCTAGAAATAGCGAATATAGTTGCGTCTTCTGGAGTAAACAGCAGTTATCGTTGCCATGCTTGTCTTTGCAACACCACAGCCATTCTCGAATGAGAGAGAGACTTTCTGCCGATCCGCGTACAGCCGTCATGTCTCGACGCAGAGGAAGGCCAGGGAGGGGGTTCAAAGTGTCTGGTCGCGTCAGGACATGAATACCTCGGATGAGCCAAAGGTGATAGGAAACACTGGCAACACGGAGGGAGAACACAGTTTCTCCTTACCTGCTGTGGCGTAAAGCTCGACTTGCCATTCGACCTTCCACTGACCCTCTTGCCCGCTGAGGCCCAGCACAAAGATAGCATGCGGGAAATCTTGACGTGTCGGGGTGATGGAGAGCTGCGCGGCATCGGGTTGTGATCTCGCGCTGCCACTGATATTGGCCACGACCAAGCTCACCAGCTGGCAGAGGACACAGCCAAGTTCCCAACCCGAGTTCCAGCGCTCCAGGGAGTGGAATAACGAGACTGGCCTGGCTTTTCTCGCGGTGCTGAGTATCTGAAAATGCCTGAGCGGGTTACCGCGCTACAAGCTGCAGGCTGAGCATCGTGTCTGCTCTCCGGGGTCCCCTATGTTGCAACCTCCCAGGATCCTCAGTTTGGAGGTCAGATCCTCGGATGTCCAGGCCCTGGCACGGCGTTGAGATTTATTCGTATTTAAGGCTGTGCTTGGAGTTCCATATTGTCAGTTGTTTAAGGTATAGGTAACGAAGCACATTTGTCTGGAAATCTGGCGGTCGAGTAGCGAAAGCGGAAAGGGTAAATATAGTTGGTAATTGACAATTTTCGGTCGATAAGGTGGTTGAAGTGCCGTTTTTGGACCCCATCTCCTCGAAAAGAGCGCGCCCCAGGTTGCTAACCAGTCATACCCAACTGCGCACCACCATGTCCTTCAGCACCCAACGCGTTGTGACTAATCATAACCCAACCCGCAAACCTACCTAGGTGGTTGCAGCCCAAATTTTGACTAATTGGGTTCGCCCAGACGAAGTGTACCGCTTGGTAGCGACGAATCTCTGAGGTCTCGGGGCTAACAGAATACCAATGAAAGAAGTAGGGAAAGATATGAAGGAGTATGACGACGCGCCTTTGGATGATCTACAGATCCTCTTTTTCGTGGCATCTGATAGGGGTGTGTTGTGCCAGGTAGGAGCACCCTTGACAAAGGATATCTCCTCTGCCACATATCCGATTACCCCTTTCCTTAAGCAAGGCCTCTAGGTACGTTCGGAATGATAGCTGTCGGAAACCAAACAGTCATCACAACGTCAAGTCCCACCCACCATCCGTCATGACCCTTCTACCCTTCCAAAGCAAAGTCCAAAACAACAACCTCCTTCCTCTCCGTCTCCCCATGAACATCCCGCCGTACAAAAATCGACAAGATATCCTCGCTCCTCAACCTCGCCGAGTCAACCAGCGGTTCCCCGGAATACCCCCCTCCCTCCCAGACCTGTTGATAACTGCTATACCCGTCGGTCCGTGTCGCCTTCAAAATCCGAATCGTCGGCGTCAGCGAGTCAGGCAGAATCAAATACAAATCCCCACCCCTACTAACCGCCAACTTCCCCCTCTTCGTCCCAGTGATGGGCCTGACCGCCCTTTTCGTCCACGTCCCTATATTCATAAAAAATATCAGCTTCCCCCTCGCACCCACAATAACAAACACCCCAAGGAAAAAACAACTAACCTCCCATGGGCTCCCGATAGTAATGCCTCCACCAATACCCATCTTCCCCATCCCAATCCCGATTCAAAACATGCACGCCCCCCTCGCAATCCACAGCCTGCGCCTCCTGATTCATCAGCCCCCTCCCCTTCCCAACCCTCCACACCGTCACGCCCCCATCACACTCCCCATCCACCGTTTTTTTCTTCTCTTCGTCCCGTCCACTCAAATCCGCCACCACTTCCCCATCCGTCCCCCTCCAAGTCCACCCCCCATCCCCGGACCAGACGTAGCACAAATCAAAGTTATTCTCCATCCCGTTCGGGCCCGCCTGCGTCTTGTGTTTTGTATCGGAGGGATCATCCCACCCGTCGTAGGGGACGAAGCCCCTCCAGACCCAGGTTATGTGGATTTTTCCGTGGATGTCAGAGTCGAGCCCGTGGATGTAGGGGTTTGAGTTGATGCCCGTGAGGAACTGGCCTATTATTTTGTAGGTGTAGGTTTGGGATGGGGAGGGGGAGGGGGAATAGAGGTAGAGGTGGTCGTTGCCGAGGCCGGCTTTGCCGTCGCGGAAGGTGAGGTATAGAGAGCCTGAGGGGTGAGACGATAGAAAGCGGGGGTAGGTTATATAATGGAAGGGCTTGTGGGAGGCGGGTAGGCCCGGGAGGTGGGATTGGGTTGGGCTGAAGAGGGTTGGGGTCCAGGCGTGGGAATTTGGGGAGAGGGCGAGGGAGGGGATGGAGATGCGGAAGCGTAGGCTTTTAGGGGGGTTGTTAGTGCGATGAGGGGATGAGGGAAAAGATAAGAGGCGTACATGTCGCAGTGGTGGTCGTAGGCCAGGTGGATCGTCCCGTCGCCGTGGCAGATGCCCATCTGCACCGTGTTGTGGCCGTCGTCGACTGTTTGCACGTAGTCGTCTAGCCTCAACACCTCCCACGAACCCCGGGGGAGTTCTCGCCGTGCTAGGTGGACGTATAGCGGCTCCGGGGCGGCCGGGGAGGCCGAGGCGTAGAAGGCGGCATACTGCCACCCGTTGAACGAGATGAGCGCGTCCTGCTGGAAGGCGTTCCCGTTGAGGACGCAGCGCCGGTGGGCCGGGTCCGGGCCGAGGACCGTCGTGGTGGGATCGCTGAGCATACTTAGGTACCCTATGTAAGGTAGTTTACCTGTGTCTACGGATACAGATATGACCAAGAATGATCAACCCACCGTTCAGCCTCAGTGTCGGGAGGTAGGTATTTCCTTCCGGGTAGTTGCTTCTCAGTCTCTGATTTGTGGATAATTGGACCTCCGGCACGACTCCCCGACAAAAGTCTTGGCGTCGTCGGCGGCTGGCTGGGGTAAAAGGAGGAGTGATAAAGGTGGTCGACGCACGTGGTTGTTACCAGACCTTCTCGAACGTTTTTGTTATCGTCAAAAGGTAGGTATAGTGGAACCTCGGCAGGTTAAATATCCTAGAGAACCAAGAGCCGTCTTGGTTGGGACGGAGCTACCAACGGCGTGCCGCTGTCTAAATTGCCTGCAGCGCCCAGACTTGCACCGCAGGCTATTTTGCGGGAACCACGATTTGGGGTTGTGATGGACAAGTCTGCGAGATATCTGAACGACCGACATATCTTTCCCACCATCACAGCACACACCACTTTGTAGACCAGTAAATCAGTTTCAAAGCAAGAATGTCTCCCGGGATACGTCCAGGGTCACGCAGCCATCTGTCATCCTCACCCCTCCCCTTTCCCCCACACCGAAGTAGTATCACTGGTGGAGAGACGGTTAATTGGTGAGGGGAAGCTAGGATCGACAATGGAGATCCGAGTATCACTCGTGTACACTGAGAAACCGGGGTTCCCCAGAGACAAAATGGTGACCAGAAAAAGCCCCGGGCATCATTATCAACCAGCAAGCCAAGCTCCACAGCAGCTGTTACAGGCCTCACCGAACGCCTCCCTTGGGCCGACGCTGCATCCTTCCCCGTCCACCTCGGTCCACCCCGTAAAAGGATACGGTAGTGATCCGGGGTCAAGCTCGCCATACCAGTCCAAGGTTGGTGGAAAAATGCGGCGGGTATTTGAACAAGCGTCGGGGTAGCCAAACCCCACCACCCCCAAAGTGTCAACCGTTACCGCGAAGCAGGGATTTGTGCAGAGAGCGACACGCAGCGACAGAAACAAAACGGGCCGGCCAAGCAGCAGCAAGGGTCGGGGTGGTTAGCCCAAGGTGTATATGCAGTGCAACTACAAACCGTCCGGCCAGTGTGGGTTCTTTGGGAGGGTAATGAATAAATACCTAAGAACGAGGGGCTTCCCGCCTTTTTGGTAGTGGGAACGGATCTTTGGATCTGACATTCCCATCTCCAACTCCACATCAACAAGATGGGTTTCTCGACGAGGATCCTGCAGAAAATCGTGCGGAACGAGGCCATGGCCTCGGATCCGCCCGAGATCTACGGCTGGCGCGTGTACCTGCTGGCCTGTTCGGTGCGTTTTTATGTCTCTGTCGTTCTCTCTCTTGTTCGTCGGGTAATTACTGACGAAGAAAAAAAAAAAAAGGCCTGCTTCGGCGCCATGTCGTTCGGCTGGGACTCGTCGGTCATCGGCGGCGTCATCGTCATGGACCCCTTCATCGCCGACTACGGGCTGGGCGACCCCAAGTCGGTGGCGTCGGCCAACCTGTCGGCCAACATCGTGTCGACCCTCCAGGCCGGCTGTTTTCTGGGCGCGCTGCTGGCCTCGCCGCTGACGGACCGGTTCGGGCGCAAGTGGTGTCTGATCGGTGTCTCACTAATCATCGTCGTGGGCGTCGTGATGCAGGCGGCGTCGCGCGGCAGCCTGGGCCCGCTGTACGCCGGCCGTTTCATTGCCGGAGCCGGCGTCGGCGCCGCGAGCACCATCAACCCCATCTATGTTTCTGAAAACGCGCCCCGGGCCATCCGCGGCCTGCTCACGGGACTGTACCAGCTCTTCATCGTGACGGGAGGCATGATCGCCTTCTGGATCAACTACGCCATGAGCATCAACCACAACGGCACGTCCTTCATGTACGTCTTCCCGCTGGCCATCCAGGCGCTCCCCGCGGCGCTGCTGTGCGGCTGCATGCTGCTCTGCCACGAGTCGCCGCGCTGGCTGGCCCGCCAGGACCGGTGGGAGGACACGAAGCGCATCCTGGCCCGCATCCGCAACCTGCCGCCCACCCACCCCTACGTCGAGGACGAGTTCCACGAGATCGTCGACCAGCTCGAGCACGAGCGCCGGCTGATCGGCGACGCCACCTTCTGGAACCTGCAGCGCGAGATGTGGACCATCGCCGGCAACCGCAAGCGCGTGCTCATCAGCATCACCCTGATGATCTGCCAGCAGATGACGGGCACCAACGCCATCAACACGTACGCGCCCACGATTTTCAAAAATCTCGGGCTCAAGGGCACGTCGACCTCTTTGTTCTCCACCGGAATCTACGGCATCGTCAAGGTCACCAGCTGCATCTGTTTCCTGCTCTTCATGGCCGACTCGCTCGGCCGACGGCGCAGTCTGCTGTGGACGTCCATCGCCCAGGGGCTGGCCATGTTTTATATCGGGCTGTACGTGCGGATCTCGCCACCGAAAGACGGCCAGGAAGTCCCCGGGGCGGGTTACTTTGCGCTCGTGTGCATTTTCCTGTTTGCCGCCTTCTTCCAGTTCGGCTGGGGTCCGGCCTGCTGGATCTATGCGTCTGAGATCCCCGCGGCCCGTCTGCGCTCGCTCAACGTCGCCTTCGCAGCAGCGACCCAGTGGCTGTTTAACTTTGTTGTGGCCCGCGCTGTGCCCACGATGCTGGTGACGGTTGGCAGCGATGGTTATGGGACCTATCTCATCTTTGGCAGTTTCTGCTTCACCATGTTTTTCTTTGTGTGGTTCTTTGTGCCCGAGACCAAGGGTATCTCGCTCGAGGCTATGGATAGGTTGTTTGGCGTTACCGATGCCGAGCCCAAGGTTGCGGATCATGCTGATGCTGGACCGGAGGATGGTCACCCGCCTGCGGAAAAGGAGATTCAGGAGAAGCGGGTTGAAAGTACTGCGGTTTGACGGCGGAGGGGGGAATGTGTTGGAGAGTTGCCGCTGTTTATATGAATAATGTCATGCACTCAAGCTTGCATGGGCTTTTCAAATATCTACTTTTACATGTGACCTGATAAATTAATGTGATAACAGGACGCGCCTGACCAAGGTATTGGCCTTTTTTGTGGACGCAGAAATCGAGACCGTAGAGCTCCGCGGGGAGGGCAGCCACGATTGGTCTTTTGTTACATCAGCAAGAAGGAAAAGGGAGCGTGAACAGCCTCTACCGCGACGGGAGGATATTACTGTTACTACTACTTCAAGTAGTACACAAGGCGGGCCAGGAGCAGCGTAAAATGTCTTTGAGTGACTCAAGTGTCTCGCATTGGCCGGACCTTCAGCCTTACTATTGGGGTTAGTATCCTTACAACCGAGAACGTACGAACGACTGGGGTTCTGCGTCTTGAAGGACGAGGGAGCGCAGTGATCTCTTTGGGAGAAGATGGAGGTATTGTTGGTTTGATAGATATTACACATGGCTAAGATTCTAGGATATACCGTGTCTGTCGATATCCGGGCCGTGTGTGTCATCGCTCTCGAGCCGCTGGTCAAGCGGAACATCTGTCATCCTCGGGTGCGAGAAGACTACCATATCCGACTCCATTCATCTCAGCGCATTGGATTTCTTAGTACCTACCTAACCATGCTAACCTGACCAGCCGCAAATTTTCCTTGCATAGCGCAGACACCAAGCGCCCTCGACTGGGAGAACACGGATCCGCATTGGCTTGAAGATGTCTGGCAAGGTGTAACATTCTCGCCAGCACAGCGAAAGAGTTACTGAAATCCTACATGTGTGCAGGAGGTTATCGCTCATGTATGTGGCTCACGCACACCGACGCCATGTTCGACCTGGTCGAGAACGCGCCGGTCATCGAGGGCAAGCCGGGCTCCGGTCGATATCGTACTACGACGGCACCCAATTTTGCCTGGGTCGGCGTTTGAGCTCCTGAGGGTCTACTCGGCCGAGGAGAGAAGACAAATGAGGATGCGCCTGGCAGCTTGGTAAGCCTCGCGGACGTGGGTAGCGATAAAAGCTCCGCACGTGTAGAGAATGAATCATAGGCTAGCTGGAATCAAAATCGTGGGGGCATTCGTCCTCGCCAAGTTTGCCCAGCTATGCCGTGTGTGCAAATCGGCAGTGATCGACAGGTCCTAACCCAGAGACGGACAATGTACGGGTATACGCGATTATTAATGTAGACTATACGCGTCTATCGAATCTTGATGCGACGCTATGCAAGTCGATGTCGGCGGAACCCCGCTTCTGCCTAGCATCCCTATAAGTCAACCATCACTCCGGATCTTCGGTCATAACTCCAAGCTCACACGCTTCAATTCACCGTCAGACCACCAGAAATCGCCATGCCCAAGACGGTAGAGTACCAAATCCGCCCCCTGGGCTGGGAGAACGACCCCGAGGAAGAGAGAATCCGCTTCTCCAGCCTCGACTATCTCGCGGCGTGTACCTACAACAGCTACACCATCTTTGTCCGTCTCAAGGACGACAGTAACCATGAAAAGACAGCAGTGATTGACACGCTGAAAACTGGCTTGGAACGGACGCTAGCCCAGTGCCGGCAACTGGTCGGCACAATCGAGAAGAACGAAAACGACGACGACCACTCGTTCGTCAAGAAGCGCGACTCGGCCGTCAAGTTCATCGTCAAGTACTTCGACATCAGCGACGATGTGCCCTCTCTCGCCGAGCTGGAAGCAGCCCACTTTGCTTCATCCCAGCTCGGCGACACCACCCGTTTCGTCGTCGGGGGCATGAGCTACGGCGAGAAGCCCGCTTGCCTGCCGAGCGCTCACCCCCCGATCGCCGCCTTCCAGGCCAACTTCATCCCGGGCGGTGGACTCATCTTCGTCACCAACTCCCATCACTACTCCAACGACGTCATGGGCTTCGGCCACTTTGTGCACCAGCTCGCCGAGAACTGCGTCTCCGTCATGCGCAACACGGATCCGCCGGCCTGGGACCCGGCAAACCTGGATGCAACACGCTTCACAGCCGTCAACTTCCCCTCAGCCAGCAAAGTCGATGGTCCGACGCCGCCGGATCGGAACCCCTCGCTGCTTCATGAGCACGCCTCGCTCCTTCTGCACCTTCCGCCTGCCAGGGCCGCCGAACTGAAGAAGGTCGCTTCTCCCACTGCGGTAGAGGGACAAGGGGCAAAATGGATTTCCACCTACGACGCCTTCACCGCCCTCCTCTGGCGCGTGCTAACCCGCCACCGCGCAGCGCTGTATCACTCAGCCCCAGAGGAGGTCCCCCTCTTCTTCGAGGGCATTAACATGCGCCGCCGTGCGAGCCCGCCCGTCGGCCCGCGGCAGCAACGCAACCTCTTCTGGCCCGTCGGGGCGGCGAGCATCCCCCCGCCTCTGAGCGTCGCGGAGATCACCGGTTCCGACGGCACCTCGCTCTCAGTGCTGGCGGGCAAGGTCCGGGCCATGACGGATAGTATAAACCAGGCGGCGCTGGATCAGGCGTTGGCGATGCTGGCGCCGGTGCGGGATAAGACGTGTTTGTTCACACGGGTGAATGCGTTCCCGCCGTTGACGACGGCGGTGACGGATTGGCGCGATGCGGAGATTTGTGAGGTTGAATTTGGGTTTGGGGAGGTCGCGGCGTTCAGACACTTGTTTGATGCGGTGACGGAGGGGTTGGTGGTAGTGTATTCGCCCAGGAAGGGCGAGGGGGAGGGGTGTGAGTTTGTGGTGACGGTCGAGAGGGATATTGTTGACGCGGTGCTTGCGGATGCTGAGCTGATGCGCTTCTTTGAGTTTCGTGGGTATGAGGTTGAAGCGAAAACGGTCTAGTCCGTGTCTGCCTGTCTGCGTGGAGAATGGGATGTCGCCACAAGCCAACTCATCTTCTATTGTTGACGCTGTCTGAGCCTGGATGATGCGTTGTCAGTGCCAGCGGAAAAGTTGCTCCGCTCGAGTTAGATATTTTGAGCCGGACAAAATGAGACTATTGAGAGAATTAGCAGTAAGTCTCGGAATGGCTAGCTGAGCGGTGAGTCAGGCTCGAGCAGAGTTCTGCCACCTGACGTGAAACATGACGAGGTGGCTAGCGGCTGCAGCGATTCGGAAATGACGCTATCTGGAGTGGCACAGCCAATGCGGCTAGCCGTGACGACTCGAGTACTAGTGTAAGGTACTTGTTGGCGTCAATAGTCCCTGATTCCAGGTGTGATGGGTAACGTCAGAGGCGGAGGGGCATTCTGCCTTGAGGTTAATAAAAAGTTGGTGTGGAGGCTGCGCGCTTTCGAGGACCCTGGAATCGGGATCCTGGTCTGGGTGGTGGAAGGCAGGCACTCGGCGGGGTACCAAGGCCGGCGGCAGGTGGCCGGCGGGCGGAGATGCTGGTTGCCGTTGGATGCCAAGTGGTGCCAAGACCGGGCAAGGTCGGTGCATGGACGGACTGATGGCTCCGGATGCTGGTCAAGCTGAGGCCTGTTTGAGGCTCAAACGGCGAAGACGCAATTATTTGGCCGGCAATTAGAAAGTGGCTCAGCCAGCTGGCAGCAGTGGCAGGGACCTTGCAGAGACCGTTGGCGACGTCGCGACCGCGGTCCCGATCAGGAAGCTACGGGCCACTTGCCGGATTTTCAGCTGGCCTGGTGCCGCCGCAAAACGGTTCAGCTCGCCATGTCCTCATGAGGCGCACTCATTGGCCTGCCATAGGCTGGCGGCCGGGGTGGTGGATCGACAGTGCAGCAAAACCAGCTGCGGGCTTTTCCTGTCCGGGCCTAGCCCCACTGCCAGGGCCACACCACCACGCGCCAAGTCGCGCCTGCAGAAGTTTCGGTGAAAGCCACAGCAAGTTGTGCGTCTGCTTCTTTTCTGGGACATTCTTTTCTGGGAAACCAGATCATCCACCAGCCAAGTGTGCGACGGACGTGTTCGAGACCGCTGTCCCGAGATGCGGTCATAATTCGCTCGGGTCGCCATTCCGCCCCCACCTTCGAGCGGGAAAGTGCAACCCCAGCTGGTGTCTTTCTCGCGCCCCCGCCAAATTCCTCTGTTGAAGAATCGGCAAACACGTTCGTGCTGGGGTCATCGGGCGCCGTGATGCGGTGGTACAGTGCCTAGCCGGGTCTGGGCAAGGGTCGAGGATGGTGGAAGCCGCTTGTTTCATGGCCCGGCCCTGTTCATCTGTCCGCAATCTGGATCACTCAGCCAGCCTCAGCCAGCTAGTCGGTACAAGAACAGCTACCATGGAGCTATTGTCCTGTCCTTCAGCCTGCCATGTCGCCCGTGGCCCAGACCCCCGCCTCCGCCTCCCGTCCGCCGACTCACACATGACCGCAGACCCAGACTGTCGGTTCTGGCGCTGACTGAGAGGCGCGGCGACTGTCACATAAGTACCTCGTCGCCCGGCACATCTCGATGGCCGCCCCGCGTGAGGGGGAGTGCCCAACTTAGCCTCGTTGTCATCGTCGCTCTTTTGCTTTCCGGCTGCCGACCGCCCACGAAAACCCCGCTTGCGGGTCAGAGCCAAGCTTTCTGTCCAGGGCAAAGCCAAGGTTCGAGAAGTTCGACGCCAAGGGGCCTGCTTGCGGTGTCGGATGCTCAAGATCCAGGTGAGCATCCCCGCAGCCGCCAAGTTGTGGATTACGACTTACACGCCAGCAGTGCTCCAACAATAACCCCTGTCAGCCCTGTCTACAGTCAGCCTTGAGGGGCTCCGAGAGGAAGGTGTTGTCCTTTTGCTACTGCGTGCGTACACGCTTCGCCGACGTCAACATCTTCGAGTCGGCCCAGACCCAGGCCGCGGCCAAGAACATGCAGATCGAGCACCTCATGTCGCAGATGGGCGTCCTGCTCGCCAGGATCGCCACGCCAGCCAACTTCATCACGTCTGATCCCGTCGTATTCACCGACAAGATAACCGCGTGGTTGTCAGACCCAAACTTCAACCTCCCCGACGGCAGTATTGTGGGGATATGTTGCTCAAGTCTGTTGTCGCTGCAGTTCCGGGACGACTCGCTCGAGGACGATGGCCTTGCCACCGAGTTTCGACGTTTCATGCTTGCCTCGTCTCTTGCGCACAGCGGCTGGAAAGCGAAACGGGGCGGGTTGAGGAGGAGCGATGTCTCGGTTGTCGGCCACGTTGCGGGTTATCGGCTCATCAAGAGACTCGACCGTATTCTGACTCCTCAGTTCCTCGCCAAATGTGACCAGCAATCATGTCAGGTCTTGTTCCTGCTTGTGTTGGGTACCGTCCTCGGCATGAGCTATGCGTCGTCGTTTCCGGAAGCACCATCGACGTCGCCGGAGCTGCTCGGGTCTGAATTTCGCCGCAACCCAACGCTGTGGCTCGCTATGAAGGAGCATCTCTGCCAAATGCTTGCACATCATCTCATCTTTCTTGGGTCGATTTTGGGGATCAAGCTCGAAACTGGTCTAGAACAGAACATTATCGACACGGCCACTCAGAGATGGAAGAAGATCGAGCCGTACGTCTGGGCGGATACACAATTCACTCCGCTAAAGCTACCATACATCGGCCCCATGCGGCCAAATTTTGGTTTGAAAAACGAGTTTGGTGTCGCGCCTTCGCCGTCTCTCGACCGGTCGTATTCGGAGGAACCGCCGCCGTTTCCGCCATCGACGCAGCGGATGATCCCCATCGCTTTTCCTGAGATGAGCCATTTTCAGCCGTCCACCACGGATGACTGGTCCCAGAATCCTCAGTCTTATCTCGACATGACGGACGAGCCCGAGAGCTATTACACTGCTTCACAAGCAGAGTCCTCCGCAGCCGAACCGGAAAACATGGCACGGTCCCAGACCGAGCCCTTGACCAAAGCGGCTGTCTACTCTTTTCCGGAGACCGGACGCCAGAGATCGCGGACGATGTGGTTGGTCAGACCAATCGACGCGGGGCCAGAGCACGGACAGGTCAACGTACACGCAAGGCTGAGGGGACCAGCACAAGGAAGAGATTTCCAACTTTTTGTATAGGCCTCCTTTCTTCTCGAGGCCGGGTGGTTTTTGATTGAGATTTTGGTTAAATGGTGGGTAGAGCTCTATGGTTTATGACTGATGACTTTTTACATGGCGTTGGATACCGAAAGTTGGGCGGCTTTTTTGTTTTCTATTGTCTCTCTCGCACCTATCTATTCAGCACATGTAATGAAATATAGTACTCTTTGTCACATCAAAGTCAACATCGGGTGCAACCAACCGTTTCATCACGGAGTCGCTGGCCCGAACACCATGTCGGAATTTACCCGCCGGACAGGCCCGCCCGCACGCCCGCGACTTTCGGTCCTCGGAGCGCGGTCCATGCAATCTGCCAATTCAGCCGGGGCCGCTCTATGAAAGTGTGTTCATTGCGGTGGCAGCGGCTATACTGGACGGCCCTTGACAGAGTTCAATTACCTGTTTACGATCCAGGCGGGAAATATACCAGCAATGCTGGACGACTTGAGGAGGATCCGCTATTAATAGGATCTGGCTCCGGGAAGCGAGCGCTTTTACAGCACCCGGAACCCGGTGTTCCATCCTTTTTGGATCTATGGATATGACTTGTCCAGAGGGGAACCAGTGCCGCGGTAGCAGCCGTGTAATTTATATACTGGTATAGGGAAGGAGTCCTGCAGGTACGACGCCGCGTGTAATGGCGATACTTTAAGTGTGCCCTCTCCCCGGATAGGAAAGATTATGCCCAGCTTTCTTTTTCTCTCCGGTGATCTCGTGTTAGGTTCTGGGTCAGGATATAATACGTAAAAAAATGTCGACAAAGCTGTCGGCGTTGCTATGTGTCGTGGCGGCAGCGGCGACGGGGGTGTTGGCAGCGCCCAACTGCCCGCCTCTAGGTCCCGTGTTCGAGCCAGCGCGCAACTTCAACGGCAGCGCGGCCATCCGCGCGGCCCTGGCCAACCTGACCGAGACGCTCGGCGCGCGCGATGTCGACAACGGCCCCGGCGTGCGCGCCAACGAGACGTCGTACAGCCTCGAGGTGTTCACGACAGACGAGGCGAACCCGCTGCTCTTCAGCTGGCACCACACGGCGCCTACTCTCGCCAAGATGAGCGGGAACGGGACGGTGGGCGTGCAGCGGACGGATGCGAATACCGTCTATCGGCTCGGCAGCCTGACCAAGATCCACACCATATTTACGTGGCTTGCCGAGGACGGGGATGCCAAGTGGAACGAGCCCATCACGAAATATGTGCCGGAGCTGGCGGCGGCTGCGAAGAAGGCCAAGGATGATCCGGTGGCGAATGTGGCCTGGGATGAGATTACGATCGGGGCGTTGGCGTCGCAGATGGGCGGGCCTATTCGGGATTGTAAGTTCTTTTGGTGGTAGTGTTGAGATACACGACAAGGCGGAAATCCTAACAAAAAATCAGATGGCGTCCTCGGAGAGGTCACGCAGCAGCTCAACCAGAGCACCATGGTTGGCATCGGCTTCCCGCCGCTCAACAGCTCGGACCCGACACTGCCCAAGTGCGGCATCCACCCGCTGTGCAACCGGACTGGTATTTTTCTCACATTTATTTTGCTTGCTAGTATGTTACTAACAAGGATAGAATTTTTCAACGGCCTCCTCCAGGCATACCCGCAATACGCCCCTTTCACGACCCCGGCCTACACCAACACCGGCTTCCAGATCCTCGCGTACGCGCTCGAGAGTATTACCGGCAAAAGCTTCGAGTCCACCATGAACGACCGCGTGCTCAAGCCCCTGGGACTCAAACACACGTACCTGTCCAACGCGCCAGCGAGCGAGGGCATCATCCCCGGCTCCCGAGAAGACGCGTCGTGGGATTTCCAACTAGGCGATGAAGATCCGTCAGTCCCCCCTTCACTTTTTTCTCCCCTCCTCATCAGAATACTCACAATAAAACACAGTGCAGGAAACCTCTACTCCTCCGTAGGCGACATCTCAGCCCTAGGCCGCGCCATCCTCCGCTCCACCATCCTCCCCCCCTCGCTCACCCGGCGCTGGCTCAAGCCCGCCGCGCTCTCCTCGGAACCCAACGCAGGCGTAGGCTACCCCTGGGGCGTGCGACGCATCCGGCTCGCCGAGGCCAACGGCAAGCGCATGGTCGACTCGTTCAACAAGGCCGGCCGGATAGGCTACTACTCGTCGCTCATGACATTACTACCCGACTACGGCGTCGGCTTCTCCATCCTCATCGCGGGGCCCAACATCCCCGGCAACACGAACTTCAACCTCGCCGACATCTTGGGACCGCAACTCCTTCCGGCGCTAGAAACAGCCGCGCGCGAGGAGGCGCAGGCGCGCTACGGAGGCGTCTACGCCAACCCCTCTACCAATTCCTCGCTGCGCCTGACCACGCAGCCTGACCGCCCCGGACTAGGCATTGAGAACTGGATCTCCAACGGGACCGACATGCAGACTATCAGCGTCGTGCTGGCGGCGGGATACCAGGGCGTGGATCCGAGCATAAGACTGTACCCTACCGGGCTCGAGACGGTCCGGCCCGACGGGAGTAAGAGGGTTGCGTACAAGGCGGTCTACGAGGATCTGAATGTGCCGGCTAAGCCGGATAGCATGTTCTCGACCGACTGCGGGACGTGGGTTTCGTTTACGAGCGTGACGTATGGCACGCATGCGCTGGATCAGTTTATTTTTGAGGTCGGGAAGGATGGCCAGGTCAAGAGTCTGGAGTGTTTGGCTTTGAGGAATCCGATGAGTAAGACGTGATCCAGTGGAGTTGGGAGGGCTGTCTGTATGTATGTAGTTGGATTGGGAGTACATAATTGTTTGTAAAAATCAGGAGTTTATTTGGTTGAAACTGTTGCAAGACTTGCTAGAGTGGCGGAGGGGAGACGGTTGTATGTGGGAGGTCACCGCAGTGTTGCCCTTGAGTTGACCTCGCGGGGTACGTGACAGGTGGTCCTGGTGAGCAGAACGGGTGCGACGAATGGACAGGCCTTCAGATCATTTAACAATAATACACACGGTGCTGAAAGGGACGAGGTATCCATCTTGCGTTAAATTCCCCGAAAATACCCCTCTGTTCCCGAGAGGACATTGCACAACTCTACCCAGAACCAAGGCATCATATCCCAGCCACTCTAGTTGTTCAGAAAACCTATCTATAGCCTTCTCTTTATCTTTTCACATTCTGTTCCAGCACAGCCCAACCACCTTTGAACAATACCATCCCCAGTCCAGCAACCGTATCAGGATGTGGAAGGACTGGAGCAAATCTGAGCAGCGTTAAACTGCCAAGGTCAAACTATTCGAGTAAAGACGCAGTTAGATTCCTTTAAACAGTTTCTTTCGGAACAGGCACCCCAAGGAAGGACAAAGCACAAGCTTACTCTTATCGCTTTGTCATTTTGCAGCCAGAGGTGCCACTTAGCAATGAAACCAGTAGACTCGACTCCCATCAGCCACGGCTACGTGTCTCTTACCACAGCTGCTTCCACCACCAAAAACCAAATACACCAAAACCCAGCCAATGAACCAACCCATCATGTCTCAAGAACAATAGTAAGTGTCAACTCGACCATTTCAACATGGAAATTTAGAAGCAAATATACGCGGTAGGCATCTATTATGCAGTAAGGGTTCCACGAGGAAGAGGTAAGCCGAGAAGACATGGCACTCTAGATGCATACGTTGAGACCTTCACGGTGTGCACAGGAGCAACGAATACCCCGCATATTTCTGGCACCAGGGACCACTGAAGACGTAATGGAAATTAAGGCACTACCTGAAGGGAAAGGGTACAAACAGGCATCAAAATCGAACCACCGGACCTCCATATCATGTCGTTCCAGACGATCAGTCCACAATCTTGCTGTCCTCCCAACCCACAAAATAGACTGCATCTGGGTCCAAATCCTTCCCTATTACATCCTCAAATTCACCGAATAAAAGCCTAAAGACCCCCTTTGTTCACCCTTCAAGCCCATTGTCTTCAAGCCCATTGTCAGCCAACTCAGCATCGAGACAGTTTCACTCGACGGCCAAGTCGCTACCATGGCGTCGTCTCGTTGTCCTTGCCAGCCGGGTGCATCTCGCAGATCGTTGAAAACTTCTTTCCCGTAGCTTCACAGTAGAATTTTGAAACCGCAAACTCATGAGGGTCCCCCTCAGCCTCACACCTCACAGTCGTGTTGGTAGCTTCCAGCTGCGGCCAGCACGTGTCGCACCACTTGCCCTCCCGCTCGGCGAACTCGGTAACCTCATCCGATGTCATCAGGATCTTCCGACATAGGATATTGTCGCAGTAGATCATCTCGTCACTATCCTTCGGTTTGTCTTTCGCGGTCCACTTCTTGAACTCTACGTTGTCGTCGGCACCGGCCCGCCGGGTCTTGAGTCCCAGCTTTCCACAAACGGAATTGCATAGGTGCGTGGCAAAAAAGAACTTGATACCCGCCTCTCCGAGATTCGTGACAACCAGTTTGAACCTGTTGCGGTCCGCCGTGTGGATAGCCGGGTCCGTCAGCTGGTTACCAACGCCCTGCAAATCACAGACAAGCATCCGGCCGCCTGACCGCTCATAGGTGAAATGGCTGAATGCTTGTGCGGCCATGTGTGCCTTGGATGTAGATAGCGGCTCCAGGAACCCGCCCATGTTGACATAACCCGAGTTGGAGTTGTACTTGACGAACTCGCCCGATAGGAAAGGCTCGAGAAGACGTGGCGCGCCAAGCTCCCGCCCAGCCCGCTTGCTCGAGACCACGCTATCCGCGACACAGACCGAAGCAACGAAATCGATTGCAAACTCGGGCGCTTCGACAAGTCGGTTGAACTCGAGCGCAAATGCTTTGCACAGTGCCTGTCCACGCACCTCATCGGCGAAGTCAGCCATGCGTCGACGCAGGTTGCGCTCGCCGCATGCAGGCCGCTTAAGGGACTTGACAACCATTGGTGTGGTAGAGGAATCAGTGCGAGCGTACGACGCGATACGCTGAGAACCTTGGGCGAACGGCTGGGAGTGTGTGTGCAGAGTGAGGTCTGTGACCGCCAAAGGCATGCCCTTGTCTGAGGAAATCATGTCGTCAAGTGAGGCGTCGGACGAGACGTAGAAGGCCTCGACTTTGAAGGTTTCGTCGAGGAAGCTGGGTTCGGACCATAGAGGCGGAGATGTGTCGAGCTTGGTCTCGTCGCTTCCCTTCTCGTTGGTCAACGCAACGTCGTCGCTTTCATCCTCGCGAATAGCCTTCATCTGCAACCCGAGCTTCCTCACGCCCCTGGACGTCTTGCTTCTGGTTGAGGACGGTGTATATTCGCAGAAACCATCGCTTCCAGAAGAAGCCGACATCAGCGAGGCAGTGCGCGATGCCGACGTGGTCACGCTGCGCACGACAAGATGACGAAGAGCGCTGTACGAAGTCCCAAGCTGGTGTTCCTCGAACGAGACGGCTGTTCGGGCCTTACCCGTGCGCATCGCAGAGTTCTGGGCCGCTGCCTGAATGGCAGTCGAAGCTCTCCTGGTGTAATAGTTGTTCTCCCGCAACTTGCAGTCTTGAGCACCGGCGGCCACGTATTCCTGGAGGAAGACACAGGCCATCCAATCGGTCGACGAGTTGATTCGCAGGAGGCAGTAGTTGATGTTCATATCAACCATCTTCTTGAGAAGCGGCTCGTGCCGAAGATGATGCGGCTCGCTCCCTGGTTCGGCGTAGCGGTCATTGCTGGAGCTCATGGTGTGAATGCCATGCGGCGGTGCATCGGCGATGTGCACGATACACCGGGTCCGTTGTCGCCACGAGGCGTTGAGCGCCTTGTTGATGCCTCCGAGCACATCTTCGGGTGGGTCCCCACCGCCGCTCGCTTTGAGACTGTCGAGGAAACTTTTGACCTTGTCAGCCGACGGTGTAAAGTCCAGGAACTGGATGGAGTTGTGATCGCCGTGGTCCTTGTAGCCCACCACGGCGATGCGGACGTCGGCATCATGCGAGAAGGCCTCCTTGATGTCGGTCACGATGCTCCGGACCTGGTTCTTGGCGGCTTGAATATACGACATCATGGACCCGGTTGTGTCGATCAGGAACAAAAGATCTGTCGAGCAGGCCTTGCGGAACAGCGAATCAGTCCTCCGTGGTAGGGCTGATGCATTGGCAACCATTGTGTCGTACTGGAGCTGCAAAGCCCGCACATCTTCTCCTTCGGCCTGGGCCGTCTTGATACGAAGTGCAAGTTCACGCATCTCGTCCTCCTCCTCCGCGGTCGTTTTCTCAAGCTCTGTTGCCTCAGGCTCGGGTTCCCCGCCGATTGGACGACAAAACAGCAGTGAAGCTAGTCGGGCGCCGAGCCCGACACGGGCCGACGGCGTGTGGGTTTCATGGCGTGCAGGTTTGGAGATGAGGGTGAATGACGACGAAGAGCTGCGGCGGGAGAACGGTTTCCCGAGGGATGAGAAGGAAGACGATGACGCCCGAGAGGGTGGGATGGTGGTCTTCTCTGAGGAAGATACCATGGGCGCGGGGACGCCAGCCGAGGGCGATCGAGGCTGGCCCATGTCGGGGGCCATTGTCTCGCAATCGACAAGAGGCCTCCTTGAAAACGGGAACAATGGGATTGTGCCGTTGTGGGATGCTCTGCTTCGAAGACAGAGAGTAGGAGGAACAAAGTTGCTCGAGTAGGTAGGTGGTGCTTTTGTGCTGGTGGTGGGGAAGTGTGGCCTGCCGCCTGCGTGTCCGAGATTCCGGCGAGGGCTTGCAGGCGCGCGTGTCTGCCTAGGCCGAGCTGTGCCGGTCTAACTTTCCTTCCCAGGACCGGAAAGTGCAGACAGATACGCACGAGTCTCACCAATAGCGGGGGAATGGCTTCCTGCGTGCTGCCCACCTTTTTCACAAGTGCGAGTTTGGCGTGACTGGTTCGGCCGCAGAGGGAAAGCACACCACCCAACCAAGGGTGGATGAATCACTGGGCAGTGCAGTGCTCCTCCTTCCACTCAACATTGGCTCCTTCCCCGCACGTCCAGCTGCTAGAATCAAAACACAAAGGCCCTGCGTTTCGAATGACTTGGGAAGGCTGCAATAGCTGCAGAGATGGAAACGTCCTTGCAGGGGTGTGAACAATAGGACTGTGCCCAATTCAAGACCGAACGGAGCCGCCTTTTGCTAGCTAGCTATGCAGCTATGCCTTGGCTAGGCTGTCTGGCTGGGATTGCAATCATCGCCGTCTCGATTGAACGATTGGATTGAACTCAGGCTAGTAGGCCGGGCACCGGACTACTGTGTCACACACATTTTGCGGCCAATGCCACATGCAGTTGTGCACTTGGGGAGTGATGCAGGCTGCAGCTCGGCCTCCCGGAACAGGACATCGGCCAGCGCAGCTAGATAGATAGATAGATAGGACTGTGTCCCCGATCATTTCGGTCGTAGCCTTAGGCGGGTTCAATTGAGGCATTTCAATAGCCTCCCTCCTTCAGCGGACATGTCCGAACATGTGGTTTTTGTGGAGGGCTGCCGACGAACAAAGAGACACACATGTACCGTGTGAGCTTAGCTAAAGTAGCTAGGTCTCGTTAGTTTCAAGGGATTTTTATAGCATCTAGTAGCTAGCTAGTTGGTGTGCTCTGCAGCGTCATTTCTCTTTCTGTCCGTCCTTTCTTCGCGTGAAACGACGGTTTCAGTCACATGGAATTCTAGAAGCATTAGAAGTAGTCCCGACACTGAACGCAAGTAGTAGTTTAGTTACCTACATGGTTGATTGAGACCCAGCAGATTTTTTTCATACAAGAAACAAAATGGATTGTTTTTCTGTTCACTCATGGTAGATTATCGTACGATTCGGACGGGAGTATGCAATGTTGATTAAAATATGTTGATTTTCTTTTTGATTATTCTTTTATTCTATGATTTTCGGCTTTTTTTCTCGGGTGGTCAATCCGACATTGATTGACAGACACCCCAACAAGATAGGCAAGGGAATTTACCTAAATCCATCCCCCAGTGGTGGGGGGCCGGCTAGTAGAGCCTGGAGCAGGGGGCGGCACCCTGGAGGCCGACGAGGCCGAGGCCCGTGGAGTCGTGTCACTCCCGGCGGATCGGGAGTCAGTCGGCTTCTGCTGGCTGGCTCCAGGGTTGGGGCTCATCTCTGGAATGGAAGCCAGGGAGAACCTCCTGGGAGTGGCACTTCCAGAACTCCCGCTCGCAGTCCTGGCGGGGCGCTGCCTCTCGGGAGCCTTGCCTGCCTGCTTCTCGGAGACCTGGTCCGGCCTGGGCCTGTGGGGTCCGGCGCGGGCCAGCTCAAGAAGAGGTCCCATGGGCATGGTCGTGTAGTCCTTCGGAGGGACCGGAGCGGAAACAGCCTGCCGCCGCTTGCTACGCTGCCGAGAGAGAGCCTCGGTGAGCGGTTGATCCCCTTGGCCGTCGACGGGCGCAGCGAGCTTGTCGTGGAGCTCCCTCACCTCGTTCGCAAGGCTGGCGGCAAAGTTTGCAGTAGCAACCCTTCCGGGACCGCTGGTTCTGGCCTGGTGCGCATGCGCAGCGGCCTTGTACAGCCGTTCATTGAGGTGCTGCTGGTGCTCACTGAAGATGCGGGTCTGATCGGCGAGCTCCTCGAGCTGAGGAAGGACCTCATCGAGCCTGTCTTGCATAAACAAATTAGCGCGGAGTCCAGTCTTGAGGTTCTCTCGAATCTCATTTGCCGTCTGCTCAACCTGATCTATAAGCTCAAATTGGCGGCGATAAGAGAAATCGGTGTCCCCCGCCGTCTTCTTGCCAGCCTCGGTGCCGTTCTGCGCAGACGGAGACGTCTTGGGCGAAGTCTGCGTCTCCTTGGTCACGGTCTCCTTTGTCTCGGGCTTGGCGGTCTTGTCATCCTTCAGATTGCGACCGGTCCACTGGCAGTCCCAAAAGGTAAACAAAGACTTCACCTTGATATAGGAGTGATAGTAAGCAAACCCCAAGTACCCGATGAAGAACGGCAGGTCTTGGGGGTACTGCCAAAAGTAAGGCAAGACCTTGACCAGCTTAGTGAACAGAATCCACATCATGAGTAGATATGGAGTCGGCACACCAAAGAAGCGAAGACTGCCGAGAGACGACTTGAGCAGGAGACCCATCAGACCGCCATCGACGAAGAAGGCAAAGTTCGTGAAGGAGCTCAGGAAGACGGCATAGACGCACCAGGGCTGGAAGGACCAAATGCTGCGGTCCGTGAACAGACTGCAGGCGTTGGAGCGCCAGGTGGTGCGAGCCCATCGAAGGCACTGCCCGAGGAACTTTGTGACGATGGGTTGAGCAATGCCAACAGTTGTCTCGATGCAGGCCTCGGGAGTGTACTGAACCTTGATGCGCCAGCCCTGACGAACGACGTAGCGGGTCAGAAAGTTGTCATCATCGGGGTTCAGGGGGCCATACTTACCGAAGAAGAACATCTCATTCTTGTAGCCATCCAAGAACTGCTGATCAGTGATGATACGAGTCCGAATGATGCAAGTACGAGCTGAGATGACGAAGACACCGCCATCAATCGCATTGGTCGCCCTGATCTCAAAGTTGTGACGGGTGAGATACAGGCAGCCAAGCATGTTGAAAAAGCGAGCGGTCAAGCCAAGGTTGGGAACGCGACGGGCCATCTTGTTGGTGCCGACCAAGCCAACGGTGTCATCCTCAAATGGCAGCACGGCCGACTGGAGGAAGTGAGGTCCCCAGAAGACATGGTCGTCCAGCATGAGAGTCAGAGCGGTCTTGACGTGGGGAATGGCAACAGCAACCTGGCGGCGCTTGTTGGCAATCTCCGATTCTAAAACCTTGAACTTGGTGGAAGGGAACTCCTTCCGGAAGGGCTCAACAATCTTCTTGGTCGTCTCAAACCGCTCTCCGGCGGTCGTGACGACAAAGATGGCCTTGGGCGAGTTCTGCGCACAAGTCCGAATGCACTCCTGAAAATCAGGGCCCGTGGGGTCGATGGTCGGGAGAATGACAGAGACGTCCTTGTTGGAGAACTTGCGGCGCCCCGTCGGAGCCTTGGCAGGCCGGTAGCAGAAGTATCCAATGCAGTTGACAACGAAGCGGAGGTACCGGAAGAGAAAGAGCCCCGTAAACAAGCTCACCCACCAGTCGCCCATCTCCTTGCCTGCAGAAAAAGACAGCCCCACGAGCAAGCAACCCGCCAGAAGTAGGATAGTCGCATTAACGACAGCTCGGATGGTGGCAGTCTCATTGCGAAATCGGACCCCCGGAGGGAGGTCCTTCGCAAAGGACATATCAATGGTAGACATGTCGTACCGTTTCACCCCTCGGAAAGCGTATGAGATAGTCTAGTGTGTAAGATATCCCTGTTCTCCAGATGATGGTGAGTTGGATGATGAGACAAACCGGATTTCGTGGTTAGGGCCTGGTCTTTTTATGCATTTTCAAATGTTGTCGACGATAACCAGAACATTATATCGGTTCATGGAATAGAAGGTCTGATCATGGCTCAATGCGATCGTGTTAACTAGTCTGCCGCATTTCGTAGTGCGTGGATTCGCAAGCCAGACAAGTTGTTAGCCGTGAAGCGGTTTGATACGGAGCTTTGGGAGTATACGAACACAATACAATTGCCTGTGTTCTCGGCGTGCTGTTCTGGAAACAACGTTTGTGCAATGCCGGTTCTCCTACCCGTCCCATACGCATCTGCTTGGACTTGACAAAATCAACGACTTCAACCAGATATACACACTTTTGACATACCTAGTGGTTTGTAGTAGTTTGTTTACTCTCATTTCCCTTTCTAGAAGCTCATGTAAGCTCCTCAAGATCCGCTTTGTGCCTTCTTGCGGGCGAGCTGAATGAAAGCTGCCGACTTTCTTTGATAGAGAGCTTCTCCATTGTGCTTAGCGTGAACGAGACAAAGTGCCGAGGACCAGCCGCCCCGCGGGATCTCAGGACTCGATATGAAAGAGAAAAAGAGGACTCCGGACAGATGAGAATGCTCGATGGAGGGAGGAGAGGAGGGTACAGAGGATCGAGGACGCATGGATGGACCATGGACTGGTTAATGGATCCTAGGCTGTTGGTGGGGCTGGTCCTCCGGCTTGCTAGCCTGGGAAATTTGACCAAGAAGTCACATGGACCGACACCTCGAAGACGACCTCAAGGCGGGTTTTGGTTCTCTTGACTCTTGCGACAAGAGGCCATCGTAAGTTCGATGTCCGACTCAAGTTCGATCCGGACTTGATCCTCCGAACTTCACCGCCTGCTCCGTGGCAGCCACGAACACCGATCCTGTTCTAGTTGCACAAATGCAAAAGCAAAGGGGCCGAGCCTGTAGAGTAGGTGTGTTACTCTGCGCTTGTTCCAGAACTCTGAGGATACACATTAGTTGACTAGGGAAGGCCGGCGTGACAGGATCTCCGCTCAATTGTCGAACCCATCAAGGTGCTTTCTTCACGACTCACGGTCTGAAATTCTCCCACACCAGCCATTCGCTCCAAAGAACGGTGTGCTTGTCTCTGGCCCAGCCTCGGATCATCAACCCACCCAACACGTGACTGGCTGCAGCGAAGAGAAGAAAGTGAGACTGTGAGACCCTCCATGCTGGCTGGCCTCGGTGGTCAGCATGCAGCGCCCATTGCTTGGCTCCAGCCACTGACCCAGGAAACAAACGTCATAGCCATGCCGAATCCCCACGATGAGCTGAAACCAAGCGAAACCAAGAGCACAAGCTCCATGTTTTTTTGCTTCTTTCTGGCCGCAACCCAGCCAGCCTGATAGCCGATGTCGCCGAACAGGCCGGGAATCGCCCCGGGAATTAACAAGACCGACAGCACTACTCGCAGGCCCACAAAATTAAGTCGAAGATCACTGACCCTTGCGAACAAAGCGACACAGATGGTCATGAGCAAAAGGACCGCCCACCACGGCCGCGGGGCAGAGACGGCAGATTATCACAGATAACACGTCCCCACGCTCACCACAGACACCCCCACGGCCATTGGCAGCCGCATCTTGTCTCGGATCAACCCATTGGGGGTGGAGGATTCCGGGTCGACATCCGTGCTGAACTGGGCGAGGTGACAGGCGTGCATCATGGGCTGATGTCCAAGAATTCAGCCCAGTAGACGCGCTTGACACGCGCTTGGGACCACGGTTGGAACAGAGTAAATTTGGTAGGTGAGGAGAAGGCGGGCGCAGAGCGGACGCAGGCACGGGAAGGTCCGGCAAATTCCGTGGGACAAAGACCCACTCTGGCTCCCCTGCGCATTGGGAAAAGCAATATGGCGATCGACACACAACCAGAGAAGGTGCAACCGGGCAGCTGAGACAATCCCCGCAGAGAGGGCTGCTGTCGAGCATTTTCCCATCTTTCCACTTTCTCGGCCTTTTTCCCGCCCGTCTGATGTCGATGGGTTTGCCCGATCACACTGGATTTTGCTGATTTTCCCTGTCAACGCCTTGTCTCTCTCCGCCGCCCACCGACCCTGATCCCAGCATGCAGGTCCCGTCCCGACAAGTCTCGGATCCAAGTTGCCAGAATAACTGTCAGAATGACTGTTCAGCAGTAGTTGCACTTGAACACTGCAACTCAAGTTTGTTGTGGCAAGCATGCAGCTGTTTGCCTGTTTTGCTGGTTGTTCCGGAGTCAACGCGCTTGAAATTGGACGACCCTGCTGAGTAGCATCAGGGGAACCACGATGTCGCTCTCGGGAAGGATGCAGAAGCATGCCGTCTTGCTGTGTTGCTTGCAGTGAACCGGGCGCCCACGCACTGCTGAGGGCGGTCAGGCAGGCATCCCAGTGATCGACAGATGACCCTGCAGCCTCTCTGCCATCGACCGCATCAACGAATCGGCATGTCCTCATGTCCTCCCTAGTTTCTCCCAAGCAGCCAGCCTCCCGGGCCCTTCACCTTGGATCCTTCTGCGGCGTGTAGATAATAAGCACGCTCACCCCGTGTTGGCACTGGTTTTCCCTTGATCTCTCCCACACTACACCATCCTGGCTGTTTCGACGGAAGCCCGGTAGCGGTACATCCAGAGGGATCCGACTCGCTCTTTACCTCACAGTCCCTTCTGTTGTGTATGTTGTTTTGAGCATCCAAACCCTTCGCGTCGGTCTCACCCCCCGAGCCACCATGATTCTGCCGCGAGGGGCCGTTGCCCGGGCCATCACCGGCGGATCCGAGTTCGGGACCACGGTCGATACGAAGCCTCAGGTCCGGCTCGACAGCATCGGTGTTTGGTGGATCTGCTTCGGAGCCATCTGGACCTTCTTCCTCGTGCTCGGCATGGTGTTTCTCTACCGCAAACGACACATGCCGACCTTGCGGATGCGTGGTCTCCCGCTGACCTTTGCCGGCATCGTCTTGCTTCACCTCTACTGGTGTACTGTCCAGATTGGTTATTCGGTTGGGCCCTTGGCCCCTGAAGTAGCCGAGTTCTGGATCATGAGCATATGGTACCCGTTCGGCATTGCTCTGTTCCAAGCCGGCAACAGCCAGTTCCTCCACATCGCGAGGGCCCAGAGCCGCTTCGCCCGCCCTGATAGCCAGCTCAGCTTCCGATGGAGCGAGAAGCGGTCAGAACCCAAAGGCCTGTTTCAACGGATCCGCCGTATGGACTACTCGCAAAAGATGTTTCTGTTTGTGACACTGGGCATGACCTGCCAGGTATGAGTGTATTCAGGTCTGCCGCTTGCGCCGATGTGCTAACCTGCTCACAGCTCGTCGTCGTCGTCTTCATCTTTATGATCTCACGCAAGTTCCACCCCGACTTTGGCATCCCAGGAACAGAAGTTTACGGAAGCACACCGGTCGAGATTGCCATACAGCAGGGCAGGGGCTGGGAGTGGTAAGTCATCTTGGTCGCTACAAGATATAAGCTTACACGTCTACTCAGGTGGCCGTCGCTCTTTTGGCAGTTCCTTTGGGCCTGGGTCATCGCCCCTATCATTCTCTGGCGATCTCGCGGCATTCGTGACACACATGGCTGGCAGCTCCAGACCATGGCCTGCTGCATCGCTGGGTAGGTCTCCGCCCCTGACATTCAGAGGTCACTACTGACTCACTAGACTTCCCGCCGCACCCATGTGGCTCATCGCTCTGTATGTACCGGAGATGGCACCGGTAAACGCCGTCTTCGTCCCACCTCAGTGGTAAGACCGCCTTTCATACCACTTTTCATCCCAACCGACAGGCACATACTTACCATGGGCCGTACAGGATTGCGCTATCCATCTTTGTCATGGAAATATTCACGGTTTTTGTCCCTTGCTGGCAGGTCCGGAAGCACCAGAATCTCATGCAGGAAACCCTGGATTCGATCGCCAGCTGGGAGTCCAAGAAGATGAAGACCAAATCGGAGGCTGCCAGTGACAACAGCGCGCCACCACTGAGTCCCACATCGACCAAGGTTGCTGAACCCCTCAGCTTCGACCCGTGGAAAAAGCTGCCGAGTTTCGACAAGAGCGAGCCGGACGGCCTCCCGACAGGGGAGAGCGTTATGACCATGGCGGCGCTGGAGCACGTGTTGGACAAGAACCCGGAGCCGCTGCGCAAGTTCTCGGCTACGCGCGACTTCTCAGGGGAAAACATTGCGTTCCTGACAGCAGTGGCCGAATGGAAGACGACGATGCCGCCCCCCTTTGTGCGCAACCGACACAATACGACCCCTGAGATTGTGCGGCAGCAGTTCACACGCGCGCTCCGAATCTACGTCGACTTCATCAGCCCGCGCGACGCCGAGTTCCCCATCAACATCGCCTGGCACGAGCTGCGCAAGCTCGAGGGCATCTTTGAGCGCGCCGCCCGCAGCACCATGGGCGATCGCCGGGACCGGCGCGCAGGCGCAACTCCCTTCGCCGAGGTCGACTGGCGTCCCGCGCAGGAGTCGCGAGGGTCCGAGATTCACATGGTCACCCGAAACACGCCAGCCGTGCCCGCCCCGGCCGTGGTCTCGGATGGCAACAGCACCGACACGCTCGCGCTTCCGTCTGATCCCCATGTGTCCCGGCCCGACGAGGAGGCTCTCTACTTCACCGGCGACATCCCGGCGGCCTTTGACGCATCCGTCTTCGACGCCGCCCAGGCCAGCATCAAGTACCTGGTCCTCACCAACACGTGGCCCAAGTACGTGCGGGAGCGACGTAGCTCTGAGAGCTCGGCGGCGACGCGGTCGACAGCTGAGACGTATGAGACGTCCGGATCCAAGCGGTCGCTCAGGCGGGCGCTGGCGTTCCTGCGGCCCATGTTGCGATGATCTGGTATCATTCTTTCCCCCTTTTACGTATATCTTGTCTTTCCTTATTGTATAATGTCTATTTATATGGGGTGGGATCGATGTCGATCAGGAATATCTACGGTGTAGGGGAGGGAAGGGGGGGATATGCTGCTAGGCTGGGACGTCGTATGATCTTGATACCCGGTGGGAATCTGGGTAGGTAGGTAGGTAGGCGGTCGGTACCTTGGTTGGGATGCAGATGTGTATTTAGGGGTTGGATTCCAGGTTTGCAGGACAACCACCGGGGGAGTGTTGCGCGAAACTTTATCCTTAGCAACAAGTACATATAGCACTGCACTGATATACCCACAATAGTACAAAGTATTGTAATATTTAGTAAACCTCGCGATGCGACCAGACCATGGCCGTCACTGTAGCCACCACCATAGTCTCTCACGCCATGATAGTGACGCTGCGGTGATCACGACACTAGACGGGCCGAGCCGGTAACTTCAAGATTAACATCAACGGAAACTGCCGAGACAACAAACCCATAGACTTGTCACGGGATTAAGGTAAGGCACGCCCAAGAAGTGGTGGCGGGCGGGGAGATCGACGATCAGGGGAAGGTAAAGAACGGCCGAAGCACGTCCGGCGATCGCCCACCGGAGTGTCTTGCCGGCCCGGCATGGCGGGACCTCACCGAATATGAAGGGTAGATGTGCTGCTAATAAATAAATAAACGTCATCTCAGAGCCATGGACGGTAGAGAGTACATGGGGGTAGGAGCATTGTGTTGTCTACCAGGTACGTCGACAAGGTGTTCACATTGACAGTCAAACAAGCAGGTCAACACCTTTCTTCGGACCAAGAGTTTTTTGCTTGCATTTCCAATGGGGCGATAGACCGAGATAGCGGCATATTCCGCAAGTTTGAGGACAGGTCCCCGCCACTCTATCTATGTTGCCGTGATCGGCCCTCCCGCACATGTCTCTGGTGATTCCAATCCTCCAGTGCGTCCACCGCTCACCGTCTGTCCCATGATATGGTGAACCCACTTGATCACCCACGGAACCATGCTAGATTGCAGGCTCAGGGGTCGGAATCGACATGTCCACCTACCCTCAGGCGCCGGTAACCGCCCAGAACCTCGGTTCTCTTCGCCCCGGGTCATCCGGCCTTGAATCCTTCCATACTATACCACTTTTACATGACAAACTCAACCTCGACGTCTGGTAGTGATAGTGTCAGCAGCTTACTCATCGTATCCGGGAACAAGAAACGGAAAGCTTACCCAAAGGATGGCTGCACGAGAGCTGGGGCTTCTGCGAGTAGTTCGTCTCGAGCAGATCACGGATGCTATTTAGAAGCTGGAGGTAGCTCTGGCGGGGGTTGGCGTTGAGAGCCGTGATGAAGGCCCAGGACATGGCGCCCGTGGCCTGGGACGCGATAGTCGCGTCGGCACTGTGTAGTCAACTCGTCAGCATCGACCATATACCGGTGAGCTACCCAGGGAACTCACGATGTCTGATCATCCTTGCTGCCGCTCCACATAACAACGTCAGCAGGCGACGTCTTGGTCCGCTTCGTGTTCTCGTAAGCCTCGCTACCGCCTCCAAAGGCAGTCTTCGCCAGGCTGAAGACAGACGACGCAACGCCACCGAGGTCACCACGAGCGTAGGCGCCGACGGCCGAGAGCAACCCGGCACCGGCCTCCTTCGCTAGGTTAGGCTCCTTGAGGACGCCCTTGGTGCTGTAGATGTACGGCAGGTCCATAACTGAACCGGAGTGGCAGCTGTCAAAGATAGCCGTCAGACGCACGCCTGCCTGCAGTGGCTTGACAACCGTGTAGTGGATCTCGTCATCCACAATATGGCCGTTCTTCTTGAAGTCGACCGGGTAGATGACCTCGTCCGAGCCGTCCTCCTCGTCGCCGTCGAGATCCTCGGTCTGGCCGCCGTGACCTAGAATTCCGCAGGTTAGCTACATCACCAATTCCGGGGAAATATGGGAAGCTCACCAGAGTAATGGAGGAAGAGCGCATCGTTGGGCTGCGCATCCTTTACCAGCCACCCCATGGCGCGGATGATATTCGCGTGAGTAGGTTGGAAGTTAGGATCCTGCTGGTCATCCGTCAAAATGACCATGTCCTCGCGCTTGTAGTTGTGCTTCTCGATCAAGAACCTCGACAGGTTTTTAGTGTCGTTAATGCACCCGCGCAGCTCGCCATCCTGGCCAAAGTAGTTGATGCCGATCAGTAGCGCCTTGCGCTTACCCGTGCAGTTGGAGTACTGGAACGTGTAGCCGTCGGGAGCGCCGTGACCGAACTGCTGAGGGGCCGAGGGGAGGTTATGCATGTTCCGCGAGCCGTAGCCTCCACCGCCGCCGCCTCCTTGAGGATAGCCGTATGTATCATAGCCCTGCGGAGGGGGATGCGACGGTGGATGGTATTGCGGTTGCGGCTGTCCGTAGCCATGTTGCGGAGGAGGTTGCCCGTATCCCGGCTGGGGGGGATGTTGACCGTAGCCAGACTGGTGAGGAGGATACTGTCCATAGCCCTGCTGGGGAGGGTATTGTGGTTGACCGTAGCCCTGGTTTGGCGGCGGGTACTGTCCGTAGCCGCCACCTCCGTACTGCTGCGGGGGCGGGGCGCCGCCTCCGTGGTAGCCCTGGCCTGGATAGTACGACATGTTGCGACAAAGACTGACTGTAGGTGTTTGAGGTCGGCGGAATCTGGTGTTTGGGAAACGCACTTAAAAATGTCAGAGACGGTGAGCTGGGATCAGGGTGCAGCGCGTTGTTCGACTCGTCACACAGGTTGCCTCAATTGCTGAGGTCATGGAGGGGACCCAGAGGGGGAGGGGTAGCTGAGGGCATTTGGCGGGGTAATCCATCGCAAATCTCGGGCTGGGCACCGCAAACAACAGCGCTGTTCCTCATCCAACAACCCCGCTGTGGTGTTGGCGCACTCAAGACGGCCCGCAATGGACGAATCAGCGCGGCACGTTCGGCAGCAGCTGAAGGCCTTCTGGAGCGTTATCTGACGCCAAGTCCCGAACTTGAGCTTGGCGGCATGCGGGATGGATGCCGTCGGTTTCAACGGCACTCTGATCGGGGGTCTTCGGGCGCCCAGCTGCTGGAGGCAACCAACAAGTTCAAAGGGACGGGCCGCTGCCTGCCCTAGGGGTCCCCCCTCATAACCTGGCCCTGAAGCCGAAAACTTGATCGCATCCGGGCCAGAGCCAGACAAGTTCGCAGGCTAGTTCGCAGATCGCCGCCATCATGTCCTTTTTTAAGAAGCTCGCAGACGATTTCGATCGTTTTACCGACGGACTTTCAGACAAGGATAAGGACAAGCCTCAACCACCGCCGTCCCAGCACTCCGGGAGCAGAGGTGAATAACCCCTCCCCCACTTTCTGTCCTGACTTTATCGATTAACAAACCTGCTGCCATAGACTACCCGCCACAACAGTATCCTCCCCAGCACTATCCGCCGCAGGGACAGTACGGAGGTTACAGCCCTCAGCCGCCGTCTCAGGGGTATTCATCCCCGCCGCCGCCTCAGCAGTCCTCGGCACCGCCATACCAGCCGCCCCCAGGAAAGCCCCCGATCCCGTCTGGGTGGATCCCGCAATGGGATTCCAACTACCAGCGCTGGTACTATGTTGAGCAGGCGACCGGGCGCTCGCAGTGGGAAGCCCCTGGCTTCGACCACTCGGCCGCTTCTGGCGACACTCGCGGCGCCGGCTCCAGCTCCTCTGGTTACAACTACGGTGGCGGTCACAGCGGATATAGCGGCGGCGGAGGCGGAGGATACCAGGAAGGGAAGAAGGAGAAGAAGAAGAGCAACAAGGGCGCTATCCTAGGCGGGTTGGCCGTTGGAGCCGTCGGTGGTGCCGTTCTAGCAAGCGCGCTGCGTAAGTCACCCAGAGCCCCTTCTTTTGCGCATAGTGATCTAACGCAGTGTTTCGTAGATGACTCAGACTCTGATTCTGACCACGGGGGACACGGAGGACATTCGTCCTATGCTGCTGCTCCCGCTGCGGCGTACACGACCAACAACTACTACCAGAGCCCGCCGCCGGAGCAGCCCTACATCGTGCCGGCGGCCGAGCCGGCTGCCGCGTACGACTCGGACAACTCGTCGCTGTATGAGGCCCGCAAGAACTACCAGGAGGCTCTCGAGGACGCCCAATCGTCGAGCGCGAGCAGTAGTGACCGCGAAGAGCTTGAGGAGGCTCGTGAGGAGTACCAAGAGGAGCTCGATGAGTATTATGAGGAGCAATATGACGACTAGTGAATCAGGCTCACGTTTGAAGAGAGTTGTTATCACGGACATGCCTTATCTTCGCTGTACATCATTTCCATATCGATTTGCAAGCTGATGAGCAGCCATTTCATATGAGATTCAAATATTGAGATTTCACAAGCAATACTGAACCTACCATTACCACCCAGAACAAATAAAGCTGTTGTCAGCTGAGACCTGGTTGTGCTGTGGGAATGAAGAAACGGCGCCCATGCCAAAACGAAAAAAAGAAAAAAGTTGTGATACTGGAATCATGAGGACTTGAGTTTGTTTGAAAACTGCTAGACAGAACCTGTGAATATGCCAGCAGGTACAATGGACCGGAAATTCAACTGGGACCGAGAACGACCAGCTATCTATTATTCCGTAGAAAAAGAAGACAAGGTACCTAGGCAAGTAAACTATGGCGAGCTTGCACGTATATTTGGGTATGAAGCCCTATAGGCTTTCATCAACTTCAATGCCAAGTGTCTACCGTTCCGGTGGCCGGCACTCCGATCCAGATCCAGCAGAGTCATTCTGAAGATCCGATTTATAGCAAAAGCCGGCAATATAAGTGGGCATGGGTACGCAACGGCAGATAAAACCCGGCGGACGAACCAGGTCTTTTCCGCTGAGGTTACCAAATCGGCCACTGGTACGATATCTCATGTCCCGATTATGCATACTTGACGGAGACCGTGTCTGGTGCGGCCTTATATACCCGAAGGCAACGCTCCCCATGCCGAATCACAACATCCCCGAAACACCAAGACGATTTGTGCACAAGGGGAACCCCCTATCTACAGTCACCACTTTCTGGAAATAATTTCCAGTCGCATTCACCCCGTAGTCCACCCATTACGAGTAGCGGGAGACAACATGGGTATTCACGTCCACGAAAACTGCCTCCATATGGCCAGACGAGAGGACGGCACGCCGTGGTGGACTGCCTTCCCGGAGCCCAAGTCCGATCCCAACCGGATCGAGCCGGCCGAGGTGCTCAACCTGTTGGAACGACATCAGAACCAAGAGGGCATATCACCCCGTGACTTCCTGCTGGTCGACGCCCGGCGGACCGACTGCAAAGGCGGTACCGTCAGCTCCTCCCTCAACATGCCCGCACACAGCTTCTACCCGACACGGCAGACCGTCTACGAACTCTGCAAGCAAGCGGGGATCAAGAGAATCATCTTTTATTGCGGTAAGCCTGTCTCGGGTCTGCTGTGCATAATCTATCGACTCATAACGTCCATCAGGCCAGTCAAACGGTCGCGGCCCGCGGTGCGCGGCCTGGATGCAGGACTATATCGATGATGTTGGCGGCGAAATCCAGTCGCAGGTCATGACGGGCGGTATACGCGGATGGGTAGCGACATATGGTCGTCGGATGGTGGATAGCTATGACGCAAAGGCCTGGGAGGAAGATACGACATAGCGCCGTGATTCCCGGGTATCAATTCTGTTTTCTTTTTTTCTTCGCGGATAATCCCGCTGTCCCGGTGTGCCCAAAGTCGTCGCTTCATATTTTATATGGGATCGAACGCCGTTGTCCGCAAAACACCAGTCCTGTAACCTCCATGACCCGTAGCGTGAAAGAGAACGAGAGACACCACAACGGTATGACCCCGATCATCCCCGCCGATCATCCCCGCCAATCCTCTCGAGGGCTTCCAACATAACGACCGAGTTTCCGCGAATGACCTAAAAATACGGAATTAGCATTCTACCAGCAAAGTTGGCGATGATCGGTCCACATACCACCATGCCGAGTTTCACCTTCTCCCCACCGGCCTTCTCCTCTACAGCGTCATCAAGAACGACATTCAGAAAGACCTATTTCCGTCAACATCGGCCATCGTATAGTATTGGAGGGGTCAAGAGACTGACATCGTAGCCACGGAGGACGCCGATAACGTTGCGGCTACCGTTTAGTTGGACAAACAACCGCTTGTCGAGGTACTGTAGACGATAGTTAGGCTCGCGCTCAAACAGGATACGGAACAGAATGCAATGTGATATCAAGCAGTAAAAACAGGAAGTACCGACCTTTTTGAGCTCTGGTTGCGCGGGCGCCATCGTGATGGTTGTCCACGAAGTTGGGGTTGACTTGCGATGCAGCACAAGCGCGGTCGCGACAGTAGAGTTGCCGCGAAATTTCAGTGGGGGAACTCTGCGGCGGTGGCGTCACGTGTGGAGCACTGTCGATAAGATAAGCCTGTTCCTGCAGGGAAGCTCGGGAATTTTGGCGACAGCGGGACATCGACAACCAAACCTTCAAACTCTCAACTCCCAAAGCTGCGCCGTATCGGGCCACGGCGGTTCTATTTGCGGCCATGGCATCTTTTGCATCAAAACGCAAGGCCCGCGTCATCCAAACGCTCGACGACGAGGATGCCGACGCGGGCCCCACGCTGATCGGAGGCGACGAGAACAAAAAAGATGGTGAGTCGTCCTCAAGCTTGCGCCTAGCGGCTGCGCATATGGCCTTTGTTGCTGATACAACCGCCGCTCCCAAGAACATCCAAGCTGATGCGCCGCCGATAGTCACAGTCCCTGTCAAGTTCAGTCGAAGTAAACCGGCGAAGTCGTCGTCCCTGCGGAAAAGCATCAACTTCAACGACGAGGACGACAACCAGGGCGGGGATGGAGGTGCGCTGTTGGGCAAGGAAACGAGTGGGACTTCGGGCGGTGATGGCGACGAGGAAGCTCCGAGCGCGCCGATCGTGATCCGGCCAGCGCTCAGCCGGTCGAGTTCAACGAGGCAAAAAAAGCGGCAATCGGGCTCATCACGCCTTTCATTCGGGCCGGGGGACATAGGCAACGATGGGGATGATGAAAAGACAGAGGTTGTCACGCCAAGGAAATCATTGGGTCACAGGGCGCTCCAGAACAACACGTTGCGGAAATCAACCTCTCTCCAGAACCTCACGAACCTCCCTACCCGATTCGCCGGTTTTGGAAACGAGGATGACCGGCCACGATACAGCAAGGAGTACCTCGAAGAGCTGCAGAGTTCTACGCCCAACACACCGCGGAACGCGTCCTCCCTGCAAATCGAAGATGACAGCGATGCCATGGAACTCGACCCCTCGGAGCTGGACGGGGCCCTGGTTGTGCAGTCGCAAGATCTACAAGCCCGATCCTCCCAAGCCTTGGTCGGACCAGGATCCACCTCCGCCGCCCACATCCTGACAGAGGCAGAGATCCGTGAGCGGAAAGAGCGAAGAGCAAGGCTAGCGAAAGAATCCGAGTTCATCTCCCTGTCCGGATCCGACGAGGACGAAAGCTCCAGCCGCGTAACCCTACAGTTCAAAAAGAAAAAGACAGAATCCCGGCTGATAGCCGAAGACGAGGACCTCGGCGAAGGCTACGACGAATTCGTCACAGACGGCGGCCTAGCCCTAGGCCGCAAAGCCGAGCGCGACGCAGAACGGCGCCACAGGCAGGAAATGGCCGACCTGATCAAAGCAGCCGAGGACGGCTCCGACGCCGAGAGCGACGACAGCGAAGCCGAGCGCCGCGCCGCGTACGAGGCCGCCCAGCGCCGCGCGGGAATGGACGGGCTCCGTCGACCGGACGCCGACGACGCGGACATGGAGGACGGCGGGGCCAGCGTGATCCCCCGCATGAAGCCTCTGCCTGATATGCACGAGGTCCTGCAGCGCATGCGCACTCTGGTCCAGGGGCTGGATGACGAAGTTGCCAGGAAGAGGGCGCATATCGCCGATCTGGAGAAGGAGAGGGGTGATATCGCCGCGCGGGAGAAGGAGGTCCAGGAGATTCTTAACCAGGCGGGCGCCAAGTATCAGGCTCTTGTTGGCGCGGGGAGTGCTGCGGCGGATGTGGTGACCAAGTTGGTTTCGCAGTCGCCTTTGCGTCCGTTACCGCCGGGGATTATGGGCGAGATGCCCGTCGAGAGGGGGCTGGAGAGTTTCGGGACGACGCCGACGAAGCGGTCTGATTGGGATGAGGAGATGACCTGACACTATTCTGACGACCTCGGTCGGTGTGTTTGGAGATACAGAATTGTAATGATACCCCCTCCTGAATACATCACCCGGCGAATCCATTCTCGCGAAGCCTTGTACTTGATCGATTGAGTATGGACAGTAGATAAAAAATGACTCTCATTATCGAGAGAGACGAATAACTACCTCATTGTAGGACCCTTGCTATGCCGACGCCATTAAGCAATACAAAAACCCTTGGTATGGTTACAATACAGCCGACACCAAAAGCTTCCCCATCTCCTTTCCTATTCATTCTCCCGTCTATTCTTCCCATTGCTGTCCTACACACTTGTCTCGATACTCACTTGGTCCTGCTCACACCCGCCCCAATAACGCCAGGCAACTGCTCCTCGCCGACACTGTAGAGCAGGCCAATCGAAAAGATAATCGCGCCGACAATGGTGATCGTAAACCCGGTAATCAACCAAAACGGCACGCTAATGTCCTGCTTCTGACACATGTTGCCGCCCCAGTGGATCGTCCGATCCCCCTTGGACTTGGTATCCTTGGTGGCGCCGCACAGGCAGCTGAAGCAGGCCGTCGAGTCGCCGTCGAGGTACCGATTCTTGCACTCGCCGTGGCCCGTGCAGTTGCCCGTCTGCGACATGCACCGGTCGAACGAGGCGAAGCACTGCGGAATCGCCTTGGGCTTCTTGGTGCTCTGGCGCGAGGGGATCGATGCGCCACCCAGGGGGGAGCGGGTGGGTGCGGTGACCGTGCCGTCTGTGATTACCGTCTCTGCGTCCGAGGAGCGGCGGTAGAGCTGGGCTTGGGTTTTGGCGGAGGAGCCGGCGGCCGCGGAGCTCCAGTGGTCGAGCTTGGAGGTGCGGCTGGATTCGGGCATTAGGAGGATGGTGACCTCGACGTCGCGGGAGGTGACGAATCTTTCGAGTTGCGGTAGGCTGTCGACGAGCTGTCGGAGGGTCTCCGGTGACTGTTTGTGTGGTTAGCTTCCCATATTGAGCAGTGAGATGGACGTATGGTACGCACCTTTGCGGTGTCGTACTTGACAACGGACGACGGCCCGGTCCAGCACTCGCGGTTGAAGGGGTTGATGGCGGCGTCAAGACTGCATTGCGACCGGGAGCTGATGCCCATATTCCGGAAGAGTGTCATGAGACGATTATTCGCGGTTGCGGATGGGGGGTCGGCGACGGCAAAGGCCGCCTTGTGGCCTGCTCGGGAGAGTACATCCTTCACTTCTGATACCGTCGACTCGCTGAGCCCTTCGAGGATCACAACCAGCTGGGCCGGGGAAGATTCGGCTTGCGTGAACAGAGGAGCCGGGCTCTTGCCAAACGTCGCTATGTATTCGACGGTCGTCTCGGTGTCGATCGAGTTCGGGATATCGCGCAGGTCGCTTCCATACCGTGACCTTGATGTCTGCTCAAGGTTAGCAGGTTTATCTAGTATTCAATGGGTTGCTGGACATGCTCTTTGCAGTAGGATATGACGGGCGACTTCTCTGGGGAGGGTGGGTTGTGAGGATGTTGGGAGCGACGAGGACTGGAGGATGACGACGTCGGCGCTCTGCTGTCTCGCCTCGACGGCCAGCCCGGACAGGGCGGCAATGGTGAACGGGAGGAACTTCATCTCGAACAACAGCACAATGGCCGGACCGGTCCCGCCACGAGTTGTTGCGGTTGGCTAGATGATGGAACCTTTGCTTCGGTCAGCGTTCGTCGACGAAGCTGCGCAACCTGCATCCACAACCTCGCCAAGTGGTCTGGGCGTTGCACCTGCCGAGAGACGGGCACAGTGCGCTCCCTCCCGCGCGCCGACCGCACTGTGCCCCTCCAAACCGTGGAACCTGGAAGTTAGCATGTGTTGCGGCGAAATCGGGCTGGCCGTCGTTTGCCGTTGTCACTTTGGTCGTTTTATTTAGATCGGTATTCCACAACAGTCCGATTCCGCGCCGCCGACTCTCGCGTCTTCGGCCTCACTACCCGTTTCTAGAGTCCGGGCTCCGACGACTACTGCACCGAGTCGACGCCGTTCTTTGCTGCAGGCCGCCGACTGGCGTGCCCCTTGCAACCAGCGCCCGGCGCAGACGGCCGCCGTCGCCACCATGCCGCCATCCGTACTGCGGCAATTGAAGCAGATCTTGCAGTCGTCGAGGATACGGGCGAGGATACCAAAAGGAACCACCACTGTCCAGACGGGCAGCCAGACGGTGGTGCTTCACAGGGTCCGGTTCGACGGCAAACGGAAGATCTGGGGCACGACTTCGTACGGGAACTAACCCCTTGAGTATTTTATAATGGTTATGCTGATGCGTGGGCACAGGCGCGTAGTCCTATGTGGTTTCGTTCTTATGATGGCGGTGGACACCCTCCAGGTCTCGCCAGACGACGTCTTCATCCCGTTTCCGCCTGCGAGACCGCTCGAAAAGCAAGCCTACTCCGGAGAGAGTCCCGAATGGCAGACCTTCATCCGTATTGCGAAAAGCAAGGAATGGAATGACAGGATCAGAAGTGAGAACGCAGGCTCATCGGTTGACGCATTTGGGCGACTGCTAATCCAGTGCTCTAGACCACGTTTGCGAGTTTGTGGAGACACAAGTCAAGAGGTCCCGAGCTGTAATGGCCAAGATCGGTGCTAAACCTGGGTCTGATATCAAGACGCTGCGGGCCTGGCTTGATTTCGACTACCCATATTATGCGCCTCAAGAATTCGAGATCTCTGGGTAAGTAGCTTGGTTGTTGATATTTATGGTCTGCTAAACTGACGCCGCCCAGGCTCCGATTTACGCCTGAAGCGATAGAGTGGACCAACCGACCGATCGAATCGAAATCCGTCAGACTCCTGGAACGAATTCTGTGGCCGAGGCCAGCGACGATTTCTGTTTGGGCGCTCGGCATGGCTGTGGCCAGACAGAAGATGTCGGACGTTGCCAAGTACTTTGGCTTTGAGGTCAAAGACGCTCCTTCAGGTCCCGGGCTTAACAGGTCCGCGCTGCCGGAGGCGCGGTACTCCATGATGCGAAAAGCTATACAACAGATGAAGGAGCAGGCTACTAGGCGGCCCGACGAGGTTAGCGATCCGGGCTCCATGGCGCTTGATACGCCGTCGGGCCAGAAACCATCGGGATCCGCGGGGAAAGTACCAAGAGGCGCCGAGGAGGAGCAATCAACCAGCCAGACGGTCTCTAGAAGCTCCCAGGTGCCGCCAACCACTCGTCTCACGCCATGGCAGGTTTTTGCCAAGAAATACGCCGAGAACTGGAAGCCTATCTGGCCGAATCCCCCCCGGGGTTGCATAGCCGTGTCGGGGCTGATAGAGCTCGAGGGGGAACGGGGATGGCTTACTCTGGACGTGTTTGGGTGGTACAACCCAAAAACCGAGGCTTTGGATGTCGGCACCATGTGGATTAGGGTGCGAAGAGTGCAGAGCAGATCACAGACACCGCTCCGATAGCATTCTCCGCACTCTTCTTCATAAGCCACCTGCACATTAGGTAGGGAACAGCGAATATGGTTTAGTCGGCTATTGTACAGGATTTGTTTTGTTCTGTCATGACGGGCGCGCGTGTTGTCACCACGGGCGGCGCTACTTAGACCGTTTTTGACTCATTTCAAGGTAGCCTGGGAGCGGGATTAGGGTTTATGTTTAGAATAGGCAGGTCAAGCCAGGCTGGAGCAAATTGATTTACTTGATGGCCTTTTGGTGGTCATGACAACAAGATCCAAGCTCTTGGGGATGTGAGGGTGCGAGTTTGGGTCCGCAGTCTCCACCGGTTTTCTCCGTTGGCAGGAATTGTGGATACAATCGTACGTTAACTTACTACAGTGTGGTGATGCCTTGGCGAGGTGTGTTTTGGTGGTCCTCCCGGGTTGTTTATTTGGGCGGGATAGGGGTCATGTTGTTTCAGCGTGGATCCGGACTAGCGGTTTGAACAACACTCCTCCCAAGGGTCCTCCTAAGGGACAGAACTCAGTCCCAACATGCAGCATTCGGCATCTACCAGTGTCCATTCGTCCATTCCAATATACCGCGCTGCTCGCTGGGATCAGAGAGCAAGTTTGGGCCTGTGGAGCTGCCCGGATGAAACATGCGCGTGGAGTTGTTTCAGTGATTGCGTTCGGCATATCTGGCATATCTGGACTTCAAGGCGGACGAAGGGCTGTGTTGACTGTGGTTTCGTATGATTTGATGGGGGAGGAGTGAGTATTTCATGGACTCAGGAAACTGGTTCTGTCCGTCGACGGCAGCAGCTGACTTTCCTGTTCATCTCATTTTCTTGACATCAGTCCGATCTCAGGATGCCGGGTCATCTCATGAAGGCGGCCATCTCATTAGAAGCCAGAAAGATCAGAGCAAAGATTTCTCTGTTGATACGGGAGTTTATCTGCGAAAAGGAACCCGGATGGAAGAAGGATAAGAGAGGACGTCGTGTCCTCATCATGACTCAACCACGCGTCGCAGTAGGCGAGATATTGTTTCCTTTGGCATGGACTAATGCAGGATCCGACCGGTCGTATGCCGGTGGCGACGGGACCACACGCCGATCTACGCACGGGACCGAGGATCATCTGGGGACATGGATATGCTTGTTTGTTTCCCGTCGACGCCGTCCCCCGGGCCGAGCACTGGTCTCTCGGTTCGGCGGCTTGGGGTTTGGGATTAGCTGTAACGCGAGTTTATATGAATATCATGCCTGATAGACAGGTATTCAAGTGAGCTTCATTGAAGTGCAGTGGAAGTCCAGCTTCATCCACTAATGTGGCTGATGAGATGGGGAGTGGGGTTTCCACCCGGTGATGGCTGCACAACAAACACGCTGCTGCACCTTTGCGCCTGGACAGAACATGCAATATGATGGAACTCTCCATTATTCTCGATATATTCTCATCTGGAGGATCTACAACACTAAATTGATCTTCCACTTAATATTTCAAGAACACATCCTCAAGTCCACGTCCCATCCTCAACACCGCCTCCATCTCCGGGCTTCACCGAGCTGGCTCGGTTTCTCCAACAGCGTCCATCCCTTCCCCGGGCCTTCGTCTGATCTTTCCTTCGCTGTCTACCTTACCACACATAATCCATACCCATCTCCATGTGGCCACACACCAACAAAAGCTCCCGTCCCATCTTTCTGCTGCACGCCCTTTGCCTTTTGACCGCAGCACTCTTGGCAAAGTCAAGCTGACCCGTCAATGCCATTGCCACAGACACTTGTGCAGGCCAGCCAAGTCATGCCAGCGTCAGGTTGTTTCGTCTGTTTTGTACTTTTTTTCGTTCCTGCGTCTGGCCGCGTCTGGTCTGATCTGGTCTCTTTTTGTCCTGGTTGCCGCCTCGCCGCTTTTCGGTCCTGACATGGGCTATCGGGTTTGTTATCTTGGGGGCGTGCCCCCTTTTTTTTTCTTGCTTAAACTTTTAGACACTCCTTTTTTCTTACCTCTATTTTCTTTGTATTCTTACATTTTTCCTCCTCCTCCTATTCTCGTCTTGTGGAACTGGTAAAAGGCCTGTGGCTGTGATACATGTCGTTGACGATTTGTATGATGGAGCACAAGTGAACACATAGTCACTGAACGTACCTTACTTTTTTGTGTATATATATATATCACTTTTCAACGACACCTCCCGCGGCCGGTCCCGAGACGGAAACGAATATATCAAGATGGAAAATCGAACCAGCCCGCCAAATACAGAGAGCACGCCGGCCGTTCCGGACGCATCCCTCCCCAACCCTCTCTCAAGAGACGCCGAGCCGTCAGAGCCCGGAAACTACCGACCACGCCTCTCGTCCTTTATTCGATCGAAGCAGGAGAACCCGGTGGATGAGAAAGGGATATCGGGGGAATCTGACACGGATACGGAGCGCGCCGAGGTAGCAACACCAGACGAGAAGACGCCTGCCGAACAACCGTACCATGTTTTTTCGCGGCGCAAGAAGTGGGAGCTCGTGCTCATCGTGTCGCTGGCCGGCCTGTTCTCACCGCTGTCGAGTAACATTTACTTTCCCGCCCTGGGTGCGATTGCCAAGGTATTTTACCCCCGTTTCTTTCTTTCTTCAGCTGTTCATGTCTAATGAGGATGATGTACCTAGGCAACAAGCACCAGTATAGCGCTTGTGTCTCTCACGGTAACGGTATACATGGCCGTCCAGGGCCTGGCACCGTCGTTCTGGGGCCCGATAAGTGATACACGTGGACGACGGGTGACGTTCATCGGGACGCTGTCGGTCTACCTGGTGGCCAACATCGGGCTGGCCTGCAGCCGCGACTTTGCGACGCTCATGGTGTTTCGGGCCATCCAAGCGGCCGGGAGTGCGGCGACCATATCGGTTGGAGCCGGGGTGATCGGGGATATCACCACGGCCAAGGAACGGGGCGGGTTCATGGGGAGTTTTGGTGGCAGTACGTCCCCCTTTTTTTCTTTCCTAGGAACTTTCTGGTACTAACACGAAATAAAGTCCGCATGCTAGGCCAATCCATCGGCCCGGTCATCGGCGGCATCATCACCGAGTACTTTGGCTTCCACGCCATCTTCTGGTTCCTCTTCATCCTCGGCTCCATCTGTTTGCTATCCATCCTCCTCTTCCTCCCCGAGACCCTCCGCCGCATCGCCGGCAACGGAACCATCCCTCTTACCGGAATCAACCGCCCTTTTATCAGCGGCGCCCTCTCCCACCACTGGCACGCCCCTCGCGGCAGTCCGCCCCTCCCACCGCCCAAGATAACCGCCAAGACGATCCTCGCCCCCCTCCGCTTCCTCGGCGAGAAAGACGTCCTCGCGACTCTCAGCTTCGGCGCCGCAGTCTACACAATCTGGAGCATGGTCACCTCCTCGACGACCGCGCTCTTCCAGCCCCGCTTCGGGCTCACAGACCTCCAAACCGGCCTCATTTTTCTCCCCAACGGCCTCGCCTGCGTTCTCGGAAGTATAATCACAGGCCGCATCCTCGACCGCGACTACAAACTCATGGAAGCCCGTTTCGTTTCATCTCACCAAAACACTCCGGAAACACCACCAGACCACCACAACAAGAACCAACTCCCCGTCACCCGCGCCCGTCTCCGGTCCGCATGGTACCTCGTGATAATATTCATATCCGCAGTAGCGGGGTATGGCTTCGCAATCGACAGTCCGCACTTCGCGCCGCTCCCGGAAGACAACGAAAAAAGGGGGATGGTCGTCCCGCTGATGCTGCAGTTCGCCATCGCCTTCACCGCCACGGCCGTGTTCACGCAGAACTCGGCCTTGATGGTGGATCTGTACCCCGGCGCGGGCGCGAGCGCGACGGCGGTGAATAATTTGGTGCGGTGTTCGGTCGGCGCGGTGGGCGTTGCGGTGGTGCAGTTTGGGATTGATGGGGTTGGCGCGGGGATTACGTTTCTGCTGTGTGCGCTTGTGGTGGTGGGGATGGTGCCTTTGTTGGTTTTGGTTTGGGTTTATGGGGAGGCGTGGAGGAGGAGGCGGTTGGAGAGGGAGGAGAAGGTGTGAGCTTCATGTTGGGGATACTGGATGTTGGGAAGAGAAGGGGGGTTGGTTTGCTGTCGTGTGTATCATGTAAGCGGGTATTAGGCTGTGCAAGGGAAGGATGTCCTTTTTTCTTGCACACCACATTTGCTGGAGTCGGGATGTGGGATGGATGGGTTTGGGATTGAGATTAGCGGCGTGAGCGGGCGTGTAGTTGGATATTTCGTCCTGGAGAATGAGAATTTGGCTGGATCCCAAGCTACGCCTCGAGATGTGCCGTGTTGGTTGGCATCGAGCGTGATAACCTTGGGGTACACGGTGTACAAGTACAATGCAAGGCGTGGCTGAGATACGAGAGCTGGAAAGGCTCGACGGGATTCTGTGATCTAAAAGAGTAGTCTCAGTCCCCAATCTGCTACATCTTCGTACTTCTGAGAGCGCTGGGAACTACAGGGGGTTGAGTCATTCAGATGTTCCTCATTATCTCCTCCCCGAACCACATGGCGGTCGGGAACCTTAGGTATCTCCCGGTATTTAAATGTCCACTCAAATCTGAGAAAGCCTCCTCGGCCCGGTAAGGTCCCGCGACAAGACACCCCCGACCTCGCTCCGGACGCCGTACGTGTTGACGATCGACGTGGTCCCCTCCGAAGGCGTGGTGTTGTCGCCAGAATCCAACAAGACCGGCCCCTGAACTTCTGCCCGCCCATCTTTCCCTGCCCCTTGCTCCATCCCCAGAGGCGAAGGCGGAAGTCTCCCACTCCCCGCCCCCGCTGACCCCGGACTCGGCGGATGCCCAGGACTACCCGCCCCCGACACCGGACTAACCGACCCCGCCGTCCCGGGCGTCCTCGGTGTCCTGGGTGTCCCAGGCCCCGACCCCCCTTCCGACCCGCCCCGCGACACGGACCTCAAACTGGCCCGCTCGGCCGCCGGATCATTCAACTGGAGCGGATGATGCCGTCGCAGCCAACTCGCAATCGACGAGCGGATCTGCGCGTTCTCGGCCACATTGACCACCACCGTGCCCTTCTCATCCGTCGAAGATGTGGCGGAGCTGCTGGCGTTGCCGTTCTGGTGCGCGTGCGCCGTGGCCATCAGGTCCGCTAAGATCTGCGAGTCGGTTCGCCCGTCCCTGCCGGCCCCGGGAGTTGGTGCGGATATGGCGGGGCGCATCTCGCTGAGCACGCTGCGGCGGGACTTGCGGGTTTGGGAGCGGCGCCAGAGGAGGAAGAGGATGCTTATGAGGAGGGCGGCGCCGGCTGAGTGGGTTAGTTGGTTTCAGGAGGTACATGAGAGGGTGAGCATACCGATGGATCCGACTGCTATGCCGGCTTTGGCTCCGGGCTGGGGACCGCTTGGTTTGGTTGCGATGACATCTGGGACATTGTCGGTGGGGAGGCCGGCGAGGTCCTGCGTGGCGCTGGCTGCTGGGGTGCGTGTGGATGTGGTGAAGGTGCTGGATGGGATTCGGAGGGGCGAGCCTAAGTTGAGCGTGCTTGTGCTGGTGGATTCGATGATGCTACTGCTGTCGACTAGTGAAGATGTGGCCGGTTGGGGCGTGCCGGGGTTCTGGATAGGAATCAAGCCGGGAAAAGGAGGCTGTGACGTCTCGAGTGGTGGACTTGTGACAATAGAAGAAGACTCTGATGAGAAAGTAGAAGTAGAAATCAAAGTCGAGGTCGAGGTGGACGTCGCCGTAGTAGAAGTGAAGGTAGAGGAAATCGAAGAAGACGATGAAGACTCAGGTTCAGGCTGTGGCTCGGCCGGACGACCCGGTGGACTCGGCTTTTGATCCGGAAGCCCAGGTCGAGGGGGATTCTGTCCCGGTACTGGTGGTGGTTTTGGACTCGGGGGAGATGGTGGCTCGTCGATATCTGACTCTGGTTCGCTCTCGTCATCGTCCCGCCGGCTCAACCGCAGATCCCTCGCCCGCCCATGCCTGCGAAACGAACGAAACATCTGGACCAGCTTTCCAAATCCACAAAAATTCCTTGAACAAGATGCTGCAAATCAAAACGGACCGGCCGCGAAGCGTCGAACAAAGGCGCCAGGCCTGACTGAACAAATCGATAGAAACCAAAACACCGGAAATGAATGAAAATCCCCAAGGGAGAACTGAAGACAAAAGGTATTATCAAAGAAAAAGTGCTGTCAAATTCGTGGGGTTCGGCTGCCTGTGCGGTTGTTTCATGGTACCCAAAGACCCCTGTCGAATTGACTGTCGTGGGACTGTTGCCGTCTGGGCAGGCGCCCCCCTCTCGAGCTGTCACTCATTCCCAGAACAATGTTTCCCCCACAGTGATCCGTTGATCTGTTTCATCTGGGGCCCTTGGCATGTTTCCGCCTTTCGTCCGAACTTTTTGCTCCTGCCCGTCTCCCCTGGCTGTGTGTCACCTAACGCCCGGACGCGTCATGAGTTCTCGCATACGATATTTGGTCGCGACAGTGGTTGACAGCTGGAGACAATGAGTAACAGCTGGTACCAGCTGTTCAGCTCACCTTCAACAGTGCTGACTCAGCCGGCCCGGTCCGCTGTTCGTGGCTGCAGCGAAGGATTCCGATCGGACTTTCTCCGATACGAATACGATACCTAGTATTTGGTCGGTATAAAACGACGTCGGTCCTTGTCATGGTTTGTTTATCTTTCTCGTGATTTTGAGTGAAGAAAATGGCCGGTTTGGAGCAATCGCGGCTGGTACAGTTGCTGGCTGTTGCAAAACCCACAACAGCTGGCGAGTGGGCCGTCGCCCTCACGGCCGGTCTCGTGCTCATCACCGCCATCAATGTCCTGCGGCAATTCCTACCCCAGGACAAATCAGAGCCCCCGCTGGTTTTTCACTGGTTTCCGCTCATTGGCAGTACGGTAACGTATGGAAAAGATCCCCCTCGGTTCTTGATGCAATGTCGGGAAAAAGTGAGACCCTTCTCAAGATTCTCTGGTCGAACATGAATTCATGCTGAGTTCTCCTAAACAGTATGGCGATATCTTCACCTTTGTAATGCTCGGCCGCAAAACTACCGCCTATCTGGGAACCACTGGAAATGAATTCGTTCTTAACGCCAAGGTCGCCGACCTCAACGCCGAGGAGGTGTACGGCCCTCTATGCACCCCCGTCTTTGGCCGCGGCGTGATATACGACTGCGAGGGGTGGAGGTTCATGGAGCAGAAACGCTTCATGAAGGCCGGCTTTACCAACGCGGCGCTCTCATCGCATGTTCGCCTGATGGAAGACGAGGTGCTCGACTACATCAAATCGGAGCCGTCTCTCAAGGGCAACCAGGGCACCCTCGACGTGCCACCGTCTATGGCCCAAATCACCATCTTCACCGCCAGTCGCACGCTCCAGGGCCCCGAAGTCAGGAGCAAACTGTCGCATGAAGTAGCCGAGCTCTATCACGACCTGGACATGGCCTTTCAACCCATCAACTTTATTATCCCATGGGCCCCTCTCCCCCGGAACCGACGACGTGACATCGCCCAGGCCAAGATGCGCGACGTCTACCTCTCCATCATCAAGGACCGACGCCAACGCGAAGCCTCGACCGACGAAGACCGATCCGACATGCTCTGGGCCCTGATGGAGGCCGTGTACAAGGACGGAGCGGCCATATCTGACGTAGAGATCGCCCACCTGATGATCGCCCTGCTCATGGCCGGCCAGCACACAGCCTCCTCGACGAGCTCCTGGATCATCCTCCGACTCGCCTCCCGTCCCGACATCGCCGAGGAGCTGTACGACGAACAGGTCCGCAACCTCGGCCGCGACGGCGCCCTCCCGCGCCTCGAATTCGCCCACCTCGACAAGCTGCCCCTCCTCCGGGCCGTCGTCAAGGAGACGCTGCGTCTGCACTCGTCAATCCACTCCATCATGCGCAGAGTAACCAGACCGATGTCCGTCCCGGGAACGGATTACATCATCCCGCCCGGCCGCACTCTGCTCGCCTCGCCGAGCGTGGTCCAGCAAGACGCGCGATACTTCCCGAATCCCGAGGAGTGGGATCCGCACCGGTGGGATTCGCCATCCACGGACCAGCACGACGACGACGAGATGGTTGATTACGGGTTTGGCGCTATCAGCAAGGGGACGAGGAGTCCGTATCTGCCCTTTGGGGCGGGAAGGCATCGCTGTATCGGCGAGCATTACGCGTACGCGAATTTGATGGCTATTATTGCGACGCTTGTTCGCCATTTCCGGTTCGGCACGATGGATGGGTCGCGGACTGTTCCGCCGACGGATTTCACGTCCATGTTTTCGGTGCCGAGTCGGCCGGCTGTTGTGAGGTGGGAGAGGAGGGAGGTTGAGTGAATAGTATGGACGTAGTTCAATGTGGTAGGTAGAGAGGTGACTGTCAAATCCAAATACGGACAATTATTAGAAGAGTTGTTGAAAAGACTGGTTTTTAATGGCTCCTGTTTGAAGGCAAGCAAGAAAAATGATCAGAATTAGGGAAATATGTTGTTGACCCATCTAACCGTATCGAGGTAGCGTTTCATGGTCTCCGAGATGGCCGTTGTTTCGTATCACCTTCCGATGTTTGACAATGGCGCAGAAACAGACACCCGAAATCTCACTTGACTGTATTATGTTACCAGACAGCTACTACTAGTTCGCAGAGTGATCCCTCCGCAGCTCAAACCCCAATCATATCAAGCCGGCTGTTTCGTGACAACATGGTTCAGTCTCGATGCATTCTCTCAACGAGTCAACAGTCTACAAACCCAGATTCTCCCTCGCCGAACTCATGATGTGCTCCAGCGCGCCAGGCGTTCTGTCCCACGCCGCAAACGTATAATCAAACGCCAGCCTCGCCTCGGGGAGGGATACCTGCGAGCCATCATCCATCGTGACGAAATCAAAGTCCTCGTGGGGATCTCTGTATCCCCCGCGCATAAACGGCTTGCCCAGCATATCATAGTACAGCCGATTGTGCTTCTTGATCGCGTCGGCCAGCAGCAAGGCGATGCCGGCAGCGCGGCCCATCAGCCCGTTCTTTGTCTTGGTAAAGGCCGGGTCGTTTATCTGCTCGACCCACTCGGGATGTAGCTCGAGGAGGCCGACGGGAAAGGAACGGTGGGCGTACTTCATGGTCTCGACCACCGTCTTCGTCTTGAACTCCTTCTGGTTGTCGACCGCCACGGCGAGGCCAAGCGACAGACGCACCATGATCAGCATGGCGCACGAGGCCCGCTCGAGGCTCAGCTTGGCGATCTCCTGGTCATCTAGGCGCGACCAGAGCTCCAAGGCCTCCTCCGCGCTCGGATCGGCGCCGTGGAGGTCGAGCATGGGCTTGTCGAGGTCGTCGTACAGCCAGTCGTACGTGTAGCCGTGCTTCTTCCAGCCCCGCTGGAACCACACGATGAAGTCGTAGGCGTCCTGGTCGCGGTCGAACTGGAGCAGCAGGCCGGGGATGGCGTTGCGGGCGTCCTCGTTCTTGCGGTCCAGACGCAGCATCTCCTCGTAGATGCCCAGCGACTCCTTGGCCGCGGCGTGGCTGGCGGTGAGGTTGAGGCTGTGGGTGTAGCGGCCGAGCGCGGCCAAGTACGCGGCGCCCTCGGGGGAGGAGGTGCCGAGTCGGCCGTAGGCTTTGTTCTCCGGGCCGGGATCGAGCGCCTTGCGATCCTTCGCGAGGAGTGCCCTCTTCGCCTTTTGCACGGCCGCTCTGGCATCGACTATTTTCTTGCACGGGACTTTGTGTTCGGGGCGGTCTCGGACCTGGTGGTTGCGGCTGCAGTACTGCACGACGCGGCAGGCGCTGCAGAGCGATAGCGGGGCGGGCGGCAAGGCATGGCAGACCTCACAGGCATGCCAGGTGTCCTTGTCCTTGCGGGAGACGATCTGGGCTGGGGCTGTGGTTGCTGAGCTCATGGTGGGCGGTGTGGTGGAGGATTTTGCTGTGGTGGTTGATGTGACAAAAGAACTCTTCCGGCAAGCCTGAGAGGCGAGGGCGAGAGGATATTCTTGAACCTTATCCGCGAAGTTCCGGTGGATACTGAATTCTGAGTTCTTGTTTCATCAGATAAGAGGTGTTTGGGCAGTTGGGCAGGGTGTTTTAAACCCAATCTTCAATACCCCCGCCTTCCCCATCGGGTTGCCCGACCTGTGCGCCATAACCACACTGTGAGGATTTGTTGGAAGACAAACAACTTCTGTCATATTGCTTGCCGTGTTGTCACTTCAGTTTGCCACGGGTTTGTCACTCCATGCCTTTACATGACGTGTGCAGTGACAAGGTGCTGCTGGAGGAGCCGCGGAGACGTGATTCATGCGACTTCCGCGACTCGGAGACGGAATCTGCCGTGGACAACATAATCATTACACTACGATTTGAACCGTCTGCAAACAAAATCGAGCCCATACATTGCGGACAGTAATTGGATACGAGTTAGCACAAGTTGAAAAAAACATGTTTTTGTGGGGACAAAGATTTATCCCAGTCTCTCTTGACTTGTGTTCTTGTCTTGTCCCTTACACATGTTCAACGCTCCAGCTTGACAGTAGATGTTCAGAGCTCGTACTGTGCCTCCAGGCAATGCTGATAAGATAAGGTAAGGCACCAGTGCTTGAACGTGAGGCTCTTGTTGAACCCTCATCTGTTCGACGACAATAAGGTGTAGACCAAGCCATGGACACATCAGCTGACTCCCATCTCCTCGCTCGAGCGGCAATCCGCTTTGTGAGAGATGCGCGTGCCCCACGCGGAATTCGCTTCTGTCGAGTATGTCAGTTTCCTCTCAACGTGACCACGGTCGACCCTTGGCCACTTGATCGGATCCGTATCGAAAACTTCACTACCCTGTCGGATATGCGCGCCACGAGCGCTGAAGGATGCAGCATTTGCTTCCGTCTACTTGAATTCTTTTACGGTCAAATCCCTGTGGAAACCCCACCCCTGAATATGGAGGACTTGGGCCTCGGCTGGATCAAGTATCCTGGTACAAGTACAATTGAAGTCGGCTTCTGCAATGGAGGCCTCAGCTTCGAGGCGCTCTACGACAGATCGAGTACATTTGAACTAATTGTCGCCAAAGAAGGCTCAAATGGTACGTCTATCAATGGGAGTCCTTACCCGTTTCAAAACCACCCCCTTTCAGTCGGTTGACTTACAAATCTAGTAAATGGGCATGATCTTGATGGCCAAGTGAGTGGCAGTCTCATCCCACCTGCGGATATGGGTTCCGATGCGACCATGTCTGCCCTCGCCGCATGGGTGGAGGAATGCTGCCACTCGCACTCGAAGTGCCCAAACCCGCTGCCACAACTACCCAAGCGGGTTCTGCTCATCAACAATCGAACCTGGCCACCTACTGTACGCCTCCACGAGTCCTTGGGCAAGCAAGCTCGATATACCTGTCTCAGCTATTGTTGGGGTCAGTTCCGTCCGGCATGCCTCACATTCAGATCGACCCTCGAGGCGAACCGACAGTCCATTGCTTGGCAGAGTCTCCCAAAGTTGTTTCAAGACGCCGTGATTGCAACTTCGAAGCTGGGCCTTTTCTATCTCTGGATAGATTCGATGTGTATCATCCAAGACGACATACAAGACTGGAGAGCCGAGTCTGCCAAGATGGCGGCCATCTACGAAAACGCATTCATCACCATCTGCGCTGCCGCAGCTCGTAGTAGTAACGAAGGACTCTTCACCCAGCCTCCCCAGCACTTCAAACCGAGCTCACTTGCTGCGGACACCGACGGGACTACAGTATTTGTACGGAGGAAGCACCGCCATCCCTACTGGCATAGGATGGATTCGGCATTCCCCCTCCTCTCACGGGCATGGGCATACCAGGAGAGCCTACTCTCCCGCCGCTTAATCTATTTCACCAACACGGAGATAGTGTGGGAATGTCGAGGTATGCGAAGATTCCAATGCGGTCTTCCAGAGACAGACGATCATGTCATGATCTCCCAAACCGGGCGACAAATGGGGTGGGAAAATGTTTTTGACATATGGGAGAATATTGTAAGGGATTACTCCAGGCTATCCCTCACCTTCCAGAACGATAAGCTACCGGCACTGTCTGGGATTGCCACCAAGGTCGCTAGGCACCACCGCGAACGTCTTGGACGATATGTCGCAGGATGTTGGATCGGTACGCTGTTTGAGGATCTATGCTGGTACCACGACAGTTCCGACCGAGTCCCAAGGCCTTCTGCATGGAGGGCACCTACATGGTCCTGGATATCTGTCGATACACCGGTCCAACGCGTAGGTGCTGAGTCCCTATACAACTATGTTCTATCAAAAGCAGCCGTAGTCGACGTCGAATGCTCCCTAGCTGGCCCGGACGAGTTCGGCGAGTTACTCTCAGCAAGGCTCCAACTAGATGCTCGGATGTTCGAGGGAACATTGGTGTACAAGGTGGACCCCGAAGGCGATACTAAGAACCCATGCCGGATATATACGGCACACCTTCGGAACCCTGCCCTCAAGTTTGTAGTGCACCCAGACTACGACATCCCCACCCCCGGCCCAAACCACCTACCATCTGGATCCAGCGTATATCTAATGGAACTTGTATGGAGAGGTCTAGCTTATCCAGGCTTTTGGTTGGTGCTGAAGTGTGTAGACCAGGACCGGCAGATATACGAACGCGTAGGGGCATCTCGTTATACCGACAACTTGGGTTTTACCCATAATTACCCATTGGAGCCCAAGAAAACGATTACCATTGTGTAACGGGAGTTCGTTTCGCCTCAAATATGGGAATCAGTTGATTAGCCTTCGCCGAATATCGCAGATAGTTGAATCTTAGGTACCTACATATCTAGACTGTAGTATCTGGGACTATATGGAAAAGAATGAGAGCACGCCCAAGCCACCGGAAACAAAACATCCGGAAAAGTAGGTACCTACGTCGACTCGAAGTGGCGGAGCCCACCCTGGTTTTAGTTTGTCCCTGTTCATCGGTTTTCACAACATCATCAAGGCCCTTTTATTCAACCTCCGGCTGAAAACGACCACATCAGCGACGATCCAAGTATCAAGTGTCAGGGGCCTCGTAAGGCCAAGGGAATGCACCTATAAAAGCCTTAACTAGTTCTGGGCCTTTTGCTCAAAGGGTGATCAATCGATGGGGAATCAGAGACTGCAGAGCACGGTCAAACCCAGTGCTTGACCGTTCGTCAGTCACCTACCTAGGTAGGTACGTGTTAGGTAGGAAGATAGTTTCATGAGGACTCCTATCCGCCTGAAAACCTCTTGCTTTGTCGCAAATCGCTGTCCTCCTGTCTCCAAGGCCTCGGTCTTTAAATAAGCCTTTTCTGCCGGCCGTTGAAGTCACCTTCCTGTTCCGCTCGACTAGGTACCTACCTGACTATTGCTCTTGGAAGCTGCCAATACCACTCTGTCAAGAAGTCCACCGCTCAGCGGAGCTAAAACTCCATGCTGTGATCTCCAGCGACCAGGTTCAGAGTGCGGGGGAATCACTGCCCCAGCCGTGTACGGTAGGTCGTGATACCCCAAGTCAGACATAAGCCCGGGGCTTGAATCGCCCCGTTACGGCACCAATCCAACGTCGGCTATGCAACAGACTGGACAGGGTAACCACACTCCCATTTTTACATCTACAGTGTCTTAAACGCACCAATGAATGAAATGATCCTCGCAAACAATGTCTATTTATTGCGTAAAACTGAAGAGGAGGTGGCGATGACCATTCAGCTTCAGCGTCGGCAAATGTTGTCATTTCAGTGGCCACTGACTGGCCGGGAGGCTATAAGTAAACCGAGGGCGGACTACCGCTTGCCCCGTCGTACTAACCCGAGCTCCAACTGCCATCTAAAACCTAAAGTTCCAAACCGTCAAAGTATCTTTCGACATGCGTTTCATCACCGTCATCACCGTCCTGGCTGGCCTTGCCTCGGCCATGCCTGAGCCGGTAGCAGAGCCAGCCGTTGCCCAAGCCGAAACTCTTGTAAGTGTCTCCGACTCACATACTGTTTTAATATGGTATACTGATATTGTTTATGGATAGGATAAGAGAGCCTGCAGCACTAGTGGTACGATCTTTCCCTGTTCGCCGTTCATTAGTGTTTAATATAATAAACCGGAGAGACACGCGCTGAAATGGTACAACAGCTTGTATAGATTCCTGCTGCGCGGCGGCCGGTTGCAATGGCTATCTTTACTGCAGTAACTCCAAGGTCAGTAGAATTCTTTCACGAGATGTTCGGCACTTGCTCGGTGGCAATTCGCTGACGCCCGTTTGTACGGGACATAGTGCAAGAGTGGAAAATGTGTCTGCGACTGCCGCTACGGCTAGACTCTCGGCGAGGATGCTTGCACGGACGAGGGAATGAAGGATGATACGTAGTCGTCTAGTTTTGAATATCAATCAAAGTATCCCTCCTATCATATCCCATCCCTTCTCGTGCCACAAAAATTGATGTGTTGGGTATCTCGGCTTGCCAGCAGCATGAGGCATGCAGGCAACGATTCCATTTAATCCAAGAACAATCATCAACGCCTAGTTCCCTGTGAACCGTAGAGCAAAGTCGAATATCGCAATAAACACAAAACTCCGCTAGGATATTAGCGGATCGCTGAATCAAACAAATCCGGACCTCCGTGTGTTGAAGTGGATGAAGAAAAGAAAAAAAAGACCACACCCAAGCCAAACCAGTATTGGAAACAACACTTGAACACTGTCGAAACAAAGTGGTGTAACCAACTCGGATTTTATTTTATTCCTATTTACTGGTGTCGGCAAACGGCGGGCGTTGCTTTGTCAGAACCTCGGCAACATCGTCACGGACAAGAACATCTCCGCGGGGCCAGGCCACCTGCATATCAACATGACGGCATCGCCATTTCAATCACTCACCATCACATCTCCATCTCACATCAAACATTCCTAGGTAACAAATCCACTCACCAGAGACGACACAATGCACCGCTCCATCGAACTCGGCAAAAAACTAGCCGCCTCCCTCCCATGGACCAAAACCCCCCTCATAATCGGCGCCCCCATGCGCGTCTTCACCGGCCCCGAAACCGCCCTCGCCATCTTCCGCGCCGGCGGTCTCGGCTTCATCGGGCCCGGCACGACCCCGCAATCTACATCCGTCGACCTCGAAGCCGTCCGATCCGCCACATCCCCCGTCCCCATCCCGCCCCGCACCACCAGATCCAGCACATCCAGTTCCGGTCCGGGTCCAGATTCGAATTCAGTCCTCCCCGTCGGCGTAGGTTTCCAAATCTGGAACGGCGACCTCCCCACCGCCACCGCAGCCGTAGAATCCTTCCGCCCCGCGGCGGCATGGCTCTTCGCCCCGCGCAACGGCCAGACCGAGACGGATGTCTGGACGACCCAACTGCGCGGCGCGAGTCCGCACACCCAGATCTGGCTGCAGGTCGGGACTGTGCGGGAGGCGCTCGAGGCGGCGCGGAGTAGGTCGCCGCCGGACGTGCTGGTTATTCAGGGCGCCGAGGCGGGCGGGCATGGGCGTGCCGTCGACGGGGCGGGGATTATCACGCTTATTCCGGAGATCGCGGACGAGTTGGGGGAGACAAAAATCCCGTTGGTGGCGGCGGGGGGGATTGCCGATGGGAGGGGTGTGGTTGCTGCGCTTGGGGTGGGAGCTGCCGGCGTGGCGATGGGGACGAGGTTTCTGGCGTCGACGGAGGCGAGGGTGAACAAGGGGTATCGGGATGAGGTTTTGAGGGCGAGGGATGGCGCGGCGAGTACGGTGAGGACGCAGCTGTATAATCATCTACGGGGCACGTTTGGGTGGCCGGAGCAGTGGAGTCCGCGGACGGTCGTCAATCGGAGTTGGGTTGAGCATGTCGAGGGGGTGTCGTTTGAGGAGTTGAAGAGACGACATGATCAGGCGTTGAAGGATGGGGCGGCTTGGGGACCCGAGGGGAGGACGGCGACGTATGCGGGGGTGAATGTTGGGTTGGTGAGGGAGGTTAAGGGGGCGGGGGAGATTGTTGAGGAGGTGAGGAGGGAGGCGATGGATATCATCCGGGGGATGCAGAGCTGGGTTGAGTAATCGTGATTACACTTCAGAGTTTTAGTGCCTGAACCTATTCCCCCAAGAGCCGAGGTCTGATCAGGACTCGGATGGGTTGTGTACGGTCCGGGAGCCGTGTTGTCTCTCTCACCACATCGGTACAAGTAGTTGCAGCGTTTTCCCCTAGACCCCCTAGATAATACCCGTAAGGGAGAAAAGTTCCGCGTAGTTTCTCTTAAGATCCCGGCCCCTGAACCGTGGTAATGGCCCTTGGCAGTATAAGAAAATACATAATTCTAATAATGGAACCTAAATATGACTAAGTGCTGGGATACACAACTGCCCACATACACCTAGGATCATCAGGCCAGATTCTCGCCCCTCAGCCCAAAGATCCCAACCCGTAAGAAATCAACTTCCGAGTCGATCCGCTTCCGCAGCGGGCCATTGGCCAGCTCGTCGACATCCCAAGACGACCAGACAAACCGACCGTGGAGGAACTTGGCCTCCGGACTCGCAGCCCACACGGCATAGTTGCCAGGGAGCTGGACTATAGCAAAATCGGTCAGCCTAAAGGTCGGTCATTATGGGGAGAAGCGCCAGAAAACGTACTGTCATCAAAGGGCATAAACTCCTCGGGAACGCCTATGCTCGACCACGCCTCGCTGTACGTCGAGCCGGGGTGGTAGCTGAGGATCTGGACCTCATCCGGATCCGCGTCCAGCGCGACGTACTGCATGACCATTGTGCCCGCCAGCTTGGTCATGCTATACTCGGGCCGTTCGGCCACTATGGGAACATGTTCCTTGTGGCACTGGTGGATGGCCTGGGTCGAGATGTTGATGATTGCCTATATAAGGGAGGTGGGGTGGCTTTGTCAGTCTTACCACACACGGACTGATTAGAAAAGATCACATACCCGAGGCTTATCCCCCTTCGGCTGCTGATGAAACTTCTCCGTGTGAAGCAGCAACGACCGCGCGTTGATCTCCATCGTCTCCCATACCCGACTAGACCCCAGACTCAGAATCGGCCCCGTGGCGCTGGCCATCCGCGCCGCGTTCAGGATGAGGACATCGATCACGATACCCTTGGCCGCAAACCCAGCCCACAGCTTGTCAATGGCCTCTGGATCGAAAACGTCGACATTCTCGCCAGACACGCGCGTACCCGTTCCAGCCGTCTCGGCCTCCTTGGTAAGCGCAGCAATGGCCTCGTTGAGCTTATGTTGGCGACGGCCGCTGATGATGACGGCCGCGGCCGAGGCCCTGATGAAGGCCTTGGCGATGGCAAAGCCGATACCCGCGCTACCGCCTGTGATGAAGACGGTCCTGCCCTTCTGGCTCAGCTCGGGGCGAGTTGGGTCGACGGCCGGATAGGGGGTTCGGTGGGTGGTGTTCGTGACGTTGTTTTCGAACACGCGTTTGGCAAAATCCGGGTATACTGACATCTTTGCTGGCAGTGATTAATGATTACTCCGACGGTAACGGGAATGGTTGATGCAGTAGGAGTGGGTAAGGCGGTAGATTTTCCAGGGTAGATCACAGAAGGAGCCGGATGGCGAGAGCTGCAGTCCTGCCCCTTGATTCTCTGCACAGCGGGTGCGGTCCCTCTTATACGTCTGACGAAGTATAATACCTAGGTAGCACCACATCTAATAACGTATCCGATTTGACCAAAAGTCCGAGACGGATCGCTTCAAACCAGGGACTCTGCTCGTGGGTCCGACCTGACTGTAAGTCCGAGACGCATTGCTTCCATGTCAATATCTGGGGCCCCTACCTAGAACTACTCTGTACCACCAGAGACATCGAGATTCATGCTGAATAAACCTGACCTAATCCGATTCTCCCAAATTACTACTGGATACTATACGGAACAAACTGTATTATGTAATACGAGATGCGTAAGCATAAATATACACAGTCCGGTATCAAAGGCCCGGTACGGCTCCGCAACGCCGGTGACAGACCGGCGCGGATACGGACCACCTTGCCGTTTTGGGTTAGCGCCCGCAGCTGCCGTGATACACTTGAGAGAAGACAAGCTGACAAATCTGTGGGATTTAATCCCACGACGCCCTTACTCAGAAAGCCGCGCCGCCAGAAACATTACTCAATGAACATCATGATGTGTTGCTTGTCAGTGGAAGTCCGCCGTGTATCTTAACAACCCCGCTCAACTGGCTGGCCAAGCCTTACGAGAGACTACCACCACCCACCACCATCGCCGGATCTACAGTCCCGGACTCCCGGTCCGTCCCAACCATGGCCCTACCCCAGGAGAGGAAAGCGTGCGCGCCATGTGCGCGCTCCAAGAGAAAATGCGGCCGCGAGCTCCCCATCTGCGCCCGATGCCACGACCGCGGCATCGACTGCACCTACCCACCGCCGAAACCGAGCTGCTGGGTGCTGATGACGCCCCCCGGCCCAGCCACGCCCCCGGCAATAGTAAACACTCCGACGCCTGCACCATCCGTCGGCAAAACCATCTCCCCGCCGCGGCAACTCCCCTCACCCCCGGAGCAGAAAGAACCCTCCCCGCCGGCCAGTCTCCCCTCCCCGCCGGACCGGTCCCCCCCGGCACCGGGACAAGAACCCCCCGCCCGCTGCCTGACCCTCTCGGACCTACAATCCGCCTGGTTCCTCACCCCAGAAACCTGGGACGTCCACCACGTCCCCGACAGCCTAGCCCAGCCCTTCGTCCAAAACGCAGACGGCATAGTCCACCGCTTCGTATCCCACATCCAGTCCATGGTCTCCGACTGGGCGGTAAAAGGCCACTCGACCTTCATCCACGCGCGCCTCTACCGCGCCCGCATGCCGCGGCCGGCCCAGGACGCCTTCACCGCGCTCGCGGCCTACCTCACGCGGACACCACAAACACAGCGCGCCGTCCTGAGCATAATAGGCGACCGCCTCGCCGAGCTGGTCGACTCGGGCACCAAGACCGACCCGACCACGCTCGGCGTCATGGCCCACCTCGCCCGCGTCCACGCCCTGGTGACGTACACGGTCGTCGCCCTCTTCGACGGCGACGTCCGGCTGCGCCACACGGCCGAGACGCGCCTCGGCATGCTCGGCGTGTGGAGCTACCAGATGCTCGCGGCGGCGCGGGTCGCCGCCCTGGACGGCCGGCTGCTCCGGGGGAATCTTCTCAACGATGGCGACGACAGCTCGGGCGACCTCAGCCAGGCCGATGCGTTTTGGCATGCTTGGGTGCTGGCCGAGTCGGTGCGGCGCACGTGGATGATCGCCGCCGGCGTGCGGGTTGCCTACCGCACGCTGCAGGACGGCGTGGTTCGGTGCGGTGGCGGACTCATGTTCACCACGCGGAACGGCGTGTGGGATGCGCCATCGGCCTGGGCCTGGGCGAAGCTCTGTGCTGAGAGCGACGTCGGCTTCCTGCCGCAGGCCCAGACGAAGCGGCTCTTTAGCGAGAAGAATCCCGGCGACATCGACGAGTTCGGCAAGGTGATGCTCGAGGTAACCTACGGCACCAACAAGATGGAGAGCTGGGGCGTGTGGCACTAGCACCGGGCAGCAATGAGATGGGACAAGAACATGGCGCGTCCATTGCGACCTACAAAGCAGAGATCCCGACCTCAGCAACCCAGCAGAATGTAGAGTACAAACTCCGAACAATTCCATCCCAAGGAAAATCCTGTTCGCACGTCGGCCGAGTCTCATTACGCGACAACGGCAACCTTCATCCTCGGACCAACCAAGCCCGTCCCCATCGTGGCATAGCCCACATCTTCAGCCCCGTCGTCACAATGGGTCCAGCCCCTTTCGGGGCCCCACGAGATCTTCAGACCGCGGTCCGCCGCCAGCTTCAAGAGGCCCCTCATCATGGCGCCAGACCTCTTGACGCTGGGATATGCGTCAAAATACAGCCGGTCTACAAACGGCATCTCTTGCAGCATATCCGTCAAGAGGTTACGGCTGAACTTCTCGTAGAACCCGTCTGCAAGACGGAATCCGTTGAAGATGCCGTCGCTGGGGTCGCACTCGACGAAAACCGTCAGTCTGCGCACGTTTACGCACTCGGCGAGTCCCAGCGCCTGGTTCACCACCCAGCCGCGCGGAGGCTTGCCCCAACCGGGTCCCAGCCGCAGCTCGAGCGATGTGATGCAGCTGCGCTGCCGCGAGTTCAGCCTCGCAAGGAGGGGCTTCTTGGTCTTGAAGAAGCGACCGGGATGGGTGGGGAAGACGCGGAAGGTATGGGTGCTGTAGAAGACATAGGCCGCTTCCTGGTAGATGGCGCGGCTTGCCCGGAAGATGGCTAGCTTCTTGTGGATTCGCTTGTAGTTATCCGGGTCCAAGTCGACGACCCCTCCGGTGCCGGCGAAATGGAAGTCGTATATTTTGATGCGGAGTTCCGAAGGCAGATCCATGAACCTGAACGGTTTCTGCTTCTCGGATTTCTCCTGTGTATTCGCATCGCTGAGTGACAGCGCACCCATCGGCAGCTTCGAAACCTCATCGTCCGGGTCTGCCTCGACCTCGGATGCATATGTGGATGGGTAGGCGGAGCTGAGGGGTGTCGTCAAGGCAGAATGGACCGGTGTAGGAAGGTCCGCTGCTCGGGCGGCCCGCGCGGCGCGCGACCCCTTGGTGGTCGGCCTCCGAGGCATGTTCGGTCGATGTGTATGGTCAATCCAGAGGCACAATCGGTGCAGGTTCTCTATTTCAAGAATCAGCAATCGGGCCTGATCGAGCTGGCAAAATACTAACATTCTGGTCCGAAAGCGGGAGTCGAATTGTCCGTGAAATCTGTGGAATGTAGCGGGGCCGATCAAACGGTCCCTGGGGGATGTTGGAGCGGCAAGTGTCTGCCAGATAGCAAGAGGCTCGAGTTGACGAGGATACAGAACTCGGAGGGTGGTCCCATCGTGAGTACTGAAGCGCGACGACCGGACCACCCTCTAGCATGCATTCGCGGCAGCCATGGTGGATGGATTAGCAATGACAGAGACGCGTATCATTCGGGGTTCGACGATTGGAGAATGGCGAGTCAGAGTGACTGGCAGGGACGGGCAGAAAAGAGGAGAAACCAAAGGCACGAGGGCGTGGTTGCGGTTGATCTAATAAGGACAGCTCAGGGTTTCCGGGAATGAGGGGAAGACCGGACGGCATGCAGCAGATCGAAGGCGATGGCAAAGTAAGTCAAGACGGCTTCTCCCAGCCGTTGCGCACTCTCGGTCAGCAAGCGGCAAAACGGATCGGGCGGGGCACGTGAGCCTACACTTCACGATGACATGACGAAATTCCCCGCTTCCACAGAGGACTCGGATGATTCCGTCTCCCATTCGAATGTTTGGCCCGTGCGTCGAGGTACTGTGGGGCCATGGAAAAAAAAAGGTCACAGCTGAGCTCGTCGGTTTTCTAGGAGCACCTCGTTCGAGCTTTCTGTTTGTTGGCGACGCACTTCACCACCACCTGGCTTCCCGTGCGCGTACTGGCTCGCCTGTTCACCATCGAGGTGATCCTACCCCGCCCCATTCGAATCTGCTAGAAATCTGAGGCTGCACCGTAGTGCGAGGCTGCATCATGATGCTGTCTCGAGCTGCGGCGCGCTCGGCGCTTGGTGCGCGGGTCGCAACTATCGCAAAGTCCTCATCGTTCCCTCACCGAGCTCTCCCCGTCGTATGGGCCAGAGGCATGGCTAAGGACAACAAGCCTCCAAGATTCTCCAGGCCGCAGAATCCCCCCTCTCAGAAGGCTGCGTACTCGCCAGCCGACAGCCAGACTCCCAACTCAGCCCCGAAGAAGCCCTCCGAGGAATCATCATCTCCTGACGTCAACGAGGCCAGAGAGAGAGATAACGCGCCACAAGAATCCGAGCCGATCCCCGATCTCTCCAAGCTACCTGACCTTACCCAGGGTATCCCGTCGACTTTCGAATATGAACAGGCGCAGCGGGGTGCTCGTACGGCTGTCGAGCCAGCGGAAGAGGAGGAGCCTGCTCCATCCGGAGGTGGTGGTCGGGCAAAGGGAGAGCTTCCGGCGTCCGCATACGTTTCCTCGACGGATCGACGGCGTCAAAAGATGTTCCTGTATCTCTGCATCGCCATGGGCCTCTCTGCTGTTGGTGGCACAGCCTATCTCGGCAGGGACTGGGACGACGAGGAGCTCGCTAAGCACCCCGACGTGCCCAATGGCTGGGGTCTCGGCCTCTGGTGGAATCGGGCGTCGGCCAGGCTTGGTGAGACAGTAACGTACTACCAGGATCCTGCGTTTGAGAAACTCTTGCCAGACCCCGATCCGTCGTTCGCGCGCCCGTATACCCTGTGCATCAGCTTGGAGGACATGCTCGTCCACAGCGAATGGAGTCGCGAGCATGGGTGGCGTGTGGCAAAACGTCCCGGCGTCGACTACTTCCTCCACTACCTCAGCCAATACTACGAGATCGTACTCTTCACGTCCGTGCCGCTGGCCATTGCGGATCCCGTCCTGAGGAAGCTCGATCCGTACCACTTCATCATGTGGCCTCTGGGCCGCGAGGCCACCAAGTACAGGGACGGCGAGATTGTCAAAGTACGGACCCCATACCCTCGAGCCTTTTAGGAGAATTACTGACACTGTCTCAGGATCTCTCCTACCTGAACCGCGACTTGTCCAAGGTGATCATCATCGACACCCACCCACAGCACGTGCGAGCGCAGCCAGAAAATGCCATTATACTACCCAAGTGGACTGGTGACCCCAAAGACACGAAACTTGTGTCACTGGTCCCCTTCCTCGAGTTCATCCACACGATGGACTACAGCGACGTCCGAAAGGTGATCAAGTCCTTCGAGGGAACCGACATCCCAACGGAATTCGCCAGACGTGAGGCCATCGCACGAGCTGAACACAAGAAGCGCCTCGAGGCAATCCGGGGCAAGTCTTCCGCCAAGCCCAGTGGCGGTGGCATGAACTGGCTGAGCAGCCTCCTTGGCCTGAAACCAAGCAACATGTCCCTCATGGTTCAACCCGAGGGCGAGGAGAACCCCCATGATGCGCTGGCCTCGGGCAAGATGCTGCAGGACATTGCGCGCGAGCGCGGAATTCGCAACTACTTGATGATGGAGGAGGAGATCAGGAAAAACGGCGCCCAGTGGCTCAAGGAAGAGCAGGAGACGCAAGAAAAGATGACCAAGGAAGCCATGAAGAACATGCAGAGCAGCTTCACCAGCTGGTTCAAGTCGTCTGAGTCTGCCGACAAGCCCTCTGCCGACAAGCCCTCGGATAGCACCAAGAGCACATGAGCCGCCTAGATGCGGCAGGCAGCGGCAACCCCCACTGTCGTGTACCAACATTTTGTTTTATTCTGTGTGTATGATGAACCTGAGCTGCCACCACAGAGATGGCTCCCCCCTTTTTTTGATCTTGTCCTTAGCAGCATGGGTAACGGCGCTGGTTACATAGAGGCTACATAGAGGGCTTCTATACAGACTATAATGTATTGAGTTGGTGGTTTGTGCGATATCAGCTTTGTTTCAGACGGCCCTGTACACAAAACCCCCCCTGACTAGTATCTCGCAATACCACTCAGTTGAGGGCAAGTTTGATGTCATCGCCAAGTGGGATCTCCCGTATTTTGGACTAGCTACTTGTGCAGTGGGCTGGCCCAAAGCAGCCGGTTGCAGGGACTTGTTGCGTGGTACAGAGCCAGCTACTATGTCGTACATTTGAACTGTCAAAACTTACTTTGACGGTTTGAATCGTGCTGGCAAACACTTGTGACCATGCCACGGACCTGAGGATGGTTGTGTAATCCCCGAACCCACAGATAAGCAGTTTTGTCTGGCTGAGGCCATGACATTCCCATGCATCGGGCCGGGCCACCTCAGGGAAACTCTGCCCAGGTTGGGGATGGTGTCCGGTACATCATCTTGTATGTGGAACGGCGGCAGGGTATCCACGGTCTCCGGAACGCTAGCTTAGGAAGGTCGTGCCAACCCCTTGAGCCTCTTGACACAGTATCGGATACTACGATGACCATTCATTGGCAAGGGATAATTGTGGCAACATGGTACTGCTACCACTGTGCGCGGCCAACCCCACCCCTAGATCTCCTTGTGACAACGTACTGACGTTCAAGGCGACCTCGATGCTGGCCTCATCTAGAGGAGACTATTGACAACACGGCAGGATGAGGCCAGACGACGGGCTGCTCTGGTTTGCCAGTGGTTTGCTTTGTCGGTACCTTGCTGCAGAGCAACTTCCATCCGTCCCCGTCCGGCGGGTGTAAGCCGTCCTGACGCCAGCGGCAACAGCAAAGCCATCTCCGTGTCACTGGAATGTTTGATGATGGTTCGGTCTGGAACTTGGATCATGAAGGTTTGATGTCAAGAAATGGCTGATCAGAAAGTATAAAGATGTAGGAATCAACCTCCTCTGGACTTTCTCGTCTCTCATCATCCAACACAGCCAGCAAGTCTAGGCACCTGTCTTCGGTTTTCTCTAATCTAATCACTTGTGTTTCTCTCTTCGCATCTCTTCTCTCGTGGGATTTGATATCCCGTCCGCTTCAACATGCATCTAAGCCGAGCCGTCGTCGTCGCCCTGGTGGCGTCCACCACATCGGCTGTCCCCGTCGGCGAATCGAAGCCGCTGGAGGAGCGCAACCGGCACTTCAGATTTGCGAACAAGCCCGTCTCTGGCCAGGGCCAGGGCATCCAGAACGACCAGATCAGCGGCGGCGATGGGCAGCACATCCACAGCACCCGCAGCACTGTCAAGGGGACCGGCTCCCAGGGCACCATGGACGACTACCGCGTCGGCCAGACCGACAACCAGTGCTTCTATGGCGGAGTCCAGCCCACCAAGGACTGCCTGAGGCAGGCCGGCATGCCGTCCAGCCAAGGCCCGGGCCAGAGGGCCGACAGCAAGATCCCGTACCGCGGGATCGACAACGTGAAGGAGCCTAAGGACCCCTTCTACGAGAAATACCGCATCAGCAGCGACACGATCCCCGGCATCCAGGGCCGCAGCGACAAGTCGGGCAGCATGCCGCTCGGTGAGCGGTACGACCAGGGCCGCAGGGCATCGAACCCGTGGACCCAGCAGGCGTCCTGGGGCCCGGGCTACCGCGACTTCCTGAAGGGAAGCCCTAAGATGCAGGACGATTACTCCCGCTACCAGGGTGACTACTCTCGCTACCAGGGCGACCGCCCGACCGTCCTCGAGACCGTCCCCAAGCAGCAGGGCAAGATCAACGCCCGTGGCGAGGTTCGTGAGATGGGCATCGGCGCCTATGAGAAGTCCGGCCTCCAGCCCGAGACGCTCTTCAGCAAGGGCGGCCCGGAGGAGCGCGAGTACTTCATGAGGCCCGACATGGGAGCGCTCTACCAAGGCATGGGTCGTCAGGGACAGGACGTCAACTACGAGATCCCCCAGGGCAGGACCCTGGAGCAAGTGTATGTTCTTCTCCCCCTTTTCTGTTGTCACCCCTGAAAGTAAACAAATACTAACCACTTTTCTTCCCATCTAGCCGATCCCCCACCGGTGCCACCCAAGAGTTCGGCAGCCCCAACGACCAAAACGGCCAAGAATTCAAGTTCAACGGCGGCGGCGGCGGCGGCAGCTTCGGCCCCAGCACCGGCGGCAGCCAGCTCATCGCGGGCCAGCCCCAGCGCCAAAACGGTAACGAGATGATAGTCGGACCCCCCCAGGGCGAGGACAAGATGTCCCAGGTCCAGGGCGACCGCGAGTCCAAGCTGATCTCCAAGTCGATTCCTCAAATCCCCGGCGTCGTTCTCGAGGGCGGCGGCGGCGGTCCCATGTTCGGCGGCGGCCGCGGACACGGCGACAGTCTCTACCAGGACTACCAGCCCCAGGGAAGCAAGCTTGAGGGCGGCGGTGGCGGCCCCTACCACGGCGGCGGCAAGGGTCATGGCGACTCGATGTACCAAGGCGGCCCGGACGGCTCTAAGCTCTACCAAGGACCCCCCAGCGGCGAGGGCATCAAGCTTGAGGGTGGCGGCGGCCCCTACCACGGTGGCGGCAAGGGACATGGCGACCAGATGTACCAAGGCGGCCCCGAAGGCTCCAGGCTCTACCAGGGATCATCTCCCAACGGCCAGGGCACCAAGCTCGAGGGAGGCGGTGGCCCGTGGCGCGGAGGCGGCAAGGGACACGGAGACCAGCTCTACCAGGGACCTCCCAGCGGCGAGGGCATCAAGCTTGCGGGCGGCGGCGGTGGTGGCCCGTACTACGGTGGCGGTAAGGGACATGGCGACTCGATGTACCAAGGAGGCCCCGAAGGCTCCAAGCTCTACCAGGGATCATCTCCCAACGGTCAAGGCACCAAGCTCGAGGGAGGCGGCGGCCCCTACCACGGTGGCGGCAAGGGACACGGCGACTCGATGTACCAAGGCGGCCCCGAGGGCTCCAAGCTCTACCAGGGATCATCTCCGGACGGCCAGGGCATCAAGCTTGAGGGCGGCGGCGGCGGTGGCCCGTGGCACGGCGGCGGCAAGGGCCACGGAGACCAGCTCTACCAGGGCGGCAGCGGCAAGGCTCAGACCAACTAAAACACCTCCTAGGTAACCCTGAATGTGAGAGAATCCCTTCCCTCTGTACCCACATGCTAGGGACGAGACTAATACGGAACCAAAAAACCAGGTCGGATGTCGGATGACATGATGTAGTGCCCGTCGCAACCGCAACTAATCTTGCCTCTTTTTCCTGCTCTCCCTGCCTGTTGTGTTATCCCGTCAAGTTTCACAGTCGAGTCGAGTCGAGTCGAGTCTTTTTCCAACACTGAAACCAGAAAGAAAAACAACCGAAAAAAAATTGAATGGTGTGGTTTCTACTTGGCTTGTCCTTCTTTAACCCCCTCTGTATCGTCTAGACGCATTAGCTTCAGTCATTACAATCAAGACGCTCATTAAAATATTTTCTTCTGAGTGATGTGCAATGCAATGCATGGTGTGTGGTATTAATAGCGATCATATGCAAGCCCGCCTTTCTGGTTGGGGGGTGATGCTCCTATCCTTCGTGGTATCCGTACCAGCGAATTAACAACGCTTTCCAAATATATACAAACCAAGTCGTGTTAACCTGGTGCGTCAACGCGCTAGCCAAGAGCTGTAGACCTACGACTGCTTCTCTGGCATCTCCTTCGTCCCGTTTCCCGTCCCATTAGGAACACTCTCCCCACTTTTAAGTGATACAGGTACAGGCGTTGTGCCTCGTACCGTACCCGCCACTCTGCTCCCCGCGGCAATCACGGCCGCATCCACATCCAATCCGAGCGCCGATAACACCGTCACCCCCAAAGACAGTGCAATACCCAGAATCACCAAGAAATCCAAAATGTGCACAGCCCACCAAAGGTGCTGCCTCCCCAACGGACAGGTCGCGTAGTCGGCCTTCCATGTCCAGTCCGACTCGTCAAACCAAACACTCAACAACCCAGCATTGCCCCCAAAGTCGCCCATCATGCTGCGGACCGTGATCTCGCGCACGCCGGGCACCTGGGGCCGCCCGACGATGCGCTCCTTCCGCGCCTGGCGCCACCTCCGTACCTCCCACCCGCGCTCCTCGGGGCTGGTGCCGTTCGTCTGATTGACAAAGTGCCACGTGTCGCAACCCTCGTGATCATGCCCGTTCAGAATAATGCCAGGCCGGCCGAGGCCCTGGCCCGGCGCGTCCGGGTTGCCTGACATGCCGAGGATGCCCTCGAGGAAGCCGCGCGAGGCCATGCCGCTGAGCTGGTTCTGCTCGCGCAGGGAGCCGTCATGGTCGTGGAACTCGAACAGGGGCGCGTCGATACACACACCCGCCGGCTTGTAGAGCGGCACATGCGTCAGGACGACGGTGAAGTGGCCCTTGAACTCGACGGCCGACGCCGTATTGATCACGTCATTAACGAACTGGTATGTCTCGTCCTGCAGCTGCTGCGAGGCCGCAGGCGTGTCGAGGTTCATGCTGTTGACCACAACGACTCGAAGCTCGGGTACCAGCCGGTCCGAGGTGGGGTTCTTGACTTGGTCGTATAGCGACTCTTCAAAACTAGTAGTGTTGGAGAGCGGCAGCTCGAAGCGGAGCTCGTAGTTGATCTTGCCAAAGGCCCTCTCGAAGCGCGCCGTCCGATTCTCGTTGATGTCGCCCGCGTAGCCAATGTCGTGGTTACCGGCCACATTGATGATGCGGCGCGTCCACACGTCCGACTCGTTGGACGGCGCCTCGCCCAGGTAGCCCGAGAGATCGTAGTCGTTGGCTGGGTACATCGCTAGGTCGTCGGGCACGCGCTCGCCGCCGCGGAACACGCGGTTCCAGAACCGGTCGGCGCGCCGCGAAAACTCATTGTCGTCGAGCCACTGGCTGCCGACCAGGTCGCCGAGCACGCTCACATGTGTTGGTTTCGTCCACCAATGCGCCGTGCGGTATATGTGAGCGAGGTAGAAGTCGTTTCCGAGGAGATCGACGCGCTTGCGAAACGATTCGAAGATGTTGTACGTGTCCTCGAAGAGGATGTCGACGACGTCGTGGAGGCTGTCGCGGATTCGCTGCCGCAGCGACCCTGAAGACTGGAACGTCAAATGACGAAAGAGACTCTTTACGTGCGGGAAAACGCCGAGGTAGTTGATGGGAATCGATGTGTCGCCCTCGAGTTGGGGATCGCCGAGCGCGAGCAGTCGAAACGGGGCGAGTGGTGGGGTTGTCCAGGCGGGGTCCGATGTGTCGTTAGCGTCGGGCATTAAGGATTGCCAGTGAAGTTTGGCCGTCTCGATGAAGGCGGCATGTCGAGAATCAACTAGGCCGTAGTTCGGTGCGACGGTGGACGGCAGGGGGAATGCGCAGGTGCTGAAGACCGGGTAGAGGTAGAGATAGACTGTGAGGATCACCGACACCGGGAGCAGAGCCCGCAGGCCATTGCGAAGAATCGCCGTGGGGGGAAACCGGACCATCTAGAAGGCGACGGCATGGGCGTGCGTGAATCTCGAAGCCCAAAAAGAAAGGAAATACAATTACAAGACGTAGATCGCCGAGAGAAAGACTGAAGTTGAATCGAAACACTGCCGAAAAATGTTGCTGCCACCAAATTGCCGGGGGGTTGACCGCGTTGGTCAGATCCAAAGTTAGCGCGCTAAACCCCAGACGTCATTTCAGGGGTCGGTGGCACGGGCCACTCACCTGATGTTGGAAACAGTTGGAAGTCGACACTCACAGCACTGTTTTCACGGATCTGGCCCGAGGTCGGGGAAGAGTGACCGATTGGGTTCAAGATGCGTAAGATGCGTCACAAACGGAAGAATCCTCTCGGTGTCCGAACCCCAATTGCAAGTATGGGCACACAGATTCGGTGTTGATGGTCAGGACGGACACGGCGATAACGATAAGCATCGATCACAGAGGCATTCAGGGCCTGGTCCCAAACCCGAACGCGGGTGCATTGCATGATATGACAAGTTCAGTGTCGACCACAGCGAGACCACACCGGGCGCCCGCCGGTATAAAATCCGGACGTGTCCCGGCGACGTCGTCTGATTGATCTGCCGTGCAACACAGTGCTTGCCGTCAATCTGCAGTTACCGCAGCGCCATGGAATTGTCATTCACCTCGCTCTTCGCAGGGCTTGGCATTCTCACAGCCGGCATCGTCGCTGCAGCCACCATCGACACCATCCTGCCTTTTTTGCGACCGAGTCAGCTCCAGCGCTACCTCTACTCGCGCAATGGAAAGCCCGCCTGGGCTCTGGTGACAGGCGCCAGCGATGGGATCGGCAAGGCCTTCAGCCACGAGCTGGCCTCGAAAGGCTTCAACGTGGTCCTGCACGGTCGGAACCCAGCAAAACTGCAGAAGGTCAAGCAAGAGCTGCAAACAGCCTTTCCTCAGCGCGACTTCCGCATCCTCATCGCCGATGCCACTCGCTGCGACCCGAAGATATTTGAAGACATCGCCGATCAACTGGCCGACTTGCACATAACGCTGGTGGTGAGCAATGCAGGCGCATCGACGGCGACAGGACCTGGTGGGACAGGCAGTCTCGAGTCGCAAACGCTGCAGACTGTGGCGGACGGCGTCAACCTCAACGTCGTGTTCCCCACCATGCTGGTCCGCACCCTGCTCCCGCTCCTGCCCAAAGACGGTCCCGCCTTCATCGTGATCGTGGGATCCATGGCCGACTTCGGATTTCCTCTTCTTGCGAGCTACGGTGCGTCCAAGTCATACTTGAACGTCTTCGCCAAGGCCCTCGGACGAGAGATGCGCCTCACCCGCCCGAATATCGAGACCATCTACCTACGCCTGTCGAGCACCACGGGCGTCTCGCATACCTGGGGTCCACCGAGCCTGTTCAAGCCGCACTCGACCACCATGGCCAAGGCGGCACTCGCCCGCATCGGATGCGGCCGACCCGTCATTGCGCCGTACTGGCCGCATGCCATCCTGTCCGTCATTACGGAGCTGCTGCCGCGGGGGGTACAAGATGACGTTTTCGGGAAGGAAATGCTGAAGCTACAGAGGGAGGGCTTGAACCCGGAGGATAAGACCAAGTCGACCTAGGTAGGGACGCAGACCTCAACTGTCACCGATATCAAGCAGAAAGCTGTCTCAAAAATGGCCATGAAGAATGTTCAATGAACTCATGCTAGATCATCTAGCAGAAACTGGCCGTTCTATCCCAAGTACATTCAAAGTTTCAACTACAGTCCTCGAATCCAAAAGGTTGTTTACCCAGAGTTACTCCTCGCTGGCACTGCCCGAGTCGTCACCGCTGCCGTCGCGCTTCAGAGAGGCGCCCTTGCCCTTTCTCGCCTTGCCGCGAGCCCCCTTCCCACGCAGCGCAGCCGGCACCTCCTTGCGCACCTCGCCGTCCTCGAACAACAGGCCCACATCCGGGCGTCGTGCCACGGCCTTCTTCCAGTGGTCCTTGGGCACCTCATCCGAGGTGATGATCGCACCGCTCTCGGTGCGCTGGAAGGTAATCTCAGGGACCGCCTCCAGGGCCGTCTTGAGATGGATCCAGATGCTGACCTCAGCGGCCTCGGTCGAGGGCTGCTCGTCGGTGGCCTTGACGGACTGGAAGGAGAGGTAGGAGGCGCCACCAGGGGCCTTGGTGATAGCGCCCTGCGTCACGAGGAGCGGGTAGCGCTGGTACGACGTCTCGTAGACGATAAACTCGGGCAGGTCCTCCGACGAGGGCGTCAACTTGTCGCCAACAGGCACCGGGCTCGTGATGCTATCGCGGTTTGTGATGCGGCGGATCTCCCAGGCCGCCGGGTCCTCCTTCTTGGCGTCACTCCCCTTTTGCTGGCGGAGGTTGAAGCGCGCCTTGGTGGCGTTGGCGACGACCCGCTCGATGTCGTCAAGGTCCGCCCCGAGCGCCTTGAGCTTGGGATGGTCGAGCTGGTACATGTTAGCCGACTAGTGAGCCACAAGGAGGAGGGGCATCATACCACATCGTCAACACCAACCCATCCCTCGGCATCGGCCACCAGGTTGTCGACCTCCTCTTCCTCGTCTACCTCCTCCTCGGTGATGGTCCGCTTCAGCACAAACATCAGCGCCTTTGCGATGCTGACATCCCGGTCCTCCACCACGCTATACGTCCGCCCCTTCTTGCCCTTCATGCTCATACCCCTACTCCGGCCATGGCGGGGTGAGTTCTGGACGAGGGCACTAGGGGGAAGGACGCCGCCGAGCTGGTCGTTGATGGCAGAGAGGGGGACGGCGACGGCGGCAGACATATTGATTTGGTTTTCAGTTGTTTTTTCAAACTGAAAGACTATTTGTTTGCTTGGTTCGAGCAGGGGTTTCGTAGTAGGTGCAGTACAGGTATGCAAGATGGGAGAGAAGAAGTTCAACCCCTCCTCTAGGGATCCCGGGTCCAGCTGGTTTAAATCGGCATGCGACCGAAATCGGAAAGGGGTTAGCAGGGGCACATGGGACGTGTCTGCGGTAGCCCCTCATCTCGGGCACTAATTGACGCGAGTAATAACAACAGTGGCTGACCGCTGGTCTTGCAGGACGACGATGAGCATCTGGCATAGCCGTATTCGTCGACTTTGGGAGGAGGAGGAGACGGCAAACAAGCCCCTGTCGAGGACCCCTGCACCCCCAAGCCTGGGCGCTTGTCTGCCCCACCACGAACTGCTGTTCTCCGCATCCATCGCCTCCCACCTCACCTCACTGCCGTCCAGCAGATGGCCTTCTGCTGTCCTGACGAGCTGGCTCCGGCCCGTGTCGGGGACGAGATGCCACCTGTCGCGGTCTGTTGGACATGGACGTCCGTCGGATAGCGACCCGGCCAGCTGGCAGGCCACGACAACAGCGGAAGTTCGCTCGTCAGGGGCTGATTCACCTCTCGCGACTTGGAAGTGCTCGCCTCACCGCCTATCCGCTGGCTACGTGTCTGCCCCGGCCCTGCAGCTACAGACGTGCAGCTGCAGCGTCTGCATCAGGCAAACAATGGGTCCGGATCTCTTGTTCACGTTACACTCGCTCGTGACTCCGCTCTGGCTGATAGCAGGCACGTCGGGTCCAGTCGCGTGATGGGCCGTATCGATAGTATTGACCTTGGTCTGCTCTAATTACGACAGAATGCTACCATTCTTCTCCCCAGTGAGGCCATCCGAGCCCAACAACCCCGCTAGCCATAACCGCCACCAGCCCAAATCCAAGTGTAGCAACTCGTGGTCTACCGATACAAACGAAACCCCTCACGGTCGAAGACGGGCGGCGGCGGTTGTGGAGCGCTTCCCGCTGTAGGCGCCCAGCCATAGGCCCGCTCCCGACACGGCCTCCTTGGGCAGAGACGAGGTAAACAAAGAGGGGAAATCCACAACACGTCATACCGTCCAGCCATCAACCCGCCGTCGCACATCCTATGAAACCGCCGTGTCGACGGATCCTCGCATGGCACCACGATGACAGGATGCGGGTCAGTGTGCATGCTCCCGCTCTGTCGGTCCGGGGCAACTTTCCGGATCTGCTGAAGATGTCGCCTGTGCCGGACACGACGTCTTGTCAGTGCTCGCCACAGATAACATCGCATCCCCCATCAGCTTCCGGTACGACTCCCTGGCCTTGGCGGCAAACTTGAACAAGTCGCCGCCGTACTTCTCCCCGGCGCGGCTGTCAAACACCTCGATGCTCCACCAGCCGCGGTACCCCGTGGCCAGGACGGCCTCGACGAACTGCCGGATGGGGAGATATCCGCCGTCGTACGGGAGCGGCCGGTAGTCGTGGCTCCATCTTCCGCGGGGCCGGAGTCCCGTCTCAGGATCCGGGGCGGCGTCGAGCGGCGGCTGCATGGGGTATGCGTCGCTGATCTGCACAAAGAAGATCCGGTCGGCCGGCACCGTGCCGGCCAGGTCCTTTAAGCTCGTGGTGTACCGTTCCCAGCCCGCGGCGCGGCCGTCTTCCGTCGTCGGGTCGCCCCACTCGCCGCCGGCCGTCTGGAAGGTGTCTAGACACAGGCCGACGTTGCTACGGTTTGTCCGCTGCACGATGTCCCACACGTCGCGCCAGCGCGGCGCCCGCGTCGCCCAGCACCAGTTCTCATAAGCCAGCCGGAACCCGTGCTCCGCGAGCATGTCGGCCAGCTCGGCGAGGTCGGCGGCCAGCATGTCTCTGTCGGCCGTCATGGCGTCGTCGGGCGTGTCCGACGAGCCGACCTGCAGCATCTTGGTGCCCGCCGCCTCCATGATGCGGATCCACCCGCGCGCCCGGGCGAATGCGTCCTCGCGGGCCGGAGAGTCGCGAGGGTGGCCCTCGAAGTTGCTGAAGGGCTGGAGCACGAGGATCTGGAGATTGTGGGACTCGCAGAGGTGGCGGACGAGGGTGGCGGCTTCGCAGAGGCTGGGGTAGTCGTCTTCGGCGATCTCGCGGCCGAAGTGCTGGTTTGCGTAGGATATGAGGTCGGGGAAGGAGAGCTCGATGCCGGTGAATTTGTTCTGCGTGATGGCTTCGATCTTTTGGTGGAGGGTGTGTTTCGGTGAGCCGATGGAGCACGAGGCGAAAGCGACGGGCATCTTGGAGATGGCCTCGGATTCGGCTGCTCCTGGCTCTTTGGATTTTTTAATGTCCATTTTGCGCTACTAAGATGCTATTGGGGATGAATGTCGTGCATTTGAGGTAAGAGGTCTATAAGATGGGAATAAGTACTTGTTCGTGGTCAAGGTCGATGATGTCACAATGGTCCACAGCACCTCTTGAGAACTTGAACCGTCTCAATGGAAATTACCGGCCACTTTAGCGGGGACTAAGGGCCCTTGATTTGAATTGTGATTCATGAATTATTTGAAGGGATCTAAACTTTGGCGCGTTGTTCGGGCTACCTATCCAGGCAACCACGAACTGAACTTTTATACATCTGATTCCGCTGCTGACTGGACACTCGGGACCTAATCAAGTACCGGATTTTCATCAGTTCATTCGTTGTATGTGACGGCCTCTCAAACGTTGACAAATGGTTTATATAGCTCTAGATTTGCTCGCTGATAATTGAGATCCTCCGTCTTCTCAGAATGTCTTCGTCCTGCCAAGAGCCCAGTCACTGCTCATATCAGATACCTAACTTGCCTACCCTAAAACGCCCAATGAATTCATCTACCTTGCTGTGAAATCACCAAACCAACAGTGCAAACACAACCGCATACACCTGAGCCAACATGAACTCCTTCATGCCACGCTCCTGTACCGCCCCGCCAGTAACAACCACCGCCGTGCGACTTCCATTGCCAGCGGCACCAGTAACGGCCACGCCAGTGGTCAAAGATGGCGGAGCCGCCAGAGAAGACGCAACAGGCCCGGGGAGAAACCTCCCTGGGGCTCCTGGTGCCGGACGTTCCGGACGCGGAAGAGGTTGCTCCTCGGGGTCAAAAGGGTCATTATTGGCAGGGGGTTCAGGTTCAGCGGAAGAACCCGCCAGGCCAAGCGTGGTGTTGGTGGTGGTGGTCAATTGTCTTCCTTCCCCTTCCCCGGATGACAGCTGTCCGTTCTCGCCCACGCGGGGAGTGCTGCCTGATGTGGTGGTGACGGGGTAGTTCTCGCCGACACACTTTGCACAGGGGATGAGGGACTCGACGGACATGATTCGCGTGATGGTCGAGAGGCGGGTCTCGACGGCGACGCGGCCGTCTCTGGTGATGCTGACCAGGTCGGGGCAGGTTGTTGTCCATTTGAACTCCCTGGGACTTGTTAGAGTGTGCTTGCTGATGACGAAAAATCATCTGTCGAGGGCGTGGAGTTACACTGTCGTGACACTTTCTTCCTCGTATTCTGCTTGTTTGTTTCCGTCGTGATGGCAACTGGGCTTATTACACGGCAGCTCGATGATGGCCGTATGTTCGACGGTCACGGTGCCCCGGAGAGCACCCGCCGCCACGGCGGTTGCACTTTGCTGCGTGGCCGCCGTGGCTCCGGCAACAGAGCCAAGCGCTGATGAGAGGGCAGAGTTTGATACAACAGTCGCCGCGGCCGTTGAGACGGCGACAACGCTGCCCTCGGAAGCGCTGACGGCAACACCAGTGTTGGTGGCACTCGCAGAGTTGGAGGCAAAATCGGACGCAGAGTTGGAAGCAGAGTTCGACGCGGCATTGGACACGGCGGACGCCGAGTTCGAGTTGACAGGTGCACCAACTGAACTTGAAGGTGTCCCGGCAACGGAGGATATGGAAGCCTGGTTCTCGCAAGAGCCCGAGCCTGCAACGCCCGTGATCAGCCGCGGGTACACCCTGACGACGACATTTCCTGCACTGTCCCGGGCGCGGATGTAGACCATGAACGGGTCGGTCGGAATCAGCAAGTCGGCCGCATATAGACCGCTCGTCAGAACCATGGGGATAGTGCTGATGAGATCGCCGTTGGCCTTGCGCAGCTCAAAAACCACGTCGGTCACGGCACCCTCGAGTGTGGCCTCGGCCCGGTAGAGACAGCCAATAACAGGAGCGGCGGTGATCAGCTCCTCTGCTGTTGAACCGACCAGGGTCTGGAATAGACCGAACGAAGAAATGCGGACAGCTGTCACGCCAGAGATTGAAACGGAGCAGGCGTCGCAGTCAGCCACGGACACAGTCCAGATACCCGGGGTTGGGTTCGCAATGGCGTCGATGACCCCCCTGGTGAGAGCTATGCTCTGGGTGTTGGCATCATTCGTAGGTCCGGTAACTGTCACCGCGCTGCCGCCGTCAACGGACACCACCAGCGAAGTAGTCCCCAAGTCCACCGAGAACCTGACCGTGGCAGCAAACGGATCGCGCTTCGCAAGACTGCGCACGCGACGTCCGTCGACCACCCGACCACCAGTGAGATCAACAGTCGGCACAGTCGAATCAGGAAAAACTCGGATAATCTCCTCCCTCCCAGCGACGGTGAGGAAATTGATCAACTCCGTGACGGGCCCAGCATCAGCCAGCTGCAGGTCATTCAAAACCTGCCCGCCGGTGGCGCGCGCAATCTGGTCGTACACAGGCTCGCCGGTCCCGCAGATGTTGTCGAACAAGAGGAAGAAGACGCGGACGTTGGTCTGGACGGCCGCCGAGATGACCGCGTCGACGATCGAGGCGTCCTTGGCGCTAGCATCCGTGACGACGAACAGGTTGCCACCATCACGGTCTGGAAGGCTTTGCAGGGCGGAGAGGATGCCAGTCAAGCTCATCTCGGGGCAGTCGCCACCGCCGCCAAAGGAGAGAACGTCAAGGGCGGCACCAAAGTCGAGATAGCTTGACGTGTTGGTAATTGGGCCGGTGCGCGGATCATTAAAAGGAGACAGGAGGAAGGATGATGGCTCATCGGGGGTTCCGAGCTTGGTGTTGAGGATGCGCTTGAGCTCGGGAAGCATGGCGCCGACATAGCCGCCCATGCTCCCGGTCGTGTCAACGGCGAGGGCGAGACGTGGCGATGCCACATCGCGGGTGGTAAGATGGGAACCGAATGAATGTGCTGTAGAGAGCGAACTCAGGGCCAGAAGGCCCAGTGCTGTGGAAATCATATTGAGAGAAGGACTGACGATAGTTGGACGTGTGGTTGCTACCCCTGAGACTGCCTCTTGAGCATTCTGCAAGACGGCATGTTATACTCTGTCGCGATGCGCGCAATCACGATCGAACCAAGGGATACTGGAGTTTTTTTGGACACATGACGAGTTGGAATGGGTAGAGTGGAACAGTCTTGGTGAGGATTGTCAACATTTTTTGCGACTCGCTATTAGTCGCGAACTTTTACCCCTGAAACATCCGCACACATGCCTGAGCAAGACAACCAACTTTTAAAAAGAGACTCAAAGAATATTTACATGAATCAGACCAACCCCTCGACTTTTTTCCCCTCCCAGATCACGCGCAAAACTGCATGGTGCAGTACCCCCCCGGCGGCGTGCAAATTCCACAACTATCATTGCAGCAGACCTCGCCGGCATAGCAAGTCTTGGGCCCGCACTTCTTCCCCGTCGGCGCGCAGTACTGCTTGGTGCACCCCTTCCCCGGCGCGACACAGATACCGCAGCTCTCGTTGCAGCATTCCAGCCCGGCCGCGCACACGCTGGGCCCGCACCGCGTCTTGATGTTGTCGACGGGCGGCGTGGACGTCGGGAGCGGATGGGGCGGGACACGCGTCGGTGTCGGCTTCGGCTTGGGCTTCTGCTCCTCCTCCTCCTCCTCTGTGACACAGGCCTGCTGGGTGCACATCATGCCGGGCGGCACGCAGGTACCGCACGATGCGTTGCAGCACGTCAGGCCGGCGGCACACACCACCCTCGCACCGCACTTCTCCCCCTGCTCGAGAGCAGCATCGGGCACACACCTGGCCCGCCGCTCGACCACCTTGCAGACGGTGCCCGCGGCGCACCGCACGGTGGCGCATGGCGTGATGGTGGACGACTCGGCCTCGACGGCGGCGGTAAGGGGGCTGGTGTTGACGTCAATGGGGTTGGCCACGACGGATAGTGTCATCATGGCGAGCACGAGCGCCCGAGCCGAGAAGCGTGCGACCATGGTGTGTGTTGTTCAGTTGTTGGTCTGGCCGTTTTTCGAGAAATTTCGGATGATGAAAGTGTTCGAGGTTAAAGTTGGAGACCGTTGCGGAATTACAGCATTGTGCTAGGATCGGCCGGCGAGAAGGTAGGGGACCGCGGGGCTAACTTATATAGTTTGTGAGCGCTGGAGTCGCTGGTGGTGGCTTGTTGTGTACCAGGTAATTAAACTTTCGAGCTCGGGTCTCGCCAGGCCCAGTCTTGCAACGACGGCGAATGGCATAACGCTGTCATGAGCTCGGTGGGGTCACTGGTGGGAGTGTGTTACCTTTCAGGCTTTTTTTTTTCTTTCCCTTTCTTTTTTGCTCGTGACGTTGATATTGCTTTCAGCCCCAGTTCTACTACCCCTGAACATTTCCCGGATGGTATCCTATACGGACCGTCGTGACGCTGCATATCATGGAAGATGCAAGGAATAAAGGAACAAGAAACAAAAAGTGGTCCATCTGTTCAGATCTGGGGTATGTTCAGGGCCAAGCTCATATCATCCGGCAGGCTATTTAGCAGCGTCCCAACGACCAGGACCCAAACGAGTATATGCCCAGAAAAAGACGTCAGGTTATCCTCCGATCCCTCTTTTGATTTATTTTCTCTGCTCTTAAAAAAAATCTAAATTTAGAACCCACGAGAGAGGCCACATGGAGGGCTGCTGGTCAACAACCCGCACGTCGTCTGCCGTGATGTTGCTCCCGGTGACGTCGATATATGCTGTGACCGCCAAGTCCGTGTAGCGTGCCATGAGTGGCTATTATCCTCATTACTTCATGAAGTTGGGTATGTTTTGAGTGGATGGAAGCAAAGGTATGTCCGATGCGGCTGATAGTAGTCCGCCCACTGACGCTGGGAAGGCAAACTGACCTAGATGCATGTGTTATCTGCAGAGCCGTTGGCCGTCTGGCTGGTTTGGTCATTGTGTGTTTCTGGTATCCAATTGGTCCAAGAACTCAAAGGCTGTGACGGCGATGGCGGAGCGGATGATGAACGCCGAGCTTACTTTTCCAAGTTGCACAGGCAAGAAATTTTCAGCGCCCAGAAAAGAGATTCTTGCGCGGCCCTCCAAACTTGGCAATATCGCACACATATCCGACCTGGCGGACCCACGCGTTGAACCTGTGGCTTCGAAGATCTTTGAACGTGGCAAGATATTCATCCGGATTGGGTTGCAGTTGATACCTCAATTTTCTCGACAGTAGACTCGTGGCGTGATCTGTTCGGACGTTGATTTTTTTCTGAGCGTTCTACTCTGTTCGAAACATCTGGTCGAAACCGCACGGGGAAATGTTGGCCCGGATTATCTAGATCATCTATCTGGTCAGCTGGTTGACACTGAGCAGAATGGTGCTTTATCTCCGATGATAATTCTCCGACTCCCGAAACATCGCGAATCAACGTTGCTCTGAACCAGAATTGTCGCTTATTTCCCCCGGTTCTAGCCGCGCTTGTTGTTCACATGAACCCAGGGAAGCGAAAAATCACCAACCTTGACGACATCACTGACGACCATCTTGACGAAAACCTCGATCACAACCTTGACGATCCCGATCTGTGTCCAAAAGTCAGTAAACACATTACCATACACCACGTTCCAGGAATGACAGTATGCTGTCCAACTCCCAGTGAGATGATGTCCATGATATAACCGAGTGCTTGCTCGGTAGGTTTTCCTCCGGTCGTGTACCTCGGTCATTGCACGTGGACAGTGGTAGGGCCAGCCGGGTCCTCGGAAACGAGGACTCGGGCATCTTATCAACCAATTCCCAACAGTATCGGCCGGCATTGAGACCTCGGCACCAATATCCTATCGGCTGCTTACTCTTTCCCTTTTCAGAAAACAAACCCCAAGTGACACGGCTGTCATCCCGCCTGAGACATCTCGATTCTCTCGGTGATATGTCGAGCCAAGCATTCTTGCCACAACACAAAGATCAAAAATCTCCGACACGGTTGAAATCTACGCTCGTCCATGATAAAATTTTTCAATCTTCCGCCGCCGCACCACCATCTACATGTCCGAGTTCGGACCTAGGGGCTCGAATCCACCAGGCCTGAGACTGCTTGCGTGTGCTTGGTTCCAGTTTGATGTTTAGTCCAGACCACCTGAGACACTATCTACGACGTCGAAACGCCAAGGTGCCACCGGGCCCTTGGAGTTCTCACGACAGCCCCAGCAATGCCTCGGCCGGGACGGTAGCCGATAGGACCGTCATAGGAACAGAGGCATCGCCACCCAGCTGGTCGGGTGGTCTTTGTCGATCCCTCGCGCCTCGCCCTGTCCATTTTGACAACATGGTAGGACCAACATAGCTTTGGAACCCTGATTATCTATTTCGAGGTAGGAACCCAAAGATGAACACAAGAAACAAGGCATTATCTTGGCCTCGAAGATCTCGTGATGGCGTCAACGACCAATCCCGGGCCGCAGTCTGGAACCAACAATCGATCCTCGCTTACTCGGAGATATTACCCATATTTCTAGGTTCCCTCCCTCCGGGACATAAACAAGCAATATCACAAAGTAGCGATGGTTTCAATAGTACCCAATATTCGACATTTGTTCCCCCTTTCCTTTCCTTTCAGCAACTCCTTGTCAGTAGCACCCCCTCCGACCCCGTCGGGTCTATTCCCCGCAAAATCCGCCGCGGGAACGGACCCGACATCTGGCAACGGGAGCTCTCCCGGTTGCGAGCAAAGTACTCGGGCTACCCGTCCGGTGGTTGTTGATAACCAACAATACCAGGTAGACCAGCGTGGGTCGGCAACCTGTCAACGATCTCGGTATACCCTTGCACAGAGCCTCCGGATCGCTGTTCCCATCCCACGTTTACAAACGGGGGACAAGGGACAACGGGGGCAAGGTAACCGCGCCGTGTTGTGTATCACGTCTTGCACACGTCCCAACAACCCGCTCTCCTCCATGAGGTCAAGGGTGGGTGGGGAGAAGGTGAAAAAAACGTAAGAGGGGAAACATGCAAACAACAAACTGGACGACCGACACGGGAAGAGGTCGGCCAATGGGAACCTCACTATCGCGTCCTGTAACACATCGGCTTGCCGTCGCGAACGAGCATGGGTAACAACACTGACAGACTGCTATTGTCTGAAAGACCCCGCAAGCTTTGAAAGGAAATAGATCGAGAGAAGAAACAACAATTTTCCGATCATCGAGATGCATCGCGGGTCAAAGTAAACACAGGACGAGCCGCGTATATGTCTCGCTTTAAACGACCATTCGCCCACCGACGTCCTGAATATCCGGTTTTTTTATTCCCGAGACCACTTTGTTTTCCTCTCCCATCGCTAACCCTAGCCGTCTTGAGCTGGCAGTTTTCTCATTGGGGGAGAGAATCTCCTGGTTTCACGCACGTGCTACCTGTGTTTCTTTATTCGTGTTATGGGAGAACAGGAAGCGGAGAAAATAGGTAAGAGAAGGAGAGGGGGGGGGGGGGGGCAGGGAATGCGGGATACCAAAAGAGAGAAACGAACGGGAGGCGAAAAGATTGAGACAGATGGAATCGGAATCGCTTGTAAGTTTGGGTAGGTAACAGCGCACAAACGCGCAGAGAGAGAACTACTGACTGTCTCGTAGCGAGGGTAATAATGGTTGACGTAGGTACCCCGACGAACTCATTTTCAAGGGAGGTCATTTCTTCCACAAGGTTTGGTGGCCCTAATGATGGAACACTGCAATGCTGGAGAGGGTCATGAATAAGTAATCTCAAAAAAATAGAAGAATGCAAAATTTTCAAAACCGTAGCTCACAGCAATCATGATACAAACAGGGGAGGGGGGGATGTAACAAGACACAAGCGGAGAAGGACGGCATCACGGAAACAGTTTCCTGGGCGTTTAAGCCCCCTTTGAGAGCGGATAAATCATACAGCAATAGAATAGAGAAAAAAAGTGCCAGGGAGGGAGCGAAAGGGCCTGGTCTGTCCCCCCACACTAGCAGTCTCCCCAACCTCGTTGCATCACCCCAGGGGAAACATCGACATGGCGGAACAAGACCGAGGAACAGCAGTAAGACCTGATGAACCGGAGACATCCCTCGACTGGGCTACCGCGGTAGGGCAGGTGTCTATCGGTAACGAACCTACGGAGCCGGGTTTGTTCGGTCATTGAATGGTTCAACGAAGACGTGCACGTCGATCACCGTTTCCTTTCCTCTCTGGTCAACCCTCGATCGATTAGCTCATCCACACAGCCAAGCCGAAAAGAAGTTTTTTTTTTGCTCTCCTTATTAAAGAGAGGCAGACGCGGGGATGGTCTGATTTCCCCCAGTCGGCGATGCTAGAGGATCCTTTTCGTCATTGTAATCACTACAAGACACGCAGCATTCCTCGGCGAGTTACCTCTTCACTTACACGCACCGTTCGGCTCCTTGGCACCCTCCCCTCTACATTGCGTCACATTCTATTCCCCTATTCAAACTTGGTCACTTGGACATCATCCTGCCGGTCGGGTTCTTGTTCCATATTTTTTCTCGGACAGGTATATTCGGGCCTCCTGCCGGCTCGGTCGTGGGAGTTTTGCCCCGGCTAACTCTCTACCTCCACACACAAACATGATTCAGCATCCCCCTCCCGTACACAGCGGTCCGCTGCTCATGAGCCATCCCTACGACGACCCCGACTACTATTGTCGTGAACATCGGCGCGACAGCAGTGACGGTCATGACGAGCAGCACCAGACTCAACAGCCCGATGTTGTCTACGCCCGGGAGCGCATCTATGGCCGCCACCATCTACAACAACAAAATTACCAAACACAAAATCAACCATACGAAATCGACTCGAGGAGTCCGGAATACATCCGTCGTCACTATGGCCGCCGCACCTCCTTCGACCTCTCCACGCCCTCGACCCCAGCCTCGAGGTCACCGTCTCCGCCATACGCGCGCTCTCCCAGTCGACCACGCAGCTCCGAGTCGTCATCCGACGAGAAGAAGGAACCCCCCTCGCTCTCCCCCTCCCAGCAAGACCTGCACCGGCTCGACGACCTCCCGATCCCGGTCGAGGGCACATCCGACTGGGCGCGCGGCCCGGGCTTCTGGCGCTGTTTCGTGGCCGTGTGCATTCCGATCCTGCTGTCCGCCTTCGAGGGGAGCGTAGTCTCGACGGCGCTCCCCGTGATCAGCTCGTCGCTCTCGCTCGGTCCCCAGTCGGCATGGGTGGCCACATCCTTTTTACTCGCGAGCATCGTGTGCCAGCCGCTGTACGGACAGCTGGCCGACATCTGGGGGCGGCGGTGGCTGATGATGCTGGCGGTGGTCGTCTTCGGCGTCGGCAGCGGCGTGGCCGGCATGGCGGGGACCGCCCAGGTGCTCATCGCCGGCCGCGTCGTGCAGGGCCTCGGCAGCGGCGGGATCGATTTGTTCGCCGAGCTGATCCTCTGCGACATCATCCCGCTGCGCAAGCGCGGTTTTTATGTTGCCATCAAGGCGGCCGTCTACGCCCTCGGCACCACCGTCGGGCCCATCCTCGGGGGTGTCTTCGCCGAGACCAACTGGCGCTGGTGCTTTGGTGTCAACATCCCCGTGTGTGCGCTCGCTCTCGTGCTCATGTGGTGGTGGCTGCAGGTCAGCAGCGGCACGGAAGAAAAGAAAAAGGTCGGGGAGGTGCTCGCCCGTGTTGATGTCGTCGGCATCGTCCTGCTCACCACCAGCGTCGTCATGATCCTGTTCGCCCTCAGCTCCGGCGGCGCCGCGTACCCCTGGACATCACCCCTGGTTCTGGGCTTCGCTGCCGCAGGGTTGGTGGGCGTTGCGTTGTTCGCAGTCTGGGAGCGCATCGGGATGCGCAAGGGGTGGTGTCCGCACCCCATCATGTCGCCGCACATCTTCTCGAACCGTACGACGGTGGCTGCCCTCGCGCTGACGGCCATGCACGGCTTCGTGACCTATGGCTACCAGTTCTACCTCCCTCCCTTCTTCCAGGCGCTGCTAGGCGCGTCCCCCACCGAGTCGGGCGTCTACATCCTGCCCTGCTCGCTGACCATCGTCGTGCTCGCCGCCGTCGGCGGGCCGCTGCTGTCCCGCTTCGGGCGGTACCGCATAATGCACGTCGGCGGGTTCGTGGTCATGGCTCTCGGTTTGATCCTCGGTACCGGCGTCGGGCCGGAGCTGTGCGGCAAGTGGTGGATAGTCTTCTCCCTGCTCGTCGGCGTCGGGTCCGGCATCATCGTCTCGACCACCCTCCCCGCCGTCCTCGCCGAGCTGACGGACCGCGACAACGCCGCCGCCACCGGATCCTGGGCCTTCCTTAGGGGTCTGGGCTCGCTCCTCGGCGTCGCTGTACCTGGTGCTGTCTTCAACTTCCGCTTCGCTAGGTTACTCAAGGGCGTGACGGATAAGAACGTGTCCGTGCAACTCACTGGCGGGCGAGCTTACGAGCATGCATCGGCTGCGTTCCTCGCGTCCTTCGATCACAAGACGCAAGTGCAGCTGAGGAGAGCGTTCTCGGGCGGCTTCACCACCGTGTGGGCGACGTTCCTGGTGCTCGCTGTAGCCGGGGCAATTGTCGGGTGTATGGAGAGGCAAGTTGAGCTTCGGAGTGATTTGGATAGCGATTACGGGCTCAAGAGTTCTGCCGCCGGGTCAGCCGCCGGGTCGGTATCTGGGGCAGGGTCGAGGGAAGAGAGTGAGCGGGATTTTGACAAGAATATGGTTTGATTGTTTGTGTCGATTCAAAGATTATAGCATTTTCGTTTTTTTTCTCTTTCTTCTGTCATCTCTTCCAGTTTTATCTTTTATTCTTTTACTTCTCGGGTTAACACCAGCATCATACGTAAAGGCGGTCCAGTTTTTCAGAACTTAAAAAGTGGAGGACGGCAGTGGAATAATGGACATCACACGGTCGTGTGAAGATACCCAAAGACCGAGAATGTACATCGATCTTGAGTCGGTTGATAGAATATGGTACTCACCTCTCTGAAAACACGAGGTTTTGAATCTGTCCGTCCTACATTTCGGTTTGACTTGGTGATTATTGTCTCACACAACTCTAAAGCCTTGCCCGCACAGGCGTTCCCAGCTCGGCCTCAGCTTTCTTCCTCGCCTCCTCGAAACCTCTGATTTTGTGTGCCACCATCCTCGCCCAAGTCTTGAGCCATTCGGGATCGAACTTGGGCAGGACGCGTCCTGTCGTCCCACGTGCCGGATCACCCGCAATCTCCCGAAGAAACTCGAAGAATGCCTCGTAGTCTGGAGCGATTGAGTAGTAGTCCTTTCCGCCCTTTTTTATGGCGACGCGTTGCGCTTCCCATGTTTGTTGCTCCGCGATGCTCGGCAGGGCTCGCCCGCGTCCCGCAAGGTGGCGGGCTATCGCGACGGCTTGCCATTCGTAGACTCGGAATGTAAAACCGCCACCGAGCTTGAGTGATTGTCAGTGCGTGGGGATCGACGTATGAAAGATAAAAAATAAAGAACAGAAAAGAAAAGAGTGGGTCATAGGCTGAGAATAGGGGTCATGGGCTAATATGACGTACCATTCCAACAAAACAAAGACTCGGATCCAGGATATCGAAAGTATGCTGATAAACACCTGGGAGCCTCCTGTACGCCTTGGAGATTCGCTCTTGGACATGTGGAAGAAACGGCAGACTAAAAGTGTACCCGGTAGCAAAGATGATGTGATCAACCTCGCGACCATCAATCACCGAGCTATCTGTAAAGTGAACCGCCCCGGTCTCGGGATCCAGACGCAGGATTTGCTTGCGGACCTGGATATGCGGATGCCGAAAGGGCGCCCAGCCGAACGACGGGATCGGATCTCCCCGGAGCGAAGCCACGACGGGGTGTTTTGCATACGGGAGAATCTCGTGGATGATTTCGTGGGCCGAAACCGAACCGCCAACGACAATGACTTTCTGCTCGGGTCAGTCCAGTCTGCTTCCCCGAAATTTCCAGGCTCATGAATACCAACCTTGTCCTTGAACTTCTCCCCGCCCCTGAAATGCTTGCTATGCACTACCCGCCCAGGGAATCGCGCGTCATACTCCACCAACCCGTCCACCGGAGGGAGCCACGGAACGTTATAATGCCCCGACGCCACGACAAGCGCATCAAACCGCTCCTGCCACCAATAATCCGCCGCACCGCCTTCCCTGCGCAGCGTGAGCACCCACTCCCCATTCACCTTCTCGGCACGCTCAACCGTGGTGCTCAGCTCGAGGAACTTGGCATGTCCGCCGCGGAGGAAGATATCCTCGATCCACCGCCGCACGACCTCGCGGTGTCGGAACGGCGCGTCAGGGCCGTACTTGGCGAGTGTCTGTGGTGATAGGACATTCGGAAACGGCTCCGCGGTGTAACTCATGATGGCCGGTATGATGTTGCTGTGCAGATGCTCGTGCTGGGCCGAGTCGGAGAAGCGGAGCTGATGGTTGTTGACTGCTTCGGACTTTGGCGTCTGCGCTGGGAGAGTAGGCGGGATTGGGACGGCGGAGTCAGCCGTCCCAGCGAGAAGGGCGGCCACGGATGGGATTGCAGCGGGAAGATGGGGTGTGTAAACCCTGATCTTGTTAGTATTTTCTTTCCAAGTATAACGGTCTTAGGTGAAGTACCATGTTCCTCCTATCACCGGCCTGCGGTCAAACACGCGAATGGTGTCAAAGGCTTGCTCCTTGGCAAGCGCATCCGTCACGATGGCGCCGGCCGGCCCCGCGCCGATAACGGCGACTCGTCGAGCTCTGGATGGCATGTTGGAACGCAGTATTTATACCGAGAACGGAGCAGTAACGACACCTAGAAACGTGCCAGAATTCCAGCAATCTCGAGGAAGAACCGGCGTCCCTTATATCCGAACACCAAGGTCAAAGACCTCCCTGTTTCGGAGATCCACTGATGGCGTCTTCTATGCACCCATGGCGCGAGAAGTGACAGCTGGCCCTTCGCAGTTCTGTTGTGCGCTTCTCGGATGGCGGTCTGATACCGTAACGGAGCTAGGCAGAGGAACCGGCATGTCAAAGATGTTGTGTTACCGGATGTGTTGGCCGTGAACGGCGCAAGCCGGATCCCCCACATGGCGCTAAATGACTGCCCCCCTTTTGAGCGTGAGATCCCTTCGTATTGTACATTGATTCCGAAATCGGTAGAATCTGACCCTATTCACGCTGAGTTGAGTCGAGCCTGAGGGTGAGAATCTTGTCTTAAAGGTGGTGAATGATGAAACTGGTCGGTGAACGCGACCAATCGTGTAAAAGTTCTGCAGATGGGGGGCTACGCCTTGCACACCTCTACTAGATGGCGTTATGTCGTCGGTGCCCCCACACCGATTTCCTGTAAGGGGATTAGGTTTTATTTGGAGTCGCCCTTGATGCAATCAGTCTCTTCTGATGATGGCTTCGATTGTCATGTTGTTTTGGGCGTTGGTGTTTGGTATCGTAAGATGTGGCGCCCCTGAAACCTATCAGAGCTCTCTGCTGCCCAGCCGAATGCAGACCATCAGGCAAAGATAACCTCGTCTTCAGCCACATTTTCTGTCTGGGTTGTAGCCTTCAAAATCTAGGGTGCTATAAATGAGGAGATAGTGGCAGGCGCTTTGACTCGACGAAAGCCGAGTCTGCAACTTCAGGACGTTCCTATTTGCAACCTGAAAATTTCTATCACCACCGTCACTGTGCCGGAGAGCTTTTGGCACAATTAGTTTTGAACATGGCTCCAATAAATCCACACCCCTTCTACGGAGGGATCCTCGGCCTTGCCAACTCGTCCTCCATTACTCTCCCCGAGGGCCTCTCAAACCACGGAGACCCGACCATCGTGTGTCGACCGGCTGACTGGGCCGATGTTGCCTCATTCTTCTTGATTAATTACGTTGCTCATGCTGCCACTGTTGTAACGAATCCTGGGGAGAAGCTTCCGAGTGTCTTATTCACCACACTGCTGGCCGTCCTCTTCCCCGTTATCGGCGTCCTGCGCGGACTTCGGGCTATCAAAAGCGTGGCTTTCAATGCCAAGAGCGAGCTACAAAAGGCTGCTTGGGCGGGTGCACTCTGTACCATTCAGGAGGAGAAATGGGCACATCCTTGTAAGAGACCGCTGGCGAGAATTCAGTTAGTCGAGAGAAAGCAAACTGACGCCAAAATGAGTTCTTACGAAGCACAAGGTTCACGGGACGTACCCGCGGCGGGGCCTTTACGTTTTCCGCGATGTTCAGCCAGACGAAAAATTCGAAGACGACAAGTTGGGCGACGGCTTGATAAGCCGAAAATTTGCCCTGAACGTCTCCAAACGTTTTTCAAAACGTATCAACCAGGCCTTGTCTCGAGACCGCACCCAAGATGAGGAGAGTCCTACCAAGGTCACGACAATCTCATACAACTACAATGTGGCCAAGATACTCATCTCCATTGTCCAAACCATATATGCCGTCAAGACTGCGTATGAAACGCGCGGTAACCAGCTCGAACTTTATGGATTTGCAGCTTTCGGGTTGACAGTTGTACCATATGCCGCGATGTCGATCGTCAATCTGGTGGCGAACCTTTTCTGTCCTTCGTTTCCAACCATGTACATGGTGCGACAGAACGGCGTGTCGAATTACAAAGACCGCGGCTTCGACGGCTTCGTCGCAACGATCAAGTCACCACCGACTTCCAAAGCTGGAAGTTCAGAGGTAAAAAGAGACTTTGCCTTCCAAGAAAAAGGTCAGCGGATGTCTCCTTGGCTTTGGGTTATATCCATCGGTATTGGGTTGCTGCCTGTAATTGCCATCGCTGGCTACAGTCACCTCAAGCTTGGGCAGAGCACTCTTGCGCAGCGAGTTTGGATAATGACATGGCTATTGTTGGGGGTGTTCTTCTCTCCATTCGACTACTTTATGGTCCTTCTCATCAAAAAGCACCAACAACGCGTTTTCTTCCCTAAAATGAAGGAGGAGGCCAAACCCTTCATGGATGCGATGAAGAACTTCACTTCACAGTGGGACGCTATGGCCTCCACCCTCAGACAATATCTCGACCATACCCGTCCCCTAACAGACCACGGAGAGGTAGATGAGACTCTAGCAGTGGCAGGGACTGACGAAGAGGCCGTGGAAAAGACCGCAAGGGAGGCGATCTACGAGTATGTGGACGCCGTTGTGTCAAGTCTAAAAGCAGGAGTTGCCATCACATCCCAAGGTCTTGTTGACACTCCAATGGCGGTTCCTGCAACGTCCGAAGCGGGGGTGGATCGACCTGCTGGCCCGGACCCAACACCCCAGACAAGGTTAGACTCTTGGAAAGACTTAGCATCCAGGGTGAAAAGTCTCATGGACAAACACCAAAATTTTGCACCTGAGCTCCTGCGGCTGATGCTTGAACAAGAACCAAGCCCAACCAGATCCGAAAACCAGCCGGCGCGAACAGCGGCGGGAATCTACCTTAGCCCGGCACCAGAGATAACTATAGGCCAGGATAACGCAGATTCACAACCGCAGTTCACACTCGATCAGTTCACGGAACAGATCGAACAGATCCGCAATAGCCGCAGCACACTTGAGAATGGGTTTGTCAGGTGTCAATCCGAAGCATTCTCTCGATTTGACAACTCGTGGACCTCCTATGGCATCATGTTCCTCTACGCCCTCCTGAGTGTTCCGGCAATCGGCGGGTTTGTGGTCGTCGGTCAAATGATCCTGGAGTATGGAGTGTGTAAGAGAATTGTGGCATGATGGCTCAGAGAACGATGTTGCTAAGTTGGGACGAAGGAGGTTGACAAGCGGGACTTGAAGTCATCATGAAAGCTCAAGCCGGGCAAGATTGAACAGGCTGGCTTTCCAGGAGAAGATGGTTTTATCAATATGTAGTGATGAAACAACTCCAACACGGGGGATTCATGCTAATTAAAATCACGAATCTCTCGTGTACTTAAGTTCGGAACGCCGGGTATCAAGCACAGTATAAGAAACACAAATATATATATGGCAACCCGACCTGTGACCGCGACAAACCCACAAGTCACCGGGACCGACCCGTCGGCACTTAAAAAGCCGCATTGCTCTTCCGCCCCTTCTCCAGACCAAGGTTATACTCAGACCGCTTGCGGATCATAAACGCCAGTCCCAACAGGAAATCCGTATCGTATCTCTCCACCGGCATGTGCATCAGCGGCCGCATGATCCGACCCGCTAGCCTCTCAGCCGTCATATCGTTCTCATCCGCGGCGTCGGCGATCTCACCCCAGAGATTTAGCAACAACTTGAACAGCGCCCTCGCGGGACCTCTAAGCCCCGTAAACGCTTCCTCCCAGAAATCCAGGCCCTGGTCGAGCCGCATCGCCAGCGAGCCGCGGATGGTTGCTTGCCGAGAAAGCACAACCCACCGCTTGACGACAGCTTCTGGAATCAGCGGCGCCGGCAGCTCGGTCAGGAACAGCAGTACCAAGTCGGCGGCATCGTACACGCTGTACCGGGCCCAGTCCAGTCCCTCCTTGCCGTAGCTTGTCCCCGGATCGCTGAAAATGTCGCGCAGCTCGGCGACTGCCGCCGGGTTTCCGTCCTGTCCGAAGATGTCCGGCGCCTGTACGCCTCCCGCGTCCCGGATAAAGTAGACACATCGCAGCACGCACAGCGGATATTCGCGGGACGTCGAACCGCCGCCGTCGTGGCGAGCCCCGGCTAGACCCCTGGCCACTAGCATGCTCTGCGTCAAGGGAACGCCAAAGATGGCGCCAATGTCTTCCACGGCCAGGGCGGGATCGGGACCGGGCGATGGCTTGCGGCGCAGACTGAACGTGCGGAAGGCGGATGATATGCTCGAGTTGCGACGCCGGATCGGGGGCGGACCGTCCTGGCCGTTTTGGCCGGACGTTGATGGTCGAACCGATGGCGGCACCGGCACCTCGCTCCGCGGATTCTCCCAGGTGGAGTGCCGAATATGGCCAAAGACCTTCCCCAGGCGGCTTTGTGGCCTCTCCTGGCTCGTTGGCTGACGGTTCCCCGACGTGATGACTGTGCGGACGCCAGGGGCCGATCCATCGTGGGAGTGGGGGTCGGACGACTCAGAGCCGGCTACACTCCCCCCGCTTGGATGATCGCGATGAACCACGGGATGGGGTGAGTTTGACAAGGAGGAAGGCAGACTGAAGTTGGACAGCGTAGGACGATGTCCTGTTGACGATGACCTGGCTCTAGCCCTCGGTGGGGGAGTCGGCGGTCTGACGGGCATCTCGGCGAGTTCATCGAGCAGCTCGTCAATGTCACCCACCGGGACGCCGCCATATCCTTTTGGCCACAGGGCTTTCGCGACAACGTCATCGACTCGATCAGACGCAACGGCCTCTTTAGCTTTTGAGGTAGTGACAAGGGGAAACGCTCGCACATCGTCGCTTAGCTCGATGGCGCTGTCGGGCGCATCCCCAAAAGAAGGGTCGCGCCGGCGCAGCTGCAGGCGGTCTAGCTCCTGGTCCAGTGCCGAGATGGCATGGTCGTAGAGGAGATCGACGTAGCGTCGCAGTGAGGCGAAAGCGCCATTGGTGTCCGCCTCTGCACGCAGCAGCTCCGCTGCCTCGCGAATTCTGCTGGCGATCAGAGCCAGCTCGTCCCTACAGACGAGATCGGTTTCCGAGCTGGATCGGGCATCATGTTCAGTGGAAACTCTAGCGGGATCGGTCCTGAGCAAGTTAGCACTGTTGTAGGATGCGACGGGAAGAACATACAAAGCGATCAGGTCAACAGCGAGCGCCAATGTAACCCTGTATCCATCAAGAGTTCCCCTGAGCTTTTCGATCTGGTCACGGCTAGCCAGCCACCGTGACTTCTTCTCGATCCGGGGAACCCCTCCACGCCCGAGAACACCAAGACATCCGTCTATCTCATCGACGATGCGGTGACAATTGCCAAGCACGAAGGGGGTAGCCCTCGCAAGACGAGGCGGGAACGTTGCGGCATCGTCCTTCAGAAGATCAAGCACGCTATCCAGCGAGTGCAACAAGGTCGCGATGGAGTCCAGATCCGGCCGGGACTCGCGAACCTCGCGCACGAAGTTGCCGAGCGCCAGCGAGGTTTTGGCAATGGCGTTGCTCACGGCAAAACAGCCGGTGTTGATGGAGCTACATTGCGTATCAGTATCGCCCCGAGACAACACAGCGTAGCAAACTTACATCCAGTCCATCTTTTGTTCCGCGCGAGGTGGAGGAGAGGGCCCAGTGTGCGACTGCATGAGCGGGCGATGAACCGGCTTAAAGGACATGTTGCTGACTGAATGCACCGACATCGCCATGACATTGAGAACACACCGTCCTCGAATTCGGTCGGTGGAAGATGAGCACCGTGAACTCGACTCGTCGCGGTGACCAAGGTCGGCGTTGCATCCAGCGCCAGCCCACTTGCCGCATCGGGGGCTAGCCGCTGTTCCGCAGCGCACGAGCCCTGTATCTCGCAGCTGTGGAGGCTGGAGAGTGCGGGGCAGCCGAGGACGTCGACCTGTTTTCGTCTTGCGATGCGGGGAACCTTCACATGAACCGTATTTTCTCACTCGTATCCGTATCATCACCGTCAACTGGTCAGCTTGCGTAGGTGTGGGGGCTCGGTCCCCTTCCCGGGGTTAATGCGGAATGGCAATAGCGTGAAACAACTCGGGCCCAACCCTCGATCCTCTCATTACGTCCGACGTTGAAGATACCGTTGACGAAATGCAGCCTGGAATGTCCCCTCCGGAGCTAGAAGGGTAAGCGGGTGGTAAGAGCTCCCCAGGGAATTGAGGCGCCGGTTTCATGATGTTGCTACCCCGCATATCTTGGCCGGACCGAGAGACTCGGTAAAATTGCTCCGTGCCGCTCCGACCCCGGGCCGCGTAGGGCGGGACCGAACCGGGACGGCCGTTCGGAGCCACCACTCCGGAACAACCACCTCACCCGCAAGCAGCGCGAGAAAACATCCGAATCGGTCGCGACCTTTTCGCTTTTCGGCTGGGTTTTGGCGGATGTCACTTTCTCATGGGTCGTTCATGTTCACTGTTCTAACATTGTCCGCCCCTTACTCTCTTTAAATGTCCTTGCTCGTGACATTCTACCCCTGAATTCCAGTCTGACGGTTGTAAAGAGCCAGTGATAACTTTGAACCCGGTTAAGACGGCCAAACGTCTAATCGCTATTTGCTGAAGAAGGGGGCTTTGAAGGAAACGACGCCTTGCCATTTTTCGCAGGATGATGGAGTTAGATAACTAGATTATTATTTTTCTTACACCGTAAGGGACTTTAGTCCCAGGTCTTAAGGGCCTACACGGTAGTTCTACGGTTACTATCCAAGTGGAAACGCTGCTATCACGCTGTGAGGGAGACAAGACTGCGTGCCTAGGCTGTACAAAACCCCTAGATAATTGTACATGACTCCAACGGACCCAACGACTCGCGCTCGAGTCCAGAGGGTGGCCCACGAGAGGCTGAAATAGGCCACCCCGTGTTGGTGAGTGTTTTCGTGTGTTTCATTTTTGTCGATATGCCAGTCTCACAGCCCACGGGGTCCGCCCGAGCCAGGAGTTCCAAAACACTTGCGTCTCTCCGTTCTATGCCCGCCATTTCCAGATGCGCGTATATCTTTGTTCTTGGATGTTTTATCCGTCTTGCTCGAGGCCTCTGTATTCAACCTACACACACATCCTGCGATAGGAATCGTCATCGTTGATGATCGGATTCGAGAACCACTCCCGACTTCTCCAACCTCGTTGTCGTAGTCCGGAACCTTTTCCATAGGCCAAAACCACCATGATCCATATGCTGGCTGAAGACGGTGGACAATGGTGTTGAGGGACATACCGGGGACGAAATAGGAATAGTGAAAAAAGGAATGCGTCTCGCTACACCCCACCACACTATTTATGTTCCCCGCCGTCAGATCGCAAAGACGGAACCCGGCAACGTATCTGATCTCTTGAGCGTAGACCGTGACCCTGGCAACCCAGCGTGATTCCGATTCTGGCTTCTCGGGGAATTCCCGGAGCTCATATACGCGATGCACCGAGCTATGAAACTGAAGTGTAGATGGCTTGGGCTGGTCTCTCAAGCCATAGCCGACATACCCACTGCCAGGTACAACATGGGAAGTCGTCCAGTAAAAGCCGTTCTCCATTACCTGTTGAAGATTGTCGCATATGACCATGAACAAGGCAATCCACGGATGGGCGGGACAAGATGACGTGTCGGGAGAAATCGATTCATAGAATTTGTAGGTACTGTGGGAGGTCTCGAGATTTGGAACGAGGAATATTCGAAGATAGTGGTCTCGGGTATAACCCTCGGAGGGGGCGCCATTGTCAGGGTGTTGAGCAGCCATGTGGACGATACTTGCGATACAAGATATATTGATAATGAACGCAGCGCTTTTCCTCATTATATAGATAGGCAAGGAAGGAGAAGATCAAGATTACCTTTCGTCAGAGTGCGTTGCAAAATGGCCTATCGTACGAGAGAAGTGCTGAGAGAATCCAGACTGTCGTCTCGCACGCACGACTGCAACGGCCGGTTGTGCCCGGCCCTCCTTGTTCAGCCACCGATTGCACAAGCTCCGGCCGGAAGCTTCCTGTTAGCGCCAACAAGCGGGGCTTCCTGTGAACATAGTGGTCAAAATACTAACTTTATTAGCCCGGGGGCCTAGGGGGCTCGGAGGAAAATGCTCATGACCTGCTCCTCTTTGAGCCAAACAACTGTCAAGCTAACATGCTGTTGGCTTATTTGTCCCGGCTCCGCGCAACAACCGAGCTGTTTTTGGTTGCATAACGAGAAAACGTACGAAAGAGCTGGTGACGGCATAAGAACGGTGCCTGGGGGCATAGGTTCAGAAACGGAAATCAGATAGCTTCGCTTTAGATGGATTCGTTGCCCCGAGAAAAACAAGGGAAGGTTGCGGGGGCGAGGAGATTCCCTGTGTGGGGAGCAGAACAGGAGGGGGAAAAAAAGGGTGTTGAGATGCCAAAGCATCTCAAAAATTGACACGAGTGAGATTCGAACTCACGCCCTTTCGGACCACGGAACCCAGGGGTTGGTATTAAGGATGAACCTTAACGTGGCGCCTTAGACCGCTCGGCCATCGTGCCTTTACAGTTGCTGATTTGTTGCGTAACAGTAAGTTGTCAAGGCACCTTGCGTCGTGTGAGGTCTATCGCCCGGAGTTTGAAACAACACCGATCTCCACGCGACGCCTGCTGTGCGACTCCGGAGTCCGGAAGTCCGATGGATGTGTCATGTGATGGGTTCAAATGGGTTCAAAAAGTCAACGTCAGGAAACGTTTGCTCGCTTCAAACATCAAGCTCCTCCCAGTTCCCTTGAGCGCCGATATAGCAACCAAATCCTTGGCAGAGTCAGATACCCGGTAGCATTGCATCATGGCGAACTCCACCGATTCGGCCAAGGCCAAAGAACACATCGCAATGCTTCGTTACCTCTACGCCGACCTCAAGCGTATCTCTAAGATCTCCTCAAGCGACATCATCCTGCACCCAGCCGACCGGGACTTGTGCAGCCCGCCGAAGCGGCCGGTGCGCGGAATAGCTGCAGTGCAGGCCCACGAGGAGGCTCTGATTGAGGCGACGGGAGGGACATTGGTCATGGAGGTGGACAAGATCACGGCCAGTGATGACTTTGGAACAGTCCTCGGGACACTCAGGGCAAGTAAGCCGGGCCGTGGCGAGGTTGAAGTGGCTTTTTGTGGAGTTTGGAGGTTCAAGGACGGGCTCGCTGTGGAACACTGGGAGAATGCGGCGAATCCCGGCAAATTGGTGGAATGGCTTGTTGGTTGTTAGGAACCTAGTACGAGGGAGACCAACCATGTTCAGATGATGCCGGTCTGGCGTCAGGCCAAAAGTGGGAAACGGGAAATCTTCATTGAGACCATCATGCGGTATTGTGGCGGGTTTGAACATCTCGAGGGCTAGATTGACAACCTACCTAGGGACGTGGTCAGGCGAAGAAAACATAATCAGGACTGGAGGTTTGCGGCGCAAGCAGAATTTGCAACCAGGAGCAGTATATGGGACCAACGGAGATCGCTATAGCTGTGACACACTTCTCGCGATTCCTCGTTCTATGTGTTCTATGATTCTGACTCTCTTGGTCAAACTGAGGCAAGAGCCGGACCACATTGGCTACCTACCTACCGTAGATAGGTAGGTACAGTACACAACATCTGTGTTGACTGCCTAGGTAGTCTCACTCAACCATGGCCCTGCGCAGAAAGCCCACAAAGTCGTCGACACCCTGAGGCTCATTGATCCAGTGCTCGCCGTCATCATATTCGTGCCATTCGACTCCTCGAAAGCCGAGCAATCCCAGAAACTTCCGCATAGTTCTGCAGTTATCCACGGAAATGACAGGATCATCGCGTGCGTGCTCGAGAAGAATGGGTGTCGTGGTCAACTGCGGTATCTGTAACTCTGACTCTATTCTGTTGTCATCGCCGCCCCGATAGAGGCGTTGCATGTCGGCAAACCACTCGGCGGGATCCGACAGTCGATGGATTTTGTACGAATTCTCCACCAAGTCCTCGAGTGGCAACCAGCTGCAAAAGCCACAGAGTCCAGCAAAACCTCCCCTGCCATCGGCAAAGAATGCAGCCAGTGACCTAGAACCAGTTAGCGTCCCAGCTGACGATACGTACGGAATCGGGCGAGACATACGTTGCAAAACCTTGGCTGATCCCGCCAAGAAATATCCTGTTTCTGGGAACGAGGAGCTCCTCGTGCTGGATCGTCTTGAGAAGGAGATTGACGCTGGCTCGTAAGCCCGATATTTGTATTTCGCTCCGCTCCCGCAAATCCTCGAGTGTCCAGACGTCGAACCATTGAGACATGTCGTCGGTGTCGAACCGCTCGGCGCGGAGGGGGTTTGCTTGTGGAAAGACCCATCGGATTGTCGGAAAGAGGGCTGGCAGGGTTCGATCGGCCTCGGGGCCTGTAGCCTCGCACTCAAAGAACTCTGAAGCGAACTCGTCCGCTTTGCTATCGCGGCCGTGCAAAAGAACGACAGTATGTGTGTGAGGGGACCCTTCTGAAGGGCCGGCAACGTGTAGTATCAGAGACATTATGTGTTGGCGGGAGATCTCACGAGGGCGATGTCTGATGAAGATTTTTGGAGCTAGAGAATACAGCGAGTGACGTAACGCAGTTGTGGATTGTTCCTGCTGAAATAGCTTTCCGTCTAGTGGTCCGTGCAACAAACCGTCGATTCCAGTGCTGCGCGGCTCTAGATTGTGGTGGCCCGAATTCAATCGGTACTTCACAAACTCAGAGCTCTTTGCTCGTAATGTATTTCTAGCCGACTCTGAACCATAAAAGGGTTGTGGGCGGGATGTAGGTTTGTAGATGCCGAGGCGGTGACAGGTGCATTCTCCGGAGCGGCCCCGAAGACTGAAGTTTCCGGGTCCGGGGTGGGTCCGAGAAAAACCCCGCTGGACCGGCATATCCTGTGCGTTCGGAACTACTGCAGTCCTAACCACCATAATTGCAAAGTGGATGTGGTTTGCTGCTGGCAGAATCTTCACCTCTGAAAGTCGTTTTTAGGGAGTGTGGTCGACAGGTATCAACTACCGGTCCGCAAACAGCAAAAATAAGGCTCTCATCACTCATTGAGATTTCTTTTGTAAATGTTGAGAGGACATAAAGTGTCGATTTACGCACCTCATCACATTCGAAATTGCCAGACCGGGGCGGAGCGTGTGTTGTGCAGCACTATCCGCTCAGCATCTTCTGGCACCGCAGGTACTGTCTTAGGGACCTAACATGACCAATAACCTCGGAAGATGCTCGTGGATTAATGACGACTCCCGGGAGTATTCTTGTTTCGACGGGATCTTCGTGAGTTCGTTTCAGAACAGTAATGTAGAATACTGCCGCATGTAATATGTGGCGCGCTGATTCAACAGACTTAGCGGTTCAAAAGAATAAACTGAACCTGATACTTCCCTAGGTTTTCTGGCCTAATTTGTCTAGAATGAAGCTAAACTATAATATGGGTGGGAAGCCGAATCAGTAGGGTACTCAATCTGCTGTACACTACTACTGTACACCACTACTGTACACCACAGCGTCCTCATAGTGTTTTCGAAGCCTCGTGGCACAGCCCCGCCTACTCCAGTTCCTGAAATCGATGGGGGCGAGGACATATCTCGGACACGACGGCGATTTTTCTGGAGATATTGCTCTGCTGGCGGAGCACACGGCTGGGACCTTGGAGAAGATCAGGCAAGTCTAAGCCGGGCTCGCTACTCATATATCCGGAATGAGATGTTGTCAACATATCCATCTAGCGAGAAAAAGGGATCGATGCGCCGGTCGTGGCTCATGGCGACCTTTCAATGTCACCCACCCTCAAATCCACGACTGATGATAACACCCATATTCTAGGTCTAGTGGAGAAGGTGAGGTAGCCAGTTCAGTCGCGCTTTTCGTTTATGGTGTGGCAAGCTTGAGCCGAGCACCCAACAGCACGGATTTCACGGCAACACTGGCGGAGACCGGCACAGCTGGCCGTCACTGAACCGAGGCAACATTCCCGTGATCCCCAATGGTGAATATCGGTAAGTTAGGAAGTGCAGTGAAGCGCACGACTCAGAGGTGGGAGTGACCGGGTCGTAATGATTTGGTTCAACGCCAAGGAAAGAGCTCAAGAGAGATTCCTTGATTCAATGTTTCCGAGAAGTGTAAAGTTGCCAAATACCCGTCAGCAGACGGTCCTCTCAATCTCGACAACAAATAGCCTCGCGATGCTGCATATTTGACCCACTGGCCAAAAGGAGTGAACACCACCCGAATCAGTTCAGCGTTGTAGACTCTGGGCAAAAGCGCTCTATCGTGTGGCTCGTCGTTTCCCCACGTCATTGTCGAACCGCTTCCTGGATGAACAAGGGTCAGGGGCAACAGACGTATGGCCCGAAATGGAATCCGGGGTAAATAACACATGGCTCCGAGGTAGCATGGAAATGGGTTGCATTGTCGGCAGCATGGTGGCGGGGTTGCCAGCTCGCTCATGTCCATGTCTGGTAGCCACAGGCAGCAAGTGGAGCTTTTCCCGGCTCAGGGGGGCGGTAGCCAACAAGATCGGCACGGAGATGCTAGCCGCAGGAAGGTCAAAGCGAGGCGCAAGACAGGTTGAAGATGTCTCCCCACATCCAAGAACTTTGTTTCACCCGCGGCCGAGGAGAAAGACCTATGCAGATGAGGCCAATCGCTCGCCGACCAAGGCATCCTTCTGCGATATCCTCTCTATGTTAAACAGCCTTGTCCGAAGTTGGACATTGAACGCTCCGAAACCCCGGAAACGTTCAGACGAAAACACAAATGTGTTGACGTCGGCCCGATAACTGGCCAGGGAGCGATCAGCTGGGCACCACGATCTCAGCCTGCGGGTTGTTGCAAGGCCGCTTAGACTTTCTCTCGCGGCTGGTACGTAGCGAGACATGGTTGGTTGCTTATTGGTGGACACGACGCAGAAAAATTCCTCAGAGTGCCAAGCCCACACGGCTCCGGCTGCCGGCGGCGCTGTCGGATACTCGGCTTCTAGTTGTAGGTAGCGGAAGCGCGACAGGCTCGGTCGACTTGTCGAGTCCATCGAGTGAAGTTGAATCTTTCCCAACACGACCTCTTGGCCAAAAAGCTTGTCGTCGCTGCTCTCCTGGCCGTCGGGTCTCGACAAAAGTCTTGTTTGCTCTTGGCCTCCCTTGGCCTGTCCTTGGCCGCCTTGGCCATGCGACGTTTCGTCGATGATCTTGGTGGTCATTGCGGTCTGGGGACCGTGGGGTCCGCATACGAAACCGGAGAGAGATGAGATGTAATATCGGATTAATCTAGGACAGCGAGGAAGAGGAAGTAGCAGGAGGGTCGGAGCCCATTAGGGAACAATGCGGGGAAGGCACATGGCCGGGAGTGGCGCAAATCGGATTGCATCTGCCGGCATTCCCCACAAAATTCATTTGTCGTTTCCTGATCCCGTGCGTTCCCGTTCGAATGACAACGGCACCGAAGCCACTAATATGCCGTTGGGTAAAAGCCGCAACACTACAGCCGCCGTCCACACTCAGCTTGCCTCAACCATGGACCCACATCATCACCAACTCACATCACATCGAACTCGGCATGTTCGACGGCCACACGGCTTCGGCCAATAATCCGTCTCTGGTGGGCCTTGTACGACTGAGAGTGCTACGTTCCCCAGGATTTTCTCGGAGCATGCATCTATCTGCTTTGTCCCGGTTGGGGCGCTTTACACGACCAACGCGTCGCCATATTGTCATTGCAGTTAATCCCCGTCACGGGTATCGGCGAGGTGCCTTTTCTCGATATTTTCCAGATGGTTCGACGTGGAGGTGAGCATCTCGTCGGGATTTTATCCGGGAGCCCAGCTGGAAGCCCGAGTATAAGATCTCGGACAAGATGCCCTCTTTGAGACGAACTTGTCATCCAGCAAGGACATTTAGGTCTCTTTAAAGCCAGCCAGCAAAATGGTCGCCCTTACCTATCTCGCCGTCGCCGCCTCCGCCGTCTCCGGCGTTCTTGCCGCGCCTTACCCCGAGGCCGATGCCCCGAACTTCGAGATCGGGGGTCACAACCTCGCTCGGCGCCAGGGCATGGACTACAACCAGAACTACAAGACGGGTGGCAACGTTAACTTCCAACCGACGTCGAACGGATACTCGGTCAGCTTCTCGGGTGCCGGTGACTTTGTCGTCGGCAAGGGTTGGCGTACCGGTCAGGCAAGGTACTTGCTTTAGCTATATCTCGCATCTCCCATCCATCAAGACCTCCCTTCATGTCATCCCAAACACTCTGCCACTCAGAAAGAGGTGCTGACAATGCCATAGGAACATCACCTTCACCGGCAGCACCCAGCAGACCTCGGGCACCGTCCTCGTCTCCATCTACGGCTGGACCAAGAACCCGTTGGTCGAATACTACATCCAGGAGTATACCTCCAACGGCGCCGGCTCGGCCCAGGGTCAGAAGGTCGGCTCGCTTACGAGCGATGGCGGCACCTACGACATCTGGAAGCACCAGCAGGTGAACCAGCCGTCGATCCAGGGCACCAGCACCTTCTGGCAGTACATCTCCAACCGCGTAGACAAGCGTCCCAACGGCGGAACCGTCACCCTCGCGAACCATTTCGACGCCTGGAAGAAGGCCGGCCTCAACCTCGGCTCCCATGATTATCAAGTTCTAGCCACCGAGGGGTGGGGCAATGCTGGAGGCAATTCTAAGTACACGATCAGCTAAGAGGCATCATCATCGGTGGTGGTTAGGTTGCGGGAGGGGGTGGGCGGCTTGGAGGTTGGTGTTGCATCCAAGGACCCACTTTTGCTCGGATAGCACTCGCACAGATAAGATAGCACGTCAGCACATTCCAATGCAACTTTTAACTGTCAATTGCGGTCCAGACTCGCTCGTCCTCGTGGAAGAGTTCTGTTGTTGACTTGGGATGTTCACGGGGGTTCCCGATAGGGGGGCGCCCCACTTCCGGCCCGTCCGCATCCGGCCCCCACCTTCCAGCTGCCAAAAAACTTGCCAGTCCCCGCCACATCTGCAAACCTCTCTCTCAACTTTGCATCGCTCTTGGAATCTTGAATAAAAGGGTGTCGTTCTCTGGTCAGCATTGAGGCCCACTGAACCGTGGGCCACCCCCTGAGACAAACGCAGGCTTGTACACCAAAGTTCTCAAAGTAAACCTCTGCGTATTGTGTCCGACATCACCCCGGCCAATGCTTTGCCTTTCAAAAAACCATGCAAGTATGCTTCACCGAGCATGTACGATACCCCCGTTCTCCGACGCTCCCCGCAACAGAAACGGATAATTAGGTAGCGCTGTTGATCAGCCAGACTTGGTCCCCGGGTTCGAGAGATTTCGGTCCCAGCCCCAGATATCCCCTCCCTGTCCGGAAAAATCCTCGATTGAGACCGAGCCAGGCTGTAGGGGCGCTACGTGTAATAAGTCATAACACCTCGCTTTTCTCGTCGCCGCTGGTCATCACTGTTGTTTGCTCCACTTCTACCATACCTAGGTAGGGTAAGACACACCGCACACCAAATCAGTGGTTACGTGAGATTCCCAGATCTGCACGCTGTCACCGGTTGTAATTGTGTTGTAAGCTTATTTTGTTTTGGGAGCAGGGCCGGCCGGTAACAGGACGCCGGGAACGTCAGCCGCTGGTTTCGGCGCGGCGTGGTTCCACAGACGCCACGGCGAACTTGAATCGCGGTAGTGGGAAAAATGCTCCTCTTCGGAGTCAGTAGCCCCTGACTCAAGACGAACGACACACGAGTTTTTTGTCTCTCCAAGCAGCTAATGATGACATCTTACTCGGTCATTCTCTGACTTTTCTGTTTTGGAAGACTTGGTTTCTGCTGGGTCGTTGGGCCCCATCTCAGTCGGGTCTTCTGTTCCAGCGAGAGAGCTTTCGTGGTGCACTCTCTCTGATGGCAGGCACGACGGACCTGAGTTGAGCAACCCCGCCCGCCCGTGGGTTACTTGCCGAGCGAGAATTCTGCTCCTCGTCCTGTCCTTTTCCCTTCGTGGCCATCGCATGAGTCGTGGATTTGTGAGCGCCCAAGATGTCCGACGCGTGGCCTGACTGGCCTTCCTCGTTCCAAGACGATGCTGCGGCCCCTTTCTGGGGGCATCTGATAGGGGTGCACCCCCCTTTTGCTAAGGGTGCATCCCCTCGCCATGGCGTTTTACGCATCTGCCCTCTAATTTACTGTTGATATTGTTTCTGAACGCCGTATATATATTTGTCAGATGCCTATTTAGTAATATAGAAGGGGTTTTAAACTTATAAAAGCAAATAAAGTTAAAGGTATAAGGCAGTTGGGTGCGTTCATATATTGCTAAACCCCTGGATATGCGTTAGGTTGAGACCTTTTATATTTTATTTCCGGGAAACAAAGGGTTGAGAACGTAAACGACAGATCATAAAACCCTTATTAATGGCTCTTTTGCTTTTGTTATCACTCCCAACCGCTTGGTTCTGAGGATTTACGCAAAAAATATATCTCCAAGGGGATGCGTATGGATCAAAAGGAGGGTACATCCCTATCAGACGCCTTTCTGGGCCGAGATTTGGCCCACCAGGCCAGCCACGCCCCCTACTCCTCGCCCACCAACTCCTCCTCCTCTGCCGGTTTTGGTCGTCACGACCAGTGTCGAGAAAGCATTCGGTGAGTACAAGGAGTACAAGGGTGCTTCAGTGCAAACAAAACTTGCTTTGGTCCACTCGCTCGTAGCTGACCTGCCTATTTGCCGCCGAGACGAATCGGCGTACCATCCTCGAGACGTGGCGCAGAAAAACCACCGCCGCGACGCTTAACCAATTGGATGATGAGGAAGATGAGGAGGGCGGTGAAGTGAGCGGCTTCGAGGAGCAGGACCAGGGTTCTGAGGAGGAGGAGGAGGAGGAGGAGGAGACCTGCGCAATGGTTGAGCGCAAGCCCATGGATTGGCGATGTAGCAGCTGGGAGTTTCGGGACTCGGAAACTTTGATTTTTGTTCTGTAGCATACCTAGGTAAGAAATACATACTATTCCGAACTTTGATAGAACTACCCGCTAATTCGCTCAAATTTAGTTTCCCACCAAAGACGTCTATCTACGTTCGACTCAGGGGTGGCAGCTTATTCAAACCCCTATAACTCCCATAATCAGCCTTGTGAACTTAATATTTAGCCCTTCGGCTTTATTAACTAGCCCTTTAATTCTAGTAACCAGCCCTATATTTCCAGTAACTGGCCCTTAATTCCAGTAGCCAAGGTAGGCCTGAGTTACTGCCAGGCGTTGAACAGAGGGTCTTTTGGCGTTCCCATTAGTGCAATAGCCCTTTTAATGCAAACGATTTAGCTGTCCAGATTAAGCACTTGCAGAAACAGGTCACCACAGGGCGCTTGACTGTACGTGCAATGCGATAAAAAATTCTCGTAGCGACTAGAGGTGGATCATGCATCCATAATTCCACTGAGCTTTTGCACAAAACGCTGCTCGTGACGTTCTACGTCGCAGCGACGCTTGAAATGTTGGCCGTTTACACATCAGTCTCGCTATGACCGGCCAATGCAGTACCTACATGTAATCAAAAGTTGCCCAGCCTGAGCAACTTTTTGGTCAAGAACTCATGAATAGCTAACATGTGGAAAAGCGGTCAGAGTCTGATATCGAGGGGGTAACCACAGATCAGAAAACTGATTTTAGTCAAAGAATAAGCCGGGCCATCTCCTGTCCGCAAGGTGACATGGAATTGCCGAAGCGAGACTTCTCAACCGCCATGATGGCGACATGGCATAAACGCGCCAATCTGAAGCGGCAAGAACCCCGCATTCTATGTGGCCGGCCGAGTTGAGACTCTCCTTGGCGTGGTGACCTGCTGGGTGTTGATGGCGGGTCGGATACAGTGATGAGTGACATGGAGACGGATCTGGTATAAAAGCGATGGCAACATCAGGGCTGGGCCTGACAACTTCACCCCTCTCCTCTCTTCGTAAACCACCTCCCTTACTCAGGTTACATCGTCAAAATGAGATTTGCTCCCGTCATCGTCCTTCTGACCGCGGCTGTCACCGCGTTGCCTTCTCAAGATCCCCAGGGCAACAACCTTGTGAGTTCGACTTTCTTCCAATATCGTACTTCCTCATAACTAACGCACCGGGCAGGAAGTCAGGGATGAATGTGTTAGTACGTGGTGGACTCCATAATCCGTACCCGTCGTTCGGAGAATTGCCACCAACCATGATGTTTCTTTTACCTAGATTGTGTCAACTACTGCTGCGGCACGCATGGCGGGTGCAATTACTTGAATTGCTATGGATCATACGTAAGTCCCGCCGCCGTGGCTGGAGCATCAAAAGGTTGCTAATACGTAAACGTCGACAAGTGCGCGCACAATGGGCCAGGCAATGCCTACTGCGTCTGCAAATGCAGTTATAGTTAGACTGGGGCGCCGTGGTCGTTCAATGACTCTCTTGAAAAGCGGACAACTAAACATGTCCAGAGTTTCCAAATAGTTCTGTAGGAAACATGACGGCTTTACGCTGTGCATTACCACAAGTTTGTCATCCTGGTTGTGACGCAGGTCGATATTGGGGCATTCACCATCATCGCCAGCGGATTCAAGACTAAAGACACCTATGGTTCTATGCTCCTTCTGATATTCACACACATTGGGATTTATATCTTGTCATATCGAAGAATAACAGTCTAAAATGCTTCTACTTCTACAAACACGCGAGTCATATCTGGCCAGGACACCAAAGCGCCTCACTTCAAGTCCACCTCTTAATGTCAGAAACCGGAGTCTCATATCAGTATCCGTTTCCATGGTACTGGGTGTTCTGCACCTGTACATATCCTCCAGAGTGGTATCCCGTACTCAAGGGAAACCCGAGTGGCTGGGGTGCTGGCTGCGGGGGTGCAACAACTGGTCCGGGTGTCGCATAGTTATACGCCGGCGCATCGCTATAATCGTACGTCGGCATCATGGTGCCCCCAAGCGGGTTGTACGAGTTTCGGTGTTCAGGATGAGGCTGGAGCGGAATTGAAGAGGATACTGCACTGTGTTTGTCATCCTCTTGGTGCCCACTCTCGGGAGAATGGCTGCTCTGAGGATGGCCTGAATGATCACCTCCGTGTCCATGGCCGTGGCTTCCGCCGACCAGCTCGTCGCCCGACTTCTTGTTCCTGCGATTGGCAATCCATGAACCAAATCGATCCGAGATAATGATCAGATACATCAGGATGACGGCGAGCGGCAAGATGAGGGGGGTTTCGATGATGGTGTACATGAGATTTTCGTTGGCCGAGAGCGCGAGAACGACAACGGCAACGAAGATGACGGTGCCCCGGTTCAAGAGTGCCGTGTACTCAAAAACATCGACTTTGGTGGTCCGGATTAGAATCATGACAACCAGGAAGCACACCATCAGCAGAAGATAGGCCGCCCAGAAGTAGCGGTATACCAGTTTCCAGGATTCGAACATAATGCTCAGGACATCTTGATTGAGCGGTACACTCAGACCGAGCGCGCTGTACATGGCGGCCACGGTATCGGCGTACAGGTGGAGCAGAGCGTCAGGAAAGTCGTCAATACCCTTGCCCACTACATCCGACCCGCAAATGCCCGTTGTGTTGCCGACGACGTATGCTTCTTGTTGAATCTCGTCGACAAAGATCAGACTTTGCAGCTTTTTATCCAACTGCAGGTAGTCGATCGACTTGAACAGCTTGTCTGTCAGGTCCTCGCCGTCGAGATGGTCCTTGAAACAGTACTGGACGAAGGATTTCTCCAGTTTGCCGATACCACTGGCGACATAGCGAGCCAGCGCCACTTGCTGCGCACCCTCGACAAGGCCAACAATGGCCAGATGGATGGGGAAGTGTAGACACGACCAGATCTGCTGCCGGATGGTGCCAAAGTGCCCATGAGGGTGGTTATCGAAGTAGATCATCCAGGTGCCGATGAGGATCAGCACGATGCAGAGAACCAGTGCCGAGCCCTCTGGGTCGAGTCCAGACTTGCCCATCATGCGAGAGATGGTTTTCGTCACGCCGATGGCGCCCTCTCCGATAACGATGAGGGTGAGCAGCCCCATGCGCTCGACCAGATGTGTCTTTTTGAAGCTGAGCATGCGCCAGAAGCTTGAGATGGTGATGGTCGCGACTGTTTCGAGGAGCATCACGATCCACCAGACACTGTAGATGCCGTTATCCGAGGTGACCGGCTTGTCCCTCCCGAACGCTGTGATCATGCCTGCGTAGACGCCGGCCGCAACCACATACACCAACGTGTTGAGGAAGATGGGCAGGAAAAGGTCGTTCCGCCGCGCAAGACCAACAAAGATGCCCACCACGATGTATTGAATGGCAAACAACACGCGGCTCATAACGAGGGTGTAGCAAAGGATCCGGAAGTCGGTATTGTCACCCTTGTCAGTGCCCGGGGCGAACGAGGAGCCAACGAGGGCGAAGCCCACAAAGGTGATCATGATGACAGTCTTGCACGCCCTGCTGTAGATGCTGTCGTTCTCGAATCGGACGTCGTATAGTACCGTGTGAAACCATGTCACCCAGATGATGGCGAAGAAGCCTACGTAGGCGAAGAGGGATGAATGGTCGACGATGGCATGGTAGGCTGTGAAGGTCGCAAGATTCGCGACGCTGCATTGTATTAGCGTTGACCTGGTATAGCAAGATGTATAGGTATTCTGGTGTCGTCTTACAAGAACAAGTCGAAAAACAGCTCGAGTGTGCTGGCTTCATGCCTAGGAGCAAAGACGAGGTGCTCCTTGTCGACGCCTTGGAGTGGGTTCTGGATCCATGGCACGATGGTGTGTATCCGGCGCTTGGACCGGTCTTGGTGTCTGGAGCAGCTGAATGTTAGACCGGAGCTTCTCAGACCGGTGAGATCAGGGAGACATACACGGCTTTTCTGCGGAGAAAGGGTGCCATCTCTCGATCCTTTGATATTGTTGTCAAGCCAAGAAGCCAAGGCGGGAAGGAAAGGGAACGACTTCTTGGCGAGAAGCTTGATTTTGTCTTCAACCATACACAGGGGTCAGGTCTAGACTTGGCGGTGTTCCCTCAGCAGGCGATGCGCTATTGCCTTGGCATCTCTTGGCAGACCAACGAGGTTTGCTGTGCGACTTCAGCTGGCAAGGGGACTCAGCCGCGGAATTACTGAATGATTGGTAGCTCACGACCCGCGAGCGCCAAGTGAAGCAAGGAGATGTCGCTGTATCTAGGCACAAGCTATTCTCTCGGCGGTTCCAGTGCCTCGCAAACATTTCGCGAGAAGAAGGTTTGGGTATACCCAAGCACTCCAAGATATATCTGTTGACGGAATCCACAGAAACCCTCAGCTGTCTCGACAACCTACAGACTCGGCGCCATGCCAAGTCTATGTACTCCCCTAACAACCCTTCAGGGTTTCTGATGGATCTCTGAACTAACCTACGTGGTGTATCCCGAGAGCCAGAGGCATTTGCGTGTCGGAACTTCAGATGCTCTAGTCTGCGGCTAACCATAAAACTAGTGCTGCTGCTCAGCCGCAACGAAAGATTAACTCTACCTGGTAAAACCCTGCGCGGAGCCTCCAACTTTGGTCCGTTAGCGCGAGGCTGGTCGCAACCAGACACGAAAATAGCATCCAGCCCGTGCAACGCCATTGTTTCTTCCTCCTGGAATGCGATCCACTGTCCCCTGGGGCGAGGTGAAGCATTCCGTCATGCGACCGAGTCATTTTTGTTTGTTACGGTCTCAAAGAAGATCCCATGAAATTTCGAAATGTTCACGCTGCAAACTGCCTTGATGGTCATGATGACGGTACCATTGTCTGTTGTTCCCCTTTCTGATATCAACGTGGCTGTGTAAGCGGAGCATGCTTCCGAAGCTACCGGACGGTTTCCTTTTGGGGACAAACTTTACAGACGCCGTGCATGGCGTTTTTCGTCGTTTTATGCCTGCGGCACCAAACGACGGGATTCTCCGCACCGAGCAGGAGCCCACTAAATAGGAGTGTGAATACCGGTCTTAGAAGGCCTGTAATCCACGCATTTGGACCTAAGAAGGTCGAGTTACGACTGATAAGTGTCGTAGACAAAGGGTAACGCGACGGTGGCTAGGCCTTTAAAGCCATTGGGAATGCATTTTCCCTCACTGCAACGCTTGCCACGCTGTTCTTGTATGCCTTTCAGCCAATGTGAGCTGCCATTGCAAACATTATCTACGCCCCTTAACAGTCTTAACCTGTAATCGCTCCAGACCTCGTGTAAGCATTTATCGTGTACGATATAGGTAAGTGGACAGAGATTCTTCCCACACTTCCAGGTTGCGTGCAGTCTTTTGAAGGACAGCGCCGTCCAAGCGCGGGGTTCAGTGACCAGACACTTGATCTGGCCAATCATATTGTTGCTACCAGCCAAGCGGAGGACACACCATCCTTCACACAACGTTTCTGCCTGATGAATCTCCTCGCATCTCACATCTATTGTGGGACGGTTCATCTAAAGCCAACAACAGCCACCCAACAACGACTAAACCGGACTTGAAATCGCATTCAAGATGCGTCTCCTCAATACCACGACAATTGCCCTCGAGGTTTTCGATAATGATCCACCGCCGTACGCGATCCTTTCGCATCGGTGGGAAGATGAGGAAGTTTCGTTTCAGGATATTGAAGACGGCCGGGCCAAGGAGAAGCGCGGATATCACAAGATTCAGATGGCTTGCGGAATCGCCGCAACGGCCGGAATCGAGCATATTTGGGTCGACACATGCTGCATCAATAAAGGCGACAGCGCCGAGCTGTCCGAGGCCATCAACTCGATGTACCTCTGGTATGAGGAGTCTACCATATGTTACGTTTACATGTCCGACCTGCCGTCAACTTGGGTGCCACCCGATGACATCGGCGAACAGACCAACGAAGATTGTTTAGGAACGCAGGAGTCGATAACCTCTGCACCTGACCCCTGGTTAGGGGGGCAGGAGCCGATCCCGACGTACTCGAGGAACGACTTCCAAAAAAGCCGTTGGTTTGAACGCGGTTGGACTCTTCAGGAACTTCTCGCACCCTCGGCTGTTGTATTTCTCAACAATGACTGGGAGGAGGTTGGTACAAAGCTGAACCTCTGGGAATACATCACCGCCCGCACGGGGATTCCCGGCATCATTCTTCATGGACAGGATGTTCAATCCGCCAGCATTGCGCAACGCATGTCATGGGCGGCGGACCGAAGAACGACTCGTATCGAGGATAGGGCATACAGTCTTATGGGCCTCTTCGGAGTCAATATGCCCTTGCTCTACGGCGAACGACAGAACGCATTTCTTCGCCTCCAGGAAGAAATCATCAAGACTTCCAACGACCACAGCATTTTCGCCTGGGGGGACTTCAACAACGCCTCGGGGTTCAGCGACGGTAGCTTGCTAGCTCATTCTCCGACAGCTTTCTGTTGGTCTTGGTCTGTCGTCTGCTCCGAATCACCGCCGAATATGATTTCACTCGACAGTCGAGGCATCCATCTGACAATTCCTGTGGGCATGCCGGTCCTGCGTGCAAAGAGCACAGACGGGCAATGGTGGCTGACCCGCGCAGCATGGCTGCCTTGCACCTTTTATGACAGCTCAAATACAGGCCGGCGCCGGTCTGTTGTCATCGTCCTGACTGAGGTGGAGGGAGTCTATCAAAGGTTGACGGTCCGGCATAGTCAGGATGATAGTCATCCTGAGCAGACGCCACAATCAACGATCTGCTGTTACCGGACTCGTCGAATACGCTCAGGCCCACCTGTGCTCTCGCGGCTTGCATCACAAGGAAACCTGACTGCAGTCGGATTGCAGCTGGAGAAAGGCGTCGGTCACCCTATCCGGAAGAGATGGTGCGAAGAAGCACTGATACACGCGGCGGTGACGGGCAAAGATCAAGCTGTGAAACTCTTGCTCGACACAGGTCTCGAAGCTGAGGATCGGTTCTTGATATCCCAAAAAGCCTTGCGATACATAATGCCATTCGTTTCTGTGCCACAGAATGTGGTAACAGTATTGGTACAGGTCGGACTAGCGCAGGGCAACACATACCAAGCAGTCCGTGACATTTTGTGTCAGGCGCCGGAAGAGGACAGTCAGTGTGTTGTGGCTAGGCATATCCTTCTTGCTCTCGACCATCAGACGCGCCGAGCTGTCTGCGAGACGTTTTTATCGGAGCACATGACGGGGAGGAGTCACTCAGATAAGAGGAGGCATTTGTACGACTCGATCATTAACGACCCGGCATCTAGCGGCTGTGTAACTTAGCTGGAGATCGTTGCGCATCAATGAGGGGTTGGCCAGAAGGATCAATGTAGCCATCACGAATCGCTGAGAAATCTCAAGCTTATCCCCTATCAAATCCTGGGTTACTGTAGGAATTGACCAATAGTTACAGGCTCGTGTTGTGCTAGTAGATGAACTAGCAAGGATGCTGTACAAAGTTGTGGGCGGCCAACATGAAGTTGTGGCGGAACTCCGCAATACAAAAGTCGCCGGGCGGAAAAGGTCCGCCCGACTCGCCCAAATTCCAAAGTGGTGCTTACAGGTTCTCCTCAACACGATAAACCAACTTCTTCCCACTGACTCGTTTCTCTCTGAGGGCATCAAGTCCCTGAAAAATTCCCTTCAGCCCCCCCTCGCCCAGTTCAGCCGGGTGCGGTTGAAGCGTACCCTCCGCGAGCAACTTCTCAGCCAGAGACCAGAAGCTAGTGGCGAATTCGAAGTCGGCGGGATTTGCTGGAAATTCGTAATAGTGTCCTGGCGGGCCAACTTTAAAATACTCTCCAATACCTGTATACGCAAGTGTGACCTTGGTCTGGACATCCTCGCGGTCGTGCTTGACAGCTTGTAGGTACGAGACAACGCCGCCCTTTGAGCCGATAGCCGCTGAGCAAATCGCGGCGCTAGACTGGGTCGAGTTGCAGTCAAAGACGTGAGCAAGAGAGTCCTGGGTGAAGGCCTTGATTTTCTCTGCGCAGTCCGGGTCATTGTAGTCAAAGACGACATCGGCGCCGCGGGACTTCACGAAATCGAAGTTGTGAGGCGAAGCGGTTGCGACGATCGGCGAGCAACCAGACAGACGAGCAAACTGCACCGCGAGGCTTCCGGTAGCCGTACTGGCCCCGTTGATGAGAATAGGGAAATTGGCTTTACCTGTACCGGGCAGCGGTAAACCCAGGGACTGATACAGCCCCTGGCCAACCGTGGTGATACCAACCCCGAGTGTGCACGCTTCTTCGTCGGTCAGCCGATCCGGAATCTGAAAAGTGTTCTGTCAGTTATTCAACGCTCTAGCTGGCGACCGTCAAGCTCACCTTGGTGGCTAGTTCTGACTTGACAATGCAGTACTCGGCGAAACAGCCATCCTCGGGTTGCACCACGTTCGACCCGTGCGCGAATCCTGCGATCCTGTCGCCTTTCTTCCAGGGCTTCTGCACATGCGGCCCGACATCCTCAACTACGCCGGCAAAGTCGCACCCAACCGTCAGCCCGGGGTGCGGGAAACTGTCAAGGGTGAACCTAGATATCGAAGAGTTAGACGGAATTGCCCAGAACATTGCTAATTTCTAAATTGGTACACCAACCAGTCAGTCGGATTCACTGCCACGGCAGTGACCTTGACAAGGACATAATCGTCTCGAAGTGTGGGAATCGGAACATCCTGGATTTCCGCCTCCTTGGGGCCTTTACTTTTGATTGCCTTCATTCTCTGTTGATGGGTCGATCACTGTGGGATATTGGGAATGACTGGAACAATGCTGGGCGCGTCAAAAGTATCATCTCGTTTTATATCTGCTAGGGATCATTGCTCAACCATCAACTGCCTGGCAGACGCGGGCCTTAAACCACCTTTGCATTTCTAATCAATTGTTGACTTAAACCGCTCGCCAATGCATTAAATACATCTTCTCGGACGGTTTGGCTCCCGGGCGGAATTCCGGAGCTGCGGTTGGCTGGTCTGCGCCAAAACTGCCCTTGGATTTCACGTTAAGTTGCCGATATCTTCCCGAGATGTCACCGTGGTTGTTCCGCTCCGGCCCGATCTTGATCAATGCGCTTGGGTTTGTGTGGTATCCTAAATACCGCCGGTGGAACACGATATTTAGACCTATTAGAGACTGGATCCTGCTCGACATGCAGAACTAACGCAGCGGTCTATGTCTAGCATGTCCCACTTCGTCGGGTACAGGAGCCGGAATGAGGCTTGTTGTCCAAGCTATGGCTTGACTTATTCGTTTGGTGGCGTCAGTCAGCGTCATGAGCCATCACGAGCCGTAACACGTCCTGTAGGCGCCCGCATGCAGTTTGACTTGGCCACATTGTCTCCGTTCTCTCGTGTTCCTGCGAGCCGAAGATCTATGTCAGGTCTTGTCTTGGAACCCCCGATGCGATGAACTCGGAGGCCTCTAGTCGCATGCAACCGGTGCGAGTTCATGTACCTAACCCTTATCGTGTTCAGGTAGAAGAGTCACGGCCCTGGCGGGTCGTGCTGGCATATATCCACAGTTAGGGCTCTGAGGTGCTGACCTTAGAATTCTGGCAATCCTTCTGGAAGGTTGGCTCATTGGGTGTGGGTCCAGCGGCCCGGCCGTCACAAGGGGCTTATTCAACACAAAATTAATTCGCAGTGTCTTTTGTATATCGTCCTTTTCTCATCCGAGATGTCCAAAAACGGACTCGGGCGTTGATCGATGGATCGCGTGCCAGGGGCCTGCTGATGACGATCAACCGCGACACCTGCTCGAGTTGGGCTCGCTCCAGTCGGCTGGGCGCTCGGCACCAAGAACCGGGACATGCTCCTGCGCACAAAACACGTCGTTCCCTGAGTCGAAAAATTTTCTGACTTCCATTTTTTTTCTGACTGAATTTTTTGTTTCTTCGTTTTATCATGGCTCACAAGCTCCTTTTCGTGGCTGCGGCACTGTGCTTCATGCAGGTTATCGCAGGTGCCGTCTACAATGCGGCTGCTCACACTTGCGAGACCATCAAGCGAGAAATTTCTCCAGCAAGCACGGTGGAATATCCTGGAGTCCGTATGACACCAGCCCAGACCGAATACTGAACAGACTCGGAATGCTGAAACCTCACAGTCAGTCCGATACTCGCCGACGATGCCACAGCACACTGGTTCCAGTCATCAAACCAAGTCCCCACCTGTGTCGTAGAGCCCGCGTCTGCACTCGATGTTTCCATCGCGCTCCGTGCCATCGCGGCTGACAGGACCCCTTTTGCGGTCATGTCAGGAGGGCATGCATCAAATCCCGGATTCTCAAGCACCCAGGGTGTGCACATCTCTCTACGCCGCCTCAATCAAGTGGTCTTGTCATCGGACCGTACCAGCGTCGAGATCGGATTTGGCCAGGTGGGTGCGCTGCTGAGATTCTGGTTGTCGCTAACAACCTGAATCAGGGTTGGATGGATGTTTACAAGAAGTTGGATGCAACCGGCATAAATGTGGTGGGCGGGAGGGTCCCCGGACCAGGCGTCGGTGGTTTTACATTGGGCGGTGGTTATTCATGGTAAGTCATCCGGTCGTTACACACATCACGCGGGCCGCCCTTTTTGGGTCTTCCGTCTTCACAAATTGCCCCTCCCCGCGTTGCTGGTTGCTGAATGCAAACAGGAAAACCAATCAACACGGTATGTTTCTCTCTGCACCCATTTCGTTGTTTCGAGCTAACATTTGTTCCAGGTCTGACCTGCGACACTGTCAAGCTGTACAACTTGGTCCTTCCTGTGAGTGGTCGTCCCAGGGGTATACTTGAGCACGCTGATAACGATGTCAGAATGGGACGATTACTACCGCATCCGAAAACGTCAATCCTGATATTTTCTTCGCATTGAAGGGAGGGCTCAATAGGTTTGGCATCGTAACCTCGGCGGTACTCAATACACATCCGCAGACCAAGGTTCACGTATGCGGACATCCACTGCTGGTGTTCATTTACTCCCGCTAACTCTGACTCTCTGGTTAGGGAGGACTCATTATTTACCCGGCTACGTCCATTCCGGCCCTGCTCGACCTCACTGCAAATTTCTCGGACAACAACACCGACCCCAAAACGCAGATCATCACCACCATTGGCGGTTCACCGACTGGACCTACTGCCATCGCCCTGCTATTCCACGATGGCCCAACGAAGCCAACTTCACTCAGGGCCTTTGAGGCGATACCGCACCTGGTTGATACCGTGGAGACACAGTCATTTCTGCAGTTTGTGGAAGGAATTCCGTCGGAGCTGGCGCAGGTGGCCAATCGGCGAGGCGCGTTTGCCACGTTCTCGACATCGAATCTAACTCCGCGCTTTCTCTATGCTATCCAGGCCGAATGCGAGGTAGGTCCGACACGAGTACTCACAGCTTTGAACCCTCTGACTTGCAGCGCAGCTATTCGGTAAGATCATGGCGCAGCACGGCGGCTTAACAGCAAGCTATGATATCGAGCCATTTACAAGATATGGGCAGTTTGCTACGGAGAGTGCCTATCCTCATGGCCACTCGCCGTTGCCGGTAGGTTTCGGCCCTTTGGAACTTGCTGTTAGGAGAGCTGACCGTTGTGCAGCTAAACCTGTACTTCTCTTGGGCAGACAAGTCTGAAGATGAATTCTGGCACAAGCAGATGCGCGAGTCTCTCGGGCGACTCAAGCAAATGGCTGTCGAGGAACAGATATACAGTCCGTCGTTGACTCAGTATCCCAACTATGCTCTTGCTGGAGCGGCCGCTGAAGAGTTGTATGGCCATTTAAACGCCGCACGTTTGAGAGAGATTCGAAGAGTTGTCGATCCTCTGAGGGTTATGGATCTGGCCGGTGGTTTTGAGATCTAACGCATAGACGGAAGCAACCAAAAGAACTAGAACAGTTGCAATTAATATCTAATAAAGCCTTCTAAAAGGGCGTTTGATAGGGGTGCACACCCCTTTTGATCTGTACGCATCCCCTTTGAAGATAAATCTTTTGCCTACATCCTAAAATAAAAGCGTTTTGGCGTACTAGCAATGCCACAAGGGCCATTAATAAGGGCTTTGCAATCTGTCAAGTACGTTCTTAAACCTCTATTTAGAGAAAATAAGGTAGAAAAGGTCTCAACCTCACGCGTGTCCAGGGGTTCAGTAAATAAACGTGACTACCTTAAATCTTTACTTTCCTCAACCTTGAGCTGATATGTGTAAAACGCTATTGCGGAGGATGCACCCGTAGCAAAAGGGAGGTGGGTGCACCCCTATCAGATGCCTCTAAAAGAGACATACAGTTTCGTATCTCGTGGACTCAAGATGGGAACAGCACGTCGGCTCTTTGTCGTGGATCCGAAGTCCCATCGCCTGCAGCTATTTGTCACCAAGCCCGCAAGCCGATGCCCAATCAAGGTGTTGTACCGGTATGATAGCCAGCCTCAACCGATGAAAATACCATTCCAAGAAATCCATTCGTTCTGTCGGATTAGTTCGGGGTTTCTTCTTAAGTCCGTCCCCAACTGCGGACTCGGGCCCGCATCCGGGGCTTTGTCTGCGTGTACCCTCATCCAGGTGGAGCACCGGATCCTTCACACCGAGGGACGAAATCCTGACTTGGTTCAGCTATTTATCAGTCAGCTTCAAAATGGGACGTGGTTAGAGTATCAATTCGTGATATCATTTTCACTAGTCTAACGTCAACTGAATCTAAATTGAATGGCAAACCATAAGAACATGTTCTTGACTTGGAAAGAATGTGACCGGATGGCTGGGTACGCTCTTGCCAAGAACAACCTGGAAGTACCGGCTGCGGCCCATCCCGCTAGCCCCCAAGAAATTCCGGTGTTAACTTGCCGGAGGCCGACGGTTGTTTGCATAAAATCTCGTTGGAGCCGCTATTTCTCGCCTGACCAACATGGTCCTCTACTCAGTTTACTGCCGCTCCCACCATGTCTGTTACACATCTCGCAGCCATTCTCCCACGGGAGGGCGGCCCACTCGCCCTGGCAAATCGCACGACACCAGACCCCGGCCCGAACGATGTGCTCATTGAGGTCAAGGCTATCGCACTGAACCCAATCGATTACCATCAACGTGACCGCGGCTTTCCTCCCATTCCTAGTTACCCTGCCGTCATCGGCTGTGATGTTTCCGGCATTCTCGCGAAGGTGGGGCCCGGCGTCACCACGGCCCCCGCGATCGGAACCCGCGTCATCGCCGTGGCGACTTCATACTACCACAACGGCTCACCCGACTATGGAGCGTTTCAAGAAAAGGTGCTCGTCCCGGCGGAGGTGGTTATACCGTTGCCCGATGACATCACGTTCGAGGACGGCGCAGTAATCCCCATTGCGGCCGTCACAGCCATGACAGCTTGGACGAGCATTGGGATCCCTCTTTCCGCCAGGTTCAACCCTCACCACAAGGAGCAGGCAGTCTTGGTATGGGGAGGTGCCAGCAGCGTCGGCAGCTTCTCCATCCAGACGGCTCGAATGCTGGGCTATCGAGTCTACGCCACGGCAAGCCCCAGGAACCACGAATATCTCAAAACACTTGGTGCCGACGCCGTTTTCGATTACAAGTCCAACGATGTTGTTTCCCAAATCGTCGAAGCAATCAAGGCAGATGGAGTTCAGCTGCGCACAGCGCATTGCGTTGTCGACGGAGGCCTGCAGCCCACATTAGAGATTCTCAAGGCAACAAAGGGGAATGCGTCTGCAAAGGTTGCGCACTCGCCTGTCCTACCCCCTGACCACCCTACGCTCGACGATACAGAAATTGTATTCAACTATCCACCGCTGGATGAAGTGGAGAGGAAGAAACACATGTTTGAGTGCTTTCACGGCTGGCTCTCGGACGGCTTGAGGAGTGGTTCTCTGGTTCCTAGCCCACCTGCCCAAATCGAAAAGGGTGGACTTGGTGGGCTGAATGAAGCGCTGGATAAGCTGAGGGCCGGTGTCAGCAGGACCAAGATTGTTGTGCGTCTGTGATGAGTTCATGTTGAGTTGATGGGAACCCGGACGTATGATGCGCTCAGTTTGAGTTGAGGCCCCGACAAATTAGGTAACTTGTACCCACGTCTGAATACCTCTTGGCATATGGCGCCTAGGCGCTTAGGGCAATAGTACAGTGAAGGAAAGAAAAAAATCGTGTCATATTGACCAGATCCGACAGCTGGTTGCTCTTGGTGTTGGAGCTTCCCCCACGGGAGGAACGGCAAATCGGCAGAAATACAAGCATTTGGCAGGAACGAGGGAGTGTGATATCGGCAAGCAGTCACTCGCTGCATCTTGGTTGCCTCGTTAAGCCTCGCGCGAGTTGAAACTTCATCATTTAATCCGAGAAAGGAAGCGAGATATTTCGCTAAGAGGTATGCCCAGCCGACAAACATTTCCCACAGCGCGCTGGGTTACACTGAGAGTTGTATTTTGGTTTCCTTGGCACCTTAGTTCCCTTGGCCTTCCAGCCAAGACGTTCTGACGGTTCGGCACCCAATCACAAGAAGCCTACCTCACAACCTCTTATCCCTATAGGGATGCGCTTGGTGCTGGGCCCTGCAGGGAAAAGGGTCTGTCCTCAGCACACAGTCTTCGACTTCAGCTCCAAGACATGACATGCCTGTGAACACTCACCCCCGGCATGATGGGCTGAAAAGACAACGCGGGAGACAGTTTGGGCTTGGGTTATATCATGGTGGCGCACACCCGTTCCAACGTCTTTCCTTCACTTTCCCCGACTCAACGTGCTTGCCCTGTCTGCCATTCGTTTCAGCGGGCTGCGGGTTGTCATTCATTAGCTATTCTGCTCACCAAAGTCACTCTTTCAATAGCCTTCTTGTTAATACATAATGCGCATCTCCTCCGCAATCCTCAGCGGCTTGTTGCTGCAGAGCGCTGCCGCCTTCCGGCCCAAGCCATCCGTCCCCGAAGGATGTAGCATCGACGAGGTGGCCCGTTGCTTCTCAAGCTCCCTCCCTGCTGCAAGTGCCCTGTGCTCCAAGACACTTGCCTGGGATGCAACAACCACGGTCACTGTTACCCCAACGATTACCGAAACCGAAGTCATCACGGCTACAGGCCATCCCCCCAACTTCCCTACCCACAATCCGCATCAGAGAAAGAAGCGTGAGCATTGCACCAAGGGAAGCCCGCCAGTCAACTGTCTGCAACGGCTCACCAAGACCTCGGTAATCGATGAGGCGCGTGTCACCCAGGCATGCTCCTGCATTGGAGTCACCGCAATCACCCGTTCCGTTACTGCGCAGCCAACCACGGTAACTGTCACCGAGACGTCGTTCACTCGTCGGGGAACTCAACCCACGGGTCGCCCATCATGGACCGCCAGTGTCATTACATCGACTGTCACCCAAGTTATCGAGACATGCCCTGCCCCATCGGTTGTTGTTTCTACTGTCACCGCCACGTACATCTCGGAGTCATGGTCGGTCGGTCTCTCGACAGTTACGAACACCGTCCATTGGACCACGACAGAAGACTCGGAGGCAGTACCGGTCACTGTGACGGTAACCGACATCGCTACAGTCACCACTCACCACGGCAACGCCAAGGGGAAGGGCAAAGGGCCGTCACAAAAGACGGCGACAGTCACCTACACCTTGACCCAGACCACCACTGCCCCAGGCGATGATATCGAGGTCACCGTCACCGAGACCACTACGGCAACGGCCACCCAGACCGCAACCACGACAGCGCCCCACGGCAAGGGCAAGGGCCCTGGCGGGCCTCACAGAACTGCCACCGTTACCAAGACGTTGACCCTCCCCGCGGACGAGGTAGTTGTGACGGTAACAACAACGGAGACGGCTGTCTCATCCCACCTCTACACAGATGTTGTCACACACACCTACACCCATACTGAGACGAAGACCGAGGCTGGCGATGAGGTCCTCGTCACCGTCACCGCAACGTCGACCAAGACGCAGACGGCCACTTCCTGGTTCCCTGGATCCGGTAATGGCAAGAACAAGAAGACAAGCACAGTCACACGAGTACTGACAAAGACGGCCACACAAACAAGCTTGGTGTGGGCAACGGAAACCACCGTGACATCGTATCTGTCTACCGAAACAGCCACCCAGGTTTCGTGGGCCACATCAACGCTAACCGCGACGGCGACCGAGACAGCCTGGGCTCACACCACGGTGACCCAAGTCTCCAGTCTCACCGAGACTGCTACTCTCACGGAGAAGTACAGCTACACCAACACTGCCACAGTCACAGCAACAGCAACGTCGAGCGTCACCGCCACGAAAACGGCTACTGTGACGAACACGGCAACCCAGACCCAGACCAAGACTGAGACTAAGACGGTCACGTCGATCTCCTCTCCCACCGCTCAGCCCCACTACCTCTGCTCCAACGGGAACTTTGAGACGGGCACCCTCGATGGTTGGACCAAGGTTCTCGGTGGGACTGACAAGTCAGCAACTACGGTTTCCCCGGGTGCCTGGGATGTTGGCAAGGCGGCCAGCCTCTACGCTGGCAGCAGCAGCAACGCGGGTCTCGCCCAGACTATTACCTGGTAAGTTTATCTCGTGTTGACCGAAGTGGCAATTACTGACGCGTCGGCAGCACACCTGGCAAAAAGTACAGACTCACCTACGACGCCAAGCGCGCATCCGCGTCGCCGAACGGTGGCTACACTGTGGCCGTCAAGTTTGCTGGGTCTACCCTGGAGAGCAGCTTCACGACGTCCTGGGCCACGTATAGCAAGGTGATCACCTGCTCGTCGAATGCCAGCCTCAATAAGTTGGAGTTTAACGTCTCGGCGAATAACGGCCGGGTGATCACCATGTTCTTCGACAACGTTGAAATATTCGCGCTGACGGCTTGAGTCTGGGGCTGATTGAGGACTGAACTAGTCTTTGTTTTGTGTTGCTGCTACGTAGGCATTTTAACACTTATGTACCTGAGTTTTAGCTTTCCCACCTGGCCTTTACATCCATGTCGTTTCAAGTCGGTGGTTGAGTGGGTGCTCTTCAGGCTAAAGTTTTAACGTAGACTCATTGTACAATACAAACCAGATATGAGGAATTGAGCTACTAAGTGAAATAGAACTTTGCGAATACACCGAGAAGTTATGTTTGTAGCAAGCCAACTCCCTCCCGCAACCGTCAGCCGTTCTGTCTCCCGTCCATATTGACAAGTTCTGTACTTTGCCTGGGTGTTTTCTCCTGTTCCTTGGGTTTACGGGAATGAGTTTCGTAAGACTCAAAGAATTGCACAACCGGGAGAATTAAAAGGAAGAGTGGGACAAGTTGGCCAAATCCCCATAAATCTTCCTTTTCCTTTTCCTCGTCTCCCATTAGTTCGTGGCCGGCGCCCCGGTCCATCCTAACCCAATTTATACCCAAGCCAACCCATACTATTACTTCCGCGAAGCCGATAAGCTCCGACGAAAGGAAATCCCAGATGACGAGCGCTATGCAGGCCACCAGGTAGACCAAGCACTTCCAAAACGACCTTGCAATCTCTCGTAAAACATCTGCCGAGAACATTCTGGCGACCGGCCTTGTCATCATCAGCGTCGTCCTGCAAGCTGAAAAGTGCAGCTTGAGGTTTCTGTATGCTTCGCCGTTGTGAATGTGTTTGCTGCTGACCTTGTCCATCCAGCACAGCCGGAACTGCCGCACCAACATGAGGATGGCGACAGGATAATTGTAAAAAATGTAGAATAGGTTGACAATCATCCATATCCGGGGGACCCCAGAGACGTCGTCCCGGTTGTGACGAGGATCGAGGCATGCGGCCGGGCATGGGAGTAGTTGATAAACATTCTCGTCGCCCGTCCATACCGAAGCCCAACCAAGAAAACCTGCGAGGGCAAGCATGAGGACAATCCTGATGAGGGATGCGGCTGTTGAGCTACGCTTTTGACGGTCGGAATCTTCACGTGGAAGTGATCCGGGCTTGACGCTATCATTGTAGCTGCGGATGACCATCAGTGCGAGCAGGTGGGCGTTGGAGCTAAACCAGACTAAATCGCTGACAATGACAAGGTGATATGCTGACAGAGGTTCCTTGTTGTTTCCAAGCCCGCGAATAAGTGCCGCGGCCATCAATGATATGCCCGTCACGATTTGTTGGTCGGCTAACGTGATGACAAGGTCCTTGAAACACGCCGCAAGAACGTATGGCAATGTTCGATTAGATGATATGCGTATGACCCAGTGTTGGACGGGTCCACAGATAAAGTTGCGGGCCATGCGATCAATCATGTTGAAGTGGTCGGGAGGACTAGTTTGACGGCGCCTGTAGGCATCGTAATCTGGGTGCTGATCGTCACCCTCGGCGCGACGGCTGAGTAGCAGGCAGAGACCGGTCGAGAGTATAGCAAGCAGCGCTGTAGCAATAAAAGCCCAGATGACCTAGTAGATATGTTGTCATTAGCGCTCTCCCAGAGTCTTCGGCTAGCGTATAAGTACCCCTTGGCCGGCTATATCGGAATCTTCTCGAAGTATCGAGCAGGAGCAGACGTTGTTTGGATCTGCTGCTGCGTACAGCCATGTGACCGTACCATCTTGCTCAAGAAAACTGTGGTCGTTATTGCACCAACTAACAGTACATTCGAAGCTTGCCATTGTTGTGCTGATGTCAACGGCTGTCGGACGTGCGAAAAGGCCTCGCGATCCGTGACCGCTTGGCTGAGCTGGGACGCATCCTTATAGGTCTGGATTATCAAAAACATCCAGGCCAAGAGATTTTGGAACGATCATGCGGCAGCATTCAGTGGCAGGGGTTTCTCACCGTAACCCTAAACGGAAGCCCTGACATGAGTGGCGCCATTTATTGGTCATCGTGAATCGATATTGCAGATGATTGATGGTGGTGCCAAGACATGATTGGTTTGGCACACCCAGCTGAACTTTACCGAAACTTCCAGCAAGCCGCGCCGCACACCCTCAGTTAATAGACGAATGAAATGTTCTGGGTCGTTTAAGATCTGCTGGACCAGCTAAACTTTGGGCAATGGGCGCGGGGTAGTGTAGCCATACATTTGTCAAATTACCTATGCGCCGCGTTATGTGAGTAACACTGATTATTTGTGCTCTTGTGCCGTCCAACCAACAAAGCCAACGACTTCGTGGAGCTTGGTGTAAAGCAGCTGGGCATATTATTCGCGCTCGTGGAGGAGGACAGTGTGTGAGTTCTTTGCCAACAAAAACACAAGATACAAATATACGTTGCCACCTCAACTACAAGCAGTCTTCCCCAATATACCCGCCCAGCTCAGCCGTAGCTGCCAACTTTCCTTGCTTCCCTTCCACAAACCAGCTTGTCAACTCCTCAAGCACCTTTTTCCCGCCCGTCTCGATGGTATCCCCGTGACAAGGAATAACCCGATCAAACTGCCAACCCAACACCCTCTTCATCGACTCCCCAAACCCAGCCCGATCCTTGCGCGCAACCACATACCACAGATTCCGCTTCTGCCAAGTGAGGCTCATCCCCTCAGCTGCATTAAATGCCTTGGCCACGGCCATACCCACAATCCCGCGCTGCGGATCCGTTTCGGTAAGACTGTACTGCTCGGTAGCAGGTAAATTGAACAGGATATCCGCCGCAATGAGCGTCCCGCTCGGCTTGTGCACAAATACCAGCTCCTTGTTCTTTGCGGCTTCGACGTATTCGTAATGAAACACGTCGTCGAACTCGGGGGAGATGGAAAGTGTTCGTTTGTTTTCGGCCGTGAAGACTCGTCCAAACGTGATCCCTCTTGTTGCGTCATTCTTGTCGCGCTTCTCGGGCAGACCTTCGACGCCGATCACCACGGCGGTGGGGAACTGGGTGGACCAGGCCGAGATGTTTAGGTGGTGTTCGAAGTTGGGCGCGATGATGTAGGCTACTTGGTTTCCGAGAGAAGCGAGCTTTTCAACCGTGGCGGGGGTCAAGGGGGTTGGTGAGAAGACGGCAATGTTGCCCGAGGGCAGGCGGACTGTTGTGGCGCGTCCGCCGGCTCGGATTGGGCCGAGGGAGTAGGGGATGCTGAAGGTGGTGATGTCGGGGGTTATATCCCGGATCACGACGGTCGATGGGTCGAGGGACATGATGATGGGTTGGGGTATTTGGGCAATGAGTTGTGTGCAGAGATGTGGCAGTCTTCAAGAACTCGCTGGTTTGGATAGGTGATGAAATATGGGACAGAGTTGGACGTGGTTAATTCTTTTATACTTCAACTTCTGTCTACCTCCTGCATTTCCATCAGAGGTTTGTATCCCCGGAGCTAAATGCCTGGCCTGATACAACCAATAGGATTGTGCGGCGGAGATAAGCTGATTCAGTGACCCTGCGACCCGGAGTAAGCCCCCCGGACTTATACGCAGCAGAGAGTACCCCGGCAGGTCTTCACAAAAATATAGTTGCGACGGCATGGCGACGCTTGAGATTGACGGTAACCGCCTTGTCGGGATTGCCGTCGCAGTTGGTGCCAATGTCGGGCCCGTTGGGATTTAATCGCCAGTTCTTGCAGATGTGCATTCGGCCGGTAGTGGCGGCGGTGCCGGGCCTCCCTCTTCACCGACACCTGCTCCCCCTGATATAGGAATAGGGGTAGGAACTGGCAAGACTATAGGGCCGTCACTCGCAGTAGAGGTCGACGTCCTGACAGGTTCGCCAGGGCTAGCTGTCGGCGCTGGCTGCGGTAGGACAATTGGCGTCTGTCATGCAATTTATTGTGCCAGCCTGCCTACTGTGAGTTGCCATTAGGAGTACATCTCATCTCTTGAAACGGGAAGCCCGAAATGCCTCCATTGTCGTTGTTGGTACACTTGATCACAGGAACTTGGCAGTCGGGATTGCAGGGTGGTCCAAGAAAGACCTAAGCAGACACTGTCGTAGGCTCGCTCTTCCTAGAAACTGTGACAGTGTCGAGCACATTGGTTGATGACCATGTCACAGACGTGGTAGGGAAGTTCTCTCTGGACCCTACCCTTACGATTTATTCTTAGCTGAACACACCCTGGGCGAAGACTGAGCCGATCTTGAGCCAGGGTGAGCAGTGTTACCTGGGCGAGGTACCAGAAAGGAAATTTGTGTACCCATATTCGTGTTATATAGGACTGATCATTTGCGCTCTTGTGCAGTTACTCCTATGATCCGTTGAAAGACTGTACATCGACGTGGGTACGCGTTTCCTAACAGCTACATGTATTTGTGCTCGAGGGCCGCCGCAATCCCATATCGTCTCGAATTTGGTTGGGATTTGATGGCCGTGGCCTTGTCGAGTATCCTTATCCTAGCACATCATCTAGGCAGATACTATGGAATTACGACTCAATTAGTGTATACATACATGTAAGGTAGTTCTGACTGTATACATAAGGTCCATGTAAATACCTGCCCGCACCTCTCTTCATTAATACAATCTATTGGTTACAAGTACATGGAAAGTTGTATCTAGCCTGCTCTTTTCAGAATCGAATGCAACATTGAAATGACAGGGTTTGTCGCTCGAGTTCCTCTCGATTCAAACCTTCACACTAACCTCCCCGAGGGGCACCTGGGTTGGGCGATACGTCCAAGGAATCTTTCCTTCCAGTAAATTCTTCTCTTCAACCCAGTCCATTACCGGCTGTCTGCCGAGATGTGGTCCGATGATGCTTTTTCCATACCAACTTTCCAAATTCATAGCAGGCGTCAGGTTCCGATCAAACACCCTGCGGAACCAGTTCAGCCACGTGTGGTTCCTGACCACGCCGTACGCTGACGCCGTGACCTTTGCGGTGAGATCTTTCCTGTCGGCCTCGTACGCTTCGAAAACCTTTGTGATCTCCTCTTCGCTAATGTGTACTCCTCCCTCCGTCTCCCCGCCCAAATCAGTTTCTTTGCTGGACGCCAAGCGGAGTGCACCCCGAAGGTGGTTGATCAAGACAATGACATCCAGCACCCCTGAGTTGTATCCCAGCCCAAGGTTCGGTGTTATCTTGCTCGCGGCGTCTCCGACCAAGACGATGCGCCCGTAAGACCGCTTCTCGACAACTCCCTCCTGCAGGAGTGTCAAACCAGCCTTGTTGACATGAGGGAAAACCTGACCGAACGTCAAATCTTTGGTGAGGTGGAGATCCTGAATGTCCTCGGCAAAACGCTTCACGTCCTCGTCGGTATAGTCCACCCTGTCCGTCGTTGGCTTTGGTAATGGTCGGTAGATAATGAACCACGCTCGGTCACGTCCGACAAAAAACTGGGATGACAATCTCGGTGAATGGGCTTCCCAGTTGTCCGACGGCGGTGTCTCAACCGGCAGCTTTTCTCTGGGAACGTTACCGAAGAGGCCCTGGAAGGCGGCAGGGAATACTGGCACCGCATGTCCGGCCTGCGCCGCCATTAGTGAACGCGTCTTGCTGTGCACGCCGTCGGCTCCGATGACAATGGACCCCGTCTCGATGGAGCCATCATCGCAGGTAACAGTGGCGCCGTCAGCTGTGACAGAGATGGACGTGACGCGCTTGGAAGTCTTGATGCCCGCCTGGGCCTCGGGCGGGAGACTGGTGTAGAGAGTCCTGAGGATGTCGTGGCGGTGGGCGAACGCGATGGCACGACCGTGGTATTCCTGCATGTGAAACTCGTACGAGTTGTACAGCTGACCGTCCCGGGTCATGACATTTTTGGTGTTGATGGGTGTCGCGATGTCGTCGAATTGGGAGATGAGGTCGAGTTGGTCAAGTAGACGGTATGTGGTCGGACCGATGGCGATGCCGGCGCCCTCATCAGGATGCACGCTGTCACGCCTCTCCAGGACCACAAAGTCGATGGATGCTTTGGTCAGAATGTGCGCAGCCGTGAGACCCACGGGTCCGCCGCCGACGACGATGACTCGGAAGCAACCGGGTTTCTCCATTGCGAATTTGACAGACTTGGGAGAGTCGGCCATTGCGAGAACGAGAGGAAGCTGGTTGCAGAGATGGGGATGGTTTTTGCGGTGATAAAATACCCAATAATTGAGTGTGAGAATTTTGATGGGAAGTCCTGCCACATTTCTCCCCTTGCCAAACCTCCGTCTTGGCCCAACCCAGTGGAGCACCTGATAACGTGGTTGTCGCATGGCAAATCTCCGCGTTGGACCCCTTGCCGGGGCATAACCACTGTTGTCGCTGTCTATTCTTCTTGCCAAGCACCGTAGTCAAAATTGCCCGAGGATGCCGAGACACGTATCAGCGGGGCGCTGTTGAAGATAGTGGAGCATCTACCCCCTAGACAATTGATCCTACGATGGCGTGGAGTGTTAGAGTGGTGGTGGTGGATGAGCGTTGTTACAAACGGGAGGATCCGACCGGGATCACGATAGCAGCCGCGGCTGCAACACAACGGGCACGTGTCTTCGGCGCCGACAAGTGTACTCGATGCCTAGCGCGAGGCCTGCCTACCTAGGTACCCGAGAGGTTGCGTCAAATGAGTGGGGAATTGTTAGTATCTAAGCCCTACGAGTATCTAACCTCGCTTAGATTGTGTACCGAAGTATGGATTCAAGGAGTTTTATGAACTGTCTCCGAGGTCCCTGACAGCGAACCCCAGTGTTACCCATCGAAGAAGTTTGCGTCACCCACACATCCAGAGGATTCTGAGCCGCCGCCAGGGACTGAGGCAATGGTCCCGACGCTCTCATCACCAAGTGCATTGGTCAGCTGCACATGACAAGCTTCGTCCAAGGCTTGAACTCCGCTTCTTGTTGGGTCTGCCAGGCTCACCAACGCATGAGAGATGAAGGGCGTGCAGCCGTGTCAGGCCCAACAAGTTGCTCTAACTATGTTGCTGATCGGGGCTTTCAACGAGCAGGCAACCTGATCGTACAGTGGGATTAGGTCCCGAATGGAGGGGAAGCGATATCACCATGTGAAGAACATGATTTGTTCATGGTTTCTTATTGAGCGTTCACGTCATGGGTCCTAATACATCATGGCCAGAACCAGCGGTGCGATCCTTCAAACCCCGTTGAATTCCTCTCCCGCGACTGCTCTCGGGACGACACGATCACCATCGGTCAGGTCGCCTGACTATTTGGAATCCTTGCTAAAGAACGCATCCTCTCCTCCCAGCTCTTCGAGTACTTGCTTCGAATTCTCCTTGGACTTGTCACTGGTGTCTTTGCTCAATGGTCAGAATACAAACGAACTGTGGGAAGGCAAGGATAACGTACTTGGGTTGCTCAAATTTGCCTTGTGTCCGCGCGCCTGGTTGCTAATCTCTTCAGGTGCCTGGTTTGCACTCTCCTGGGCCGCGTCATTGGGAATGTCGCGCTGCTTGGGGTTGGGACGAAGCTCAGGCATGTTGACAGATTGTCGGTACTTTTCAAGTCGACTGAGGCGTTGAGGCTACGATGGATGGAGATGGGTGCTTCGAATGTTGGCGAAGAATACTTCGTCTGGAAAGCTGATCAGACAAGAGGATACGAGAGCGGAATAAGTACTCGTAGCCTTCTGATGATCATTCATTGTTGGGGAAAGTCAACCGTGGATGTGACGACATGTACGCATCATACTCCGCCAAATGCAAACAGAGCTGAACACAAGCCCCTGCCACATGACATCACCACATCAGAAAACAACAGTTTGTAGAGTATTCCAACCTACCAGTGATCAACGATTCTCACTGCTTCACACAATCCGCTATCCCACAAAAGGAATTATGGGTGGGGGTGACTAGAACATTGTTTGATCACCCACGACGACCGGGCCCGGTTTGCGTCCACGTAGGCGTGGTAGGTAACCTTGAAGCCATCCGAGCAGCTCACCCGCTGATCTCCGGATCCCCAGAAAAGTAGCGTAGGTACGCACAATTGGTTTTCTTCACAGATAGTCCCAGATCACGTAGAACCTCGCGCAAGGTCAGCCTAGCATCGTACTTTGCTGTCGAGGTAATTTTCCCAACTTGCTGACGGGTCCTCTTGAAAAACTGCTTCCTGCCGGCAGTGGAAATTGCGCCTCCTGACATCAGGAGTCATCCCCCAGTGCACGACAATGCTCTGGGACATCCGCAAGCCGATGCGAGTTAGCAAACTCTCGTATCAAGTCCACCTGCTGGGTACCAATGTGGACGTTGTCTTGACTACCTTTCATACCTTACCTGCTCCACTTACACGGTATTTTCCAATCTGAAAGCGTTAAAAGCTTGACCAAGCATGTAATTCCAGTAGATAGCAGAACTCATCCAATAAGACGGGTTCGACGAGGGGGCAATGCGGTTGGCATTCGAGCCGGGTACCTAAAGTGGCCGTGTTCCTCGAATCATATTTATGGGCCTACCAATGTAGGAAATGAACTGTTTGCTAGATCTGGAGCCCTTTAGCTTTTCAATTAACGCCTTTGAAGGTCGTGTAATGGTGTTCAAGATTATGAATTAGGTGTATGTTCCGTTTCGAATGTTCTTTCGAAGTTGGGTCGGGTATGGTCTATGTGGTTAGCAGGCTTCCATGTAACCTCCGAACTTTTACTGAGTATTTAGGTAGGTACATGTAATCACTTGTCCCGATGGCCAAGACCCTTCCGCGAATCTCGACGGAGCTAGATTGATGATTTTCCGTCCTCATCACGGGGCCGCGCGCCCCTCCTCCAACACTTAATGAACCCACAACAACCCAAATATCATATGGCAGAGTTAACACTACATCCTTTGACCCTCCAAAACTACACCGCCGGCCTCCTCATCCACCGACCGTTTTGCCTTCCGCATTCTTAACCACGCCAACTTCTTTTTCCTCCCGGCTTCTGCTGACGATATGCCCAGCTGCCCTAGCTCTCCATCGAATCGGACTGAGCCCCTTGACCTAGTCTGATTCGACCATCTGTCCATGGGATCGTCCTGCTCCCAACCGGTGGAGCGGTTCCCTGCACGATTGTTCCAGTACCCCGAGCTAACTGACTTTCTCCTCTTGAGAGCGCTGCGCTTCTTCGCATTTCCTTTTCTCGCGTCACCTTTGCCCTTTTCCCCAAGGTTCGCCATCACCTCGTGGCTGCTGGTACTGCTACTCCCGAAAGTGGAAGAATCTGAGGAGGTTTCGTCCTCCTTCCTCGCACGCATCCGCCTCCTCCGGGCCTTGGCCTTCGCGCGTGCTCGCTGGTGCTTGGGTGAGCCGAAATAGGCTAGGATATCAACGAAACCGACAAGAAACCACATATTGATCTTCGCACGGTAGTAATGAAGTGGGTAGTCGACAAAATACGTGTCTTTCCACCGGTTATCTTTACGTCGCTCACTGGCGCGACGGTATCGGCGATGGCGCCAGAGCCGCCGTACGAGGGGGATGTGGCGGTGGAAGTGGAATCGGCCGAACAAAGGGGCAAATTGCCGTCTCTTGCTGTCGAGGTCGCTGTCATCGTCCGAGTTATGTGTCACAGACTTGTTGGTCCCATCCAGGCCGTATCGGTCGGACTTGGCCATGTTTGTGCGCCCTTCGACGAAGGTGCGCTCCTCGTCCGAGTCGTGGTCGCCCCGGTGACCTTCTACCGCCGGGTCTAGCAGGGTCTCAGGATCACGGAGGGCTTTGAGCATCTGCTTATACATCTGCTTGGCGCGGCCAATGAGTTTGTTGACGTAGAGGGCGAGTAGAATAAGGGGAACAAATATGAGAGCGGAAAATCCAACTAAATACATCTCGTTAGCCGTTAGACTGTCACTCAAGCGGGGGATGAGACCGTACACAGATATCCGGCTGCCTTGTTCACGGGCCAGTTGAGCTCCCCTGATTCGGGGTCTCGAGGAAAGATATCGAGACCCAGGGAGAGAAAGCTCGTGATGAATGAGAGGGGAAGCTGGGAGGGATTAGAATCTATTCCACACGCATGGAAACGGTGGGTACTTACAAAGACAACCGTAACAAGTGTGAAGACGAGGATAATCTGCGATAGTGTCAGAAGGGTAAAAACTATCGATCATGGTGGCTCACATTTCCTTGCCGCTGTGACTCCTCGGAGCCTTCTCTGGCGAACCGGGCCTCCCATCCGTTTGCGTGTTTCTGTTTCAGATCGAGAAGGTTCTCCAGCTTCGGGTTGTCAGCTTCCGTCTGGGAGGATTTGAGAGATTTCTCACCGAGCTCTCGACCTTTGCCGCATATGCTAGCATGTCCTGCACAACGCGGATGTTGTTTTCGACGATGCCCATGGTTTCGTACATGAGGTCTCGATTCTGCAGTGTGCCAGCCTTGACTTGCGTCGTCATAGCCTTCGGGGCAGCTGTGAATTGCCTAGCCTGCCAAGGATTCTCCTTCCATCTGTTGTCAAGCATTCCTGCCTCGCTCCCGGTCATCACGGTTGGAGTTCCGACTGGGGTGGGGGAACCCCTCCGCACAGTTTGAGGAGGCGTGGTTGCATCGGAGGGTGCGGCCTGGCTCTTCAGGAGCCGCACTAAGTTCTGTAAGGCCATCAGTTCGCTCCTCCCCAGACCGGGTGTGCGGTTTTCTTCGTCAGCATCCTCCTCGGCCTTTTTTGGATAAAGGCGCAAAAGTTTCTGCAGGACGACTTGCTGGTGTGCAAGGATTGTCTTAACAATGGTGAGCTCGTCCTGGATATCCATAATCTCAACGAGCAGTTCGGTTTCCTCGTCAAGACTGAAAAGGAACTCGATCTCTTTTTTCCTCTCCACGGGGTCAAGCTTGCCGAGATGGAGTCTCTTGGTCGTCCGGCGAAAGCTATCAAATAAACGCCCCTGTTCCTCGGAGACGTTGTTAATGGATGACTGGAAGCACTCGTGAAACTGAAATCCCGCTGGTCCCTTGCGCTTGAAAAAATCGACGCTGGTCTTGAGGATCAGATGCACCAGGTCCTCGGTCGACTTGATGATTGGTCGGTCCTTGTTGTAGCGAAGCTCTCTAACCACGACGTTACTGAAGTTGAACTCCTCCTGACCGTTCCATGTATTTGGTGCGCTTGTGATGACGGTCCCATCGTGGAGTGCCCACATCCAGAGCTGATCAACCATGACAATCGGGCGGTTCTTCGCTTCTGGGCAAACTTCAGGATCCCTCGCCCACCTGTATGCGACCTGACTCTTATCTCGCGCCTCAGTCGAGTTCAACATATAGTACGAGAACTGGTCGAGAGTCCGGCGGCAGTGCACCGGCTTCACCAACTTCGAGTCAAGATACCCGCTCAGCAGTTGTGCCTCTCTCCCTGCTCTCACTTGTTCCCGGGCCCGGGTAATCCTGATCGAGGCTGGATACAGTCGACTTGTTTCCTGGTCTGTACCGCTAGACTCTTCCTCATCGGAGCTCTCGACCCTCTTGCGATGCCCTTTCTTGGACGACTTTTGATTCGCCAAGGATTTGCGATCGGGACTATCTTCCCTTGGCCGTGCAAGTCGCATGGCTCTGTCGGCCTCAAGAAATGCATGTGTGAGGTACTTGCGATGACGATGCTTCTCAAAACCAAGGATGGGCATCTGCTGAGGTGTTAGCGGGGTTCAGCGCACGTCTCGGATGTATTCAACTTGCGAATATCACTATGGCATCTGACTCCACTCGGCCTTGTTCCGGGGCAGACATCATCCTGGCCTTCAGTGAGGGCCGCGTTAGGATCTCCTCGGGCGTTGGTGGAAAGTCCTGGGATCCCAAAACAACGGTGGCACTGCTGTCGGTACTACCAAAGCGGTCAGGCTTTGGTCTCGGAACTGGCGGCTGTTTGTTGATAATTCCGTGGAAGTTTTTGTATCTTCTAGCCTGCGGCATCATGTATCGGTCGATGAGCCGGGACCCTTCGTGACGCTGCCCACCCAGCGACCCATCCTGAATGCCCATGCTAAGGAACAGGTCGTGAACCCATTGCTCATTGTTGGAGGGTACATGAATCCAGCGACACCGAACTTTATCGGCAGTCATCTGTTCTGGCCGGGACGCGGCTAGGATTTGGGAAACGCCCGATGATCCCTTGTAAATGACCTCGTGGACGGACGCCAAGTCGAAGTTGAAAATCTCGGAGAACTTTTCCCGCTTCTTCTGCAGGAAGACTTCAGCGAGGATCATGTCATACGCCTGGCAGGCTTCGCGTTGTGGCCCCGGTTTCGGTTGGACCACGGTTTCGAACGCTGTTGTTGCCGCTGCAGAGCTCCCTATAACGAGGTGCTTGTCTCGTAGTCTCCTGATCCATTGGTTTTCGTCGCCCTCCACATATGCCCAGGGCGTCCTGCCGTCATTGTCTCGGTCATCGACGCGGGCACCATTCTTCATAAGCAGGTTAATGACCTGAGTAAAAGCTTTCTGTGTATCAGGATCCACACCACCGGCAGTCCGGTGGACCGCTTCCTGAACAGCAATATTCAGCGGCGATCGCCCTTCCCGGTCTTTCCTCGTAACTGACGCCTTGCCCTGAAAGATCAGACGCTTGACGGCGTCAGGATTTGCTGCCTTCACAGCCAGATGCAATGCAGTCTGACCGTGCTGGTCGGGCATGTCTACCACATGGCCCGTGTCCCGCAGGATATCCGCCAAATATACTGCCGTCTTGTCTGATTTGAGGTCGGTGGTCGCGTATTTCACAACCAGCGATCGCTTTATGGTATCCACGATCGAACGGTAGTCGATATCGTTTGGGCCTTCGAACCGGCTGAGACGGTGAGCGGTAATGGACTGCTTTGGGATAAACGACACGTCGAATGTCTTGGGTGCAACCGCTGGCTTGCCGACGACTGGCGCCGGAGGACTGTAGTGCCATGCAACGGGAATATTGTAAGCCGATGTGATGGGACAAAACTTGTTCCACATGGAGGCCATGTCAATCTTCGTGGATGGTGTTGAAGCCGTGCGTGGTTTCCCAAGCCAGTCTAGCGTCCAGGCCTTCTTGGCTATCTGACTGCGGCTGCGGGGAAATAGGTCCTTATCCGTGCTGGGAGCTGGCGCATCGAGCAGAATTACGCTGGCAATGCTGCCAAGGTTCGTAGTCGCGTCAACTTCAACCCGTCCCGGAATTGCCATGAGGTTGACAGCTCGCTGAAGAATCAGGGATCCGAAGCCAAGGCCGATCAGGACTATCGGAACCTGGGTATAATCCACAGACTCGGACGTCCGCTTCTCAATAACTCGCCTGACCAGGTCTTCAGCTCTCTCGGTGAGGTATTGCCAGGGAGATGGAACCTTTTCGATGCCCTTGTATGTATAGCACATGACTCGTGCAGCCTGAATGTCGCTGGGAAGCATGTCAAAATCGCTCAGCCAGTTGACGCGTCTGTCCAACCCTTGGTCGGAGGACTGCCGGTCCGAGACAAGGTCGACGTTGGGTCGACGAGGCTCCCCGATTTCGCCCAGGCTAGAGATCTTCTCGTCCTCGACAATGGGTGTGATCCGGCCGGATGACAGGGATCTTCTCCTGTCCTTGGGAAACGTCGGTCTTCTTCGCATACGTGGAGCACCCCGTGAAAAGAGGTCTTCGGAAAGCCGCAAGTGGCCGTCGTCGTCGTCCTCGAGGACTGTCTCTAGCATACCTGAATCCGGGTACTCGTTTGGAGAAACAGCCGGGGACGACACCGGGAGAGGGCTCTGTTCATCCACGCGGAAGACCTCCTTTGGATCGACGTCCTCTTGTAGTACCAGTGACTCTTTCTCTCCATCAGGCTTGGTAGAGGCCGCAAGCCATCTCTCTATAGCCGAATCGTCCGCGCCCTTTTTTTTGCCTGTCGATGTTGACTGCCGCGCGCGACGATGACCCTGGGCTGCGCTACCCGCGGTACCCATTCCGAGCTCCCCATCTTGGCTATTGATACCGCCGGATGCAAAGGTCGGTCGAAAATCGGCTGGTCGTCGCTTTCCTCGTTTCCGATAGACCCAAGCTTTCTGCAGTGTTTCGTCGACGTCATGGATGGCAATGATATCCACTCGCGGTGTCACCGAAGAATCATGGGGAAAGACCACCAGCAGCTCGGTGATATCCCTTGGACCCTCAGAGACGGGCTTGGTCGTGTTCGTCTTGGTTGCAGCCGGTCTCTTCACATGTTTGGCTTGCTGGTCTGTCGTTCCTGATGGGGTCTTCGAATCGCCGGTGGCCCGAGACAAGCCCCTTTTTGACAGGGCTACCAACTTGCTTGTCGCTTCTTTAGCTCTCTGCGTCTTGACCTGGCTCTCGGCCTTTTTGATCGGCGATGCTCTTGCTGGTGCCTTCGGACCTGGTGTTTCAGCTGCGGGGTCCACGATGACTTCATGCTCAACTGCGTCGTCGTCAGGCTCGTTGTGGTTGGGCAGATTCACTGGAGCTTCTTGGCCGGCACCTTGGTCCTCCGATGGCGGCACGCTGGCGATGTCCATACCGGGTATAGTGTCGATAGATGACTTGTGTTTCAACTCCCCATCGTCAAGACTGAGTTTTTGTTTTTGTTTTGGCGAAGTGTTGTTTGCCGATAAACGAAATAAGGCGGACCTGGTTGGGAGATAAGGCGATGGCGCGGGAGGTGGTTGGTTGATGAGTCTCGGCGTCGCAACCCTTGTTGTGGAGAACATCTCGCCAAGCCCGCGAATGACTTCCGCAAATCCTGCAGGTGTTTGCGTGATATGATTGGACGGCCAGTCGCGAGTGTCATCCCAGCCACCCAAACCACCGAATATGTTGTGAGCTGGTCTTGAAAGGACTATAGCGTAACGAAAATTGTATTCAGCCTAAGTGAAGTCTACCTAGGTGTGTAATCTCACAGGGAAAGCCTATGCCACGCCTGAAATGGGGTAAGCTATGTGTTCAACCCACAAAGTGGCCTGTTCGCAGACCACTGCGGAATCTCGCTCTACCTCAGAGAAGTATCTACACAGAAAGCTTTGGATCATGCAAAGTTGATGCAGAATCCATCTGTCCTCGATGAAGGAGGTGAAATGCCTTGAGCTATCTACTCCGTGCGTCCAAGGTCCAAGTTGACGAGCCATGGCCTGTTGTTCTCCTCTCCATGATTCATGATGGCTGCGTTGACAAGCAGCGTGTGTCCCACAGCCCCTGCAAGGACAGTCTCCTCTGAACCCTTGCGCACTGCTCCAACCATTTGATCAGCACCGAAATCATCCTCTCCGTCTGTCCCAGAGCTCCACGAGACCTCCTGGACTCCGTAGCCCTCGTGAATGTGGCCGAAATAGTGCACCATGGGCTTCGCTTCGCGAACTGCGACGTATAGCATTGGGCAGCCGCAATGTTGACCCTCTCTGTTGATGTCAAGCTCGTAGACTGAGGAAAGAATCAGCGGTGGACCGTGGGTATGACAGTAGGTATCCACGTTAGCTGGGATCGATTCTTTTGCGCTGAGGCCGAAACGGTTTTCGTCCGGCCCGTACGCAAACGCGTAGCCGTTGAACTCTGGGGTGTAGGGCGACGCGTATATTGTGAAGGTTTGGTTGCCGCTTAACGTGAATGTGTGCGTGCCCTCCTCCAAAAAGTAGAGGCCGTTGTGTTCTCAACCCTGAACAACTCGAGGGCTTTGGAAGGCTCTTAGGGTTAGGGTTAGGGTTAGGGTTAGGGTTAGGGTTAGGGTTAGGGTTAGGGTTAGGGTTAGGGTTAGGGTTAGGGTTAGGGTTAGGGTTAG